>CM075010.1:12997721-13019900 GCA_037576675.1 Pangasius sanitwongsei | reverse complement strand
CAGACAAACTAATAAACAAGCACACTCACAGACAAACTAATAAACAAGCACACTCACAGACAAACTAATAAACAAGCACACTTACAGACAAACTAATAAACAAGCATACTCACAGACAAACTAATAAACAAGCACACTTACAGACAAACTAATAAACAGACATATTCACAGACAAACTAATAAACAAGCACACTCACAGACAAACTAATAAACAGACATATTCACAGACAAACTAATAAACAAGCACACTCACAGACAAACTAATAAACAAGCACACTCACAGACAAACTAATAAAAAGACATTCACAGACAAACTAATAAACAAGCACACACACAGACAAACTAATAAACAGACATTCACAGACAAACTAATAAACAAGCACACACACACAAACTAATAAATAGGCACATTCGCAGACGAATTAATACCATTCCAAACATTGATCACTATATGAAGTGGCTAAATGTCACCTGCAGCACACACACACTTTATAAAAAAAAAAAAAAAAAAAAAAAAAAAAGCATCTGTTTTCAGTTTCCACTCCAAAATAGAATTGTAGTCTGTGATTTCGCCTCTTAGCCGCTGAGTGATGCTCCAGCCATGACTAACCTCAAAACGTTTGCACATATATATTATAAGGGGCTCAAGAAAAGCACAATGAACCAAACACTTCACATATCACGCAGCTAAAAACTCAATTACCACGAGTGCTAAATGAAATGTGAAATCTTCTGCGCAGTTTGTAAACTGGTAAACAGCTGTTCCACAGTACTGCTAAGAGCACAAGTAATCAGAATGGACTTACCTCCTCTGTGACTAGTGTGACTGGCGGAGAGTGTGACCACGTCGAGCTGGCTTCTCCAAGCCACTGGAGGAGAGGAAGAGAGGAGGAGAATGTTGAGTGGAAAGAAAGAGAGGCAGAGAGAAGGAAAAATTCCCTCATTAACTTGAAATGGGGCGTCAATTCCTTTCTGATCCACTCCTCCAGTCGTCCGGTCTCTCTCTCACATTCTCTCTCTCCTTCCTTCAAGCTCTCACGCAAGCTGCACTTAACCTTATTACAGTCTGCTCTGCCAGTACACTGCTCTTCTCTCTCGGTCTCTCGCAAACACACACACACTCAGTGGGTGAGTGAGAAAAACCCAGCAGAAGAGAGACAGCAGAGAATAAGGGGAGGACAAGAGCAGAAATTGACAGAGGGAAAGGAAGAAGGGAAAGACAGGCAGGGAATAGTGATAATGAAGAGAGGGAGGTTAGAATAGGTGAGAAGCAAAAGTGAGTGAGAAAAAGAAAGTGAGAAAGAGAGACAGAGAGAGAGACAGATGTGCGGTAGCTCGTATCCAGTGAAAGCCAGACAGCAGTAGCAGTTCACGTCTGGGAGCAGAACCTCATTGTAATCAAACACTGCTTTCTCCTATACAGCCTGGGGAGGAGCTATAGCACTCTCTTACTCTCCACCTCTCTCTCTCTCTCTCTCTCTCTCTCTCTTTCACATACACGCACACACAAATATAAATGAGAAACCTAATACTACACACACACACTCATGAGAACTTTTCCACTACAGAACTATGTTTATGTATTTTTGTATTCTATATTCACTAATACAGGTTCTGGATGTATCTGTGTGTGTGTGTGTGTGTGTCTGTGTGTGTATGTATACACAGAAGAACAGTGTGGACAAAGGCTCAGGTGCTGGCAGAGCCCACAGACTGGTCTTCCCAGGCTGTGATGTAGTACACGAGTCCTAAATTTACCGTATGAGAAATGTATTATAAATTATACCATATAACTTAGTTCTCTATTTATATAGTTCTCTCTATTTATATAGTCTATTTATCTAGTTCATATAGCTTCAGAATCTTGAAGGTTGAAGGTGATTGGTTATCCGCACTCCAGTGTAGGAGCAATTCATGCACTGGTTTCCAAAGCGGAAACGTGGAAACTTTTGAACACAATGAGCTTTCTGCAGCAAGATACAGTCAGTGAACTGCATCACACATTTATTGCAGAGTTTCGTCAGAAACAATTAATACTCAGTAAACATGATGACCTGATTGTTTGCTGATTACAATGTAAAATGTAAGACTCTAGCTAAAGCAATCAGTCTGGCTTGCAAAACTACTTTTGTCATGACTTGTGACCTGACTCGGGATTGCGTATTTATGTGCCAACTCGGACTTGAGCTTATGAGATTTGGAACAGAAAATCTTTACTGAATTTTGCAGTGAGGTGTATATAGGCAGGTAAACTTGAATGGCAATGAAAAGATTTCAGGCTTGGCTTGGAAGTGAGGGTGAGATGACATAGACTCGACATGGACTTTAATTTAATTTAACCCCTAGGATCTGTCAATGGCTCCAGTCTTAACATCCCGTTTTCTGTACCTACATACATTTCCTATTAGCTTCACTGTAGTTACTGAATAATTCATAGCAGTTACAGAATAACTTTAGGGCAAATGACTGAATAATAAGTAGAGGCATTTAGTGGTTGAGAACAGCAATGGCTAGGAAAATCCAATTCTGTTACCGACTAATGACTCGTAAGCTGTTTGTTGGAAAGCATTTTCATAGTCAATATCAGTCCAATCCTCATGGCAAAATTCCCTCTCTTTAATTAGGACCTGCAGTGAAGTAATAACTCTTCCAGTGCTCATCTGTTGGTGTTAACACAAGCACAGCTTTGAACTAAAGGCAATGATTGAGATGTTTGCCGCATGTTCAGTGTAGAATTGTGGAACGTGAAGTGAAGTGTGTTGTGAATAGCGATGCATCAATACCAATATCTTCCTATAATACAAGTAACCTCATAAAACACACACACACAAAACATTAAACATTAAACACACAAATATTAAATATGTGAGTGACAATAACATCTCCTACCCAATATTGGACATCCTGAGACTAAGAGCTGTGCAGAAGCGCTTTTCCGAAGTGAAACAAAACCTGCTCATCTCCACTGCAACCCTACTCAATCCAAAGAAGCTAGATAATGCATTTTATTTAAAATCAACTTGCTAACATTATGAAGAGCAACTCTAGTGTCTTAAGTGAATGAACAGATACGTTTACATTTTTCATGGTCACTCTTTAAACCAGTGAAACCAGTCTAAATAAGATCTGTGACATTGCTGAATAATAAATACTAAGTATGTTACTAATTTCAGTTTTGGTATCAGTACCAAAAACATGTACTCGTACACAGGCTGGAAAAAAATGGTTTTCGATGCATCTCTAGTTGTGACTCTAGACAAAAAGGCGAGTCAGTGTGTGCAGATGTGTGTGAAGGTATTTGTGCAAAGTGGGAGCATATTTGGAGTACGACAGCGTGCAGTCCAGAGCTCTTAGGCAGTAAACTGCTCCTGCTAACAAGAGATGGCTTGCATGGCTGCCTTATTGCTCTAATGGCAGCTCTCAGTCTGGACCTAACCCCGCCTTCAGGGTTCAATCAGACATCATGCCTGTAAAACTCTGCCATTATCATTATCATAGCCCTGAACACATCTCTTCTCTCTTTCTGTCTCTAGCTCCCTCCCCTTCCTTTGTTCACTTAAAAACATGCACACACAGTCACAAAGGGTTCCTCAACACACAAGCAGAAGGAGAGGCACTACGACACATACACACTCTCAGAACAGAAAGGTGAGAGAGACATTTATGGCTTCACACCGGACTGAGGAGGCATGGCTGACATTTGAGTGAATGTCACTTTATTCCTCAACACACCTTTACGCATCCTGATGCCTCTGACACCAGCTCACACACCTGCTGATACGAGGAGATATTTGTAGAAATCTCATTTTCTCTTGTAATTACAAATATTTGAATTTGAATGTAGGAATCTATTGCATAGCCCACTGTGTGAGCAGTTTAATAAGGCCATGAGAGTAAGACAGGCCCACCGCAAAATCCCAACGTACTCACAAATACCCAATGTTTATATAAATAGTTGAGTGGGAAAAAAGAGCTTTATTTCTATCTCATTAGTCATTCTATGGGTGTGTGTGTCTCTTGTGCCTTGTGTTTGTGAAAGAACGAGTGTTTATTGCGAAGCCAACTATTTCCTGTCATTATTTGTTTCGAGGCACGTTCAAGTACATGTTATCAAGCCCACAATTTGGGAGTTATAGTTAAAATAACTAAACTGATACTTGTGCACTAGTAAATGCTTGCCAAAGCATAGACTGTTGCATAAAACAAGGATAAAGATGACATTTTTGGACCACGCTGATGATATATTTTGTGTTGCTGAAATAAGAAAATAATGCCAATGTTCTGTTTGAAAATATGCTGTTGTGACCAAGCACTCATCTGCTATGCTTACAGCTCACTGTAAGTTAATTCACAATTTTACCCATGAAATGATTCAGTGCTTGAGATAAGATTATTATTATATGTCAGATTGTGTACGGTCTCCTCCAGTGTCCTCAGTGCAACATAACTTTTATAATAAAAACATAAGTATAATATAATAGTATAATAAATAATAAAACCTGAATGTTAAGGAATGATAATATTAATTAATTAATTAATTACTTAACAGCGACATATTTATGCATTCAATATTAGTCTCAAATGGCATCCCATAGATGCTTTTTAGTGTATTTACAGCCCAAGACATACAGTTCAGCGTGACACATTGTGGTTAACCCCAGTCTCAGGAAAAGAGTGAAATTTCTCAACTTGAACGGATTTTGCTGAGCTGAAACCAGTAAGAGGAAGCGCTCATGATCTTCACCTCAAGAATCTTTGGCTTCATGAGAAGCACTCAACTGTGTGTCAACTTCAGTCACAGATTCCACTGCACTTACAGTAATGGAGGTTCTCCTTTGCTGTAGAACTCAGTAGGGAAGAGTGGGCACACCCTTCTGAGGGCTATGCATCAAGATTAATGCCGCAGCAGAAACATTATCTCAGCCTGGGATCAAGATAAATTTCCTCCCAAAGTGTTTAACAATCGTCAAATCCAATAATAACCTGAGTGACTCGGAACAGAGACGATGAATCACGGGAATGGATTACATTTGCCCTGCATGATTTCATAATCATCTGTATTAAGCACTAACGGCACCACTGTTTAAACAGGCTAGGAAAGCTAAATAGAGCTAAAATTAGTGATGAAGGCATACCATTCCAGCCTCGAATAACATCTGAATGCAAGGGTAAAAAATGAAATTTGAATGCACTGAAGTGCGAACCAGACACAGGACCCAAACACACAGTCTCAGCACTTGTATACACTATCAGAGTGCATGTAATCTTTCCTAATTAAGCAAACAGCTCAAAATACATGGTGACGTTTGCGCTTTTGTGTCTTACCTTCGGAATTCCAGGTGTATCCAGCCAGTCAGAATAAACAGATTCAAGAGTGAGGCCTTGACTGAAAAATGAGAAGCAGATAAGCAGTAGACGTGAATGAAAATAAAACTTTCCTTTGATGTGATTCAGTGCAAAATTCTTTCAATAAAAATGCCATATGCAATCATACTACAGGATGCATACACATGCTGTTCTCGACAATGCATATATAGAAGTGAAACCTTATTTTCCTTTGTAATGCAAGCCAGACTTCTTTCTGAAATAATCTTGTTAGCTTGCAGAAGCACACCTGCACATATAATCAACTAATGGACTGTACCAGGCAGGTATGAGAGCTGATCTTGTCTACAACGCAGCAATCAACACACATTTAGACAGAATGGAAAAGATGGAAATGTTCTCTTCCCCGACTGAAAGTCAGGACTTAGAGAACACACACACACACATACACACACACACAACACGTAAAGCGTATATATTTGAGGAAACAGCACACACTCCTGCAGAAGACCCAGAGAGTTGGCATGGATATTACTCTGCTTCGGTATATTCTGATGAGCTCATCTTGGCTCTTTGAATCAGGGCATGTACACACATGTCTACTTGCTATTATCAAAAAGAAAATCTCACTCATGCTAAAAAATCTTTAACGACAGTCTGAATGTTAAAATGGAGCTGTTACTGCAGAACTGAACTAACAGAACTAGCCCCAACCCTAACCCTAACTCTAACCCTAGGCACTTTCATTAGAGGCAAAACTCAACAATGTCAAAAGAAAAGACAAATAGAGAGGATTCTATTAGAGATAGAGGCTAAAGCTAGACGGAATGCAGTAGGCGAAGGGGAAAACGCAGATAAATAAAGAGAGACAAAGAGAAAAAATGTGAATACTGTTGCATTCTGTCTTTTTTTTTTTGTCGAATAACAAAATCACCCTTTGTTTTGAATTGGTCAGCGGAGGACTGAACTGGCCAGTTTACCATGTGGAGGAGGAAGGTTCTTGGACTGAACCACCTGAACTGATAGCTGAAAACAGAATGCAACAGCTGTTTGGATTCTCATTTGATGTTCCCCAGATGCTGCACCAGCCACAAAACACACAGCTATGGCATGAAAGTCGCTGCATAATCAGAAACCCAGTGTAGATGAGTGGATGGCAAATTAATTCAGACGTCATTAGGAAAACAGCAGTTAAAGGAAAAAATACAACATGAACGGCTAGCTTGTTAAGCTTTACAATTAACATGGGATCTTCAACGGTGCCCAATAATTATTTTGTAATTCTGAGTTGATGTTTTTAGTTAAAAATTTTTTCATCGGTCTATTTTCACTTTAGCTACCGGTTTCCTACATTTCCCACAATGCTGTTTGATTACCCACTGATAGTGGTGCCAGTGGACATACTGCTTTCGACTTATGTTGGATGTGGAATCAAGTCATTTCCGACCTCCATGTGTTCAAGCTGCAAGGTGGGAAAAAACATGGAGGCGTCCATGTTTGTCTTTTATTAGCATCAATCTAACCAGCTAACTGTGATGAATGATGTATATTTACCTCCTGAAAACAGCAAACTATGTACTCTTATGTTAGATTTAACAGGCTAATATATCCAAAGCAAATACTAGTATATAAAATATAACATATAAAAGTGTTTACTGTTGATGCTTTAAGCAGCCATGTTGATTTGCTGTCACATCATGAACTCAGAGTTGAGGAGACCTTCCCGACTTTCAACTTAGGAATTCTGAGTTAAGGGGGTGTTTTCTTTGTTTTCTCTAGTCAGAGTTACAAGTTTTAGTCAAATGTAGCATTAGCCATTAGTTTATCTACACCTAAAGTGAGCAATGCAGCAGGGCCTTAGTCCTGTAGTCTGTGGAGCTCTCTCACCTCATCATCTGTACACTCTGATCAAACAGATCAGTTTCTACATCTTCAACTTTCATGCGCGTCATCTCATAGATCGTTATCTAGCTGAGCCAAGTCTCTGCTGCAACTCATCTGTGCACAGAGCAACTGTGTTGTATAGCTGCATTGCATTCTGGGACTATGAGTCCAATGTTTGTGGTCTCCATTAATTGTGTTCTATGAAGTTCTCATTAATATGATATTGAATGTCACTGGAAAATGGCGAGTGATAAAAGAACCAATTTTTTCTCCTATTAAATGCTGTTGTTACAGCACTAGCAATATTCCCCTATGTCAGTGCATAGTTCTCACAGCATCAACCCATAAATTAGCACCAGTATCACTTTGCACATCACAGCTATTTCAGTATAAACCTATTTAATGTATTATAGGGATATATTTCTCCCTGACAAAGTTATGTGCTGTATGGTACAGTTAACAGTGACACATAAAATTTAGGTTGCACATGAAAAAAAAAATGCTATTCACATACTGTCAAATTACACAATCTTGACTTTTGATAGCTGTGTTAAAAATCTTGTTTGCTAGTGGAGGTGAGTGCACAGCTCATGCTCATGCTTACCTTTTCAAAGCTGGGAATGTATCCAGAAACATCTCAAGGAAGTCCTACACAAAACAATCACGGAGAATCAGCAAATACAACTTACAAGACAGTTCGTCTAAAATCCACACTCACTGCTTTCCCCACCCTCCTCACCATCCTGCTAATGTGGCTCTCAAAGTAGACAAAAGAAATTCAGTCTCTAATCAAATCCAATAAGCCGATGTGAGCCAAGTGCATTTTGGAAAGCCTTACTAAGCATTACAGCATGGGAGTAACAATATATTTGGTATGTCATAAAACCGGAAGGAATGCAGACATACATTCTTTTTTACATGGGTCTGCTGTGATTGTAGGATTTGTATGTGAACATAAATTTCCAATACCTGAGACAGAATAAGCTGCCCATGAAACCTTCTCACGAAAAGTCTGAAGAAGCTCAAGAACTCATCCTCGCCCACTTTACCAGCCAGGAACATCAGGAGAAAGTAACCCTTAGAGAGACAAAATCAATATTAAAAAATGTATGATTTAGTACCAAAAAAAAAAAAAAAACAAAAAAAAAAACAACAACAACATGTCCAAAAGACCATAAATATCCTATGACCAACATCTAGATCCACACAGACTAAATCTATCATAGATTAGGTCTTAGATGTTGCACAGCCTCAGATATTTTGCACATTCCAAAGGCCTTTAGCTCTCCAGCTAGCTTTCGCTTTTGTAGACTTACTTTGAGGTAGTGCACTTGCATGAATGGTTTTCCTGGGTTAAGGGCATGTTTCACGATGGAGGCTCCAGACTCACTGACCTCTCCTGTAGTGTCCTTATTGGGCCTGCAAAGCACGTAGGTACAGCACATTTAGCAGACTGACGGCTGTTAGAGAAATACTGCTGCATTGCCCGAGGTCTGAGTGGCGTTACCCTGACAGCAGTAGGCATTAAAACTAACTTAACAGCCCAGTAAATGCCCCTGATATGCATGCATTTGCAGAATGATAGCAGGTCGAGCTCTGCTCTTACCGCTAACTGGAGGTAGACCCGAGTACGCAGGATCACCATAGAAACAAATTTTACTCACAATTCCAAATAAGCAAACATAATAGAAAAAGGTGAACATGTGCTATCAGTTATAAGTATGTAGCTCTGCACAATGTTCTTTTGTATAACATGCATCCTGTTTGGTTCATACGAAAGCCTGGGCAGCAACCATAAAACAATATCACGTATAATATATGAACCACACAACAGTGGGCAATGCAGCCGCGCTGAGATCTGTAACAATTTTTGCTGCCTGACTGTGCCCTCAGAGCTAATGACTGATAGAGAGTTTCCTTCCCGAGCAGACACTGGCAAATAAACAATGGTTGGAGCAATGGCCATGGCTGCGTGTGTGATCATTACCCCAGTTTAAAAGCATCGATCGACATCAGGAGATTAACCGAGCTCGCCTATAAAGAGTCTCCTGCAATGCCGGCCCTGCAGGATCAATACACAGGCGCCATTTGCCTGGGTCATGCTACTTTCTTACAAATCATCTTTTTTTTCTTTCTTTCATGGATGAGGATGGAGGCAGCAGGGAAAAGACCAGAATACTTTTGATTTTGCCATTGTCTAGCCAATGCACTTGGGTATTTGTTTAAACAGGGAAACCTTAACTCTATGACTGTCAGCACTTTCTACATTATTAAAGCTGAAGTATGTAAATTTGTGGTATTCAGAGATTCAATAGAAATGTCATTGCAAGCAAATCGGTAAAGAACATTTTGTAATGTCCCTCTAGTGTGTGGATTAATCTGTATAAGTGGCAAGTCAACATTGGCAAGTCAACATTATTTAAGTTACATTGAAGAATTGATGAAAGAAATGCATTCTGGGGATATAATTATTCTAGGAAATATTGTTATCTTCTCACAAGTTCCATGTTTATGAACGTGATTGTCACAGCTACTAAATACCATGACAAGGATTTTGCGTAACTCCACATTTAGCGAGGAAGAAGTAGAAAAAAAAAAAAGGAATTCTAAAGCCAACCAAAGAGACAAACAAACTGTTGAACTATGTTGGCTAGCTCATTAAAACAACTTCATAACATGCTAGCTAGAAGCATTGATGAAGCTGGCTGGCAATAATTTCGGTAGCTAGCTATCTAATTAGCAAACAACTAAAATATCTTGCTCAAAAAAGCCTGTTAAAACACCTGCACTAAAACAAGCTGTACTTGACACCAACAGCATCAGTGGGGATGCCGAAACCATAGACATGTCTAATCCTAAGCTGTATGCAAGAAATACTATTAAAATATACTTCACACATGAACAAAGTTATTGAAGAAAAACTATTTCAGACATTTGACCTTGCTGTGACCTTGACTCTGTTTGGATCAATCCTAAAATCTAATCGTCTAATTTTACTCATCGTCTGGTTACAATGATAATTCCATGTAAATCCTACAAACATTCAATTGCTTGTTCTTGAGATATCGTGCTAATGAGAATCTCAGACATACACATGGAAGTACACACAGACGGACTGATGGCAAAAATCTTAGACAAACAGAAAATGGGCTGTTCCCATGAGTTCCCAAACACTAACATGTAAGTAAGTAACATCTCTGTGTGACAACCAGAAAAGGAGCTATTGAAGAAAAACTGTTTCAGACATTTGACCTTGCTGTGACCTTGATCCTGTCTGGATCAATTCCAAAATGTAATCAGTTCATCTGCTGGTTACAATGATAAACCATATAAATTCAACCACTCTTTGTAGAGATATCGTGCTAATGAGAACTTTGGATGGATGTACTGATCCAACTTGAAAAAATAATGCGGAGTGGCGGAGTCATAAAAATGCCACACCACTCTTAAATCTCTCAATCAATAATAGCTACTAGAGTTATAGAGTGATTCAGGATTTGTTTTTTTGCTGGCTTGTCTCTTTAAAGGACACTTTGAGACTTGGAGCCACGCCTGGTATGTGGGAGTTCACAGTTCTGTAGCAGCCAAGAATGCCTTCGATCTTTGTAGGTACAGATCCACTCAGGTGAGGGAAATATGGCAGGTTAAAACACTCTTGTACATCTGTGAGACCTGTTTCTAAAGATTCAGAACCAGACCTGGCCATCTTCCCTTTTTTTCCTCATTCCACTTGATGTCCTTATGCTTTCTAAGACCAAAAATTCCCCTAAATTATACTTATTCACACTCACTCTGTCTCTCTGCATAACTCTGAGAAGCGTCATTGTTTTTAAAAAGCAGCTTCCATTTTTCCTGGCCTCTTAGTATAAAGGAGAAAGAGATTATGACAGACAGTGAAGGAGAGGGAGAGAGAGAATGAGCACAGAAGACGGGCATCCACTAACATTCAACTCAGTGGCCATGAAGTACCTTTTTTTTTAGGGGGGGGGCTCGGTACCAGAGTTAGACTTTTTGTTACATTGTATCTTTGCATTTGGCTCTGTTGATTTCATATTTCAATCGTTATCAAATATACCAAAGAGTTTGCATGTGAGGATGCACGTCAAGCAAGCACATTTTGTTAGAGTAAATGTAGAACACTATAAATGGCTACCACTTAATAGCTTGACAATATTGCCCATAGCTATAAAAAAATTTCAAATGTTTTTTCTACATGCACTTATGGAGCTATTGTTATACGTGTTTAATATCTGCCAAAACTACAATACTTCCATGCACATGTATGGAGTCAGAGATTCTTAGAAGGTCCAAATAACAATTCAGCTCATTCAATATAAACAAACAAACAAATAAATAAATCACAGACTAAGGAGGTAAATGACAAGCCATGTCATTTGACCCACACTGTCATAAAACTAGAAACAAGCAGGAGAGAAGAGAGAGAGAGAGAGAGAGAGAGAGAGAGAGAGAGAGAGAGGAGTAACAGACATTCATCAAACACACAATACACAGTCTGCTCATTGCAGTCTGCACTTCCACATGAATAGATGAATTGTCTGTTGCTTCTAGTCATCAGACTGTGTGAAAATCAATGGAAATCACTTTCAATCTCTCACACTCAAAAACTTCTTTTGGAAAAAAAAGTTTCTCTAGGGTTCTCCATGTCTGCTGAAAAGCTTCATGTACAAAACACAGCATGAACACAATGCACATTGTATAGTAATGTATTTTCACTTTGAGTACTTGGACTCCAAACATGGACTCCACAAGACAAGAAGGTGTGCTGTGGTATCTGGCATCAAAACGTTAGCAGCAGATCCTTTAAGTCTTGTAAGTTGTGATGTGGGGCCTCCATTGTATGTCCAGCACGTCCCACAGATGCTTGATTGGATTGAGATCTGGGGAATTTGGAGGCCAAATCAATACCTGTTTCTCAACCCATTCCTGAACAATTTTTGCAGTGTGGCAGGGAGCAATTATCCTGCTGAAGGAGGCCACTGCCATTAGGGAATACCGTTGCCATGAAGGGGTGTACTCTGCAACAATATTTAGGTAGGTGTTACGTGTCAAATTAACATCCACATGAATGCCAGGACCCAAGGTTTCCCAGCAGAACATTGCCCAGAACATCACACTGCCTCCACTGGCTTGCCTTCTTCCCATAGTTCATCTTTATGCCATCTCTTCCCCAATCGACGCACATGCACCTGGCCCATTTTTCCTGCTTCCAACACATCAACTAGATATTTTAAGCAAAGATATGCCTTCCGACCATCTTCTGGCTGTGGGGAGATTAGGGGTCATTTCACATCCTGTTCAGATCTGATGTGAACATTCATTTTGGGATCTGATCACAAGTGGAAAGCTAAGAATACATAGCCATTCGCACTTGGTACTTTTATGTGTGTCGATTAATTCCTCTGTAACTTCCAGTGACTGGATTTTATGAATAATGTTGACTAAACAGTTCTTTACTGTATTACATTCACGTAGGGTTTTTAGAATAAATTGTATAGTCCACTCGGCTATTTTCTTTCTACTAGGACAGTTTTTATATAGATCCCAAATGGTATTGAGTACACAGTATAGTGCACCTCATAACACCACTGTCTTATACCCTATGTAAAAATGCATACAGTATGTAGTGAACATAAAGCCATTTGAGATATGGCCCAACTGAGTGTTTAAGAAACTTAAATAAAAGATATTCTTCGTGGATTTCTGTGGGTTAGTAAATAACAAAAGGGTTTCTGGAACATATAAGTTCATAATAAAATTGAGACACAACATCCATTATTTTCCTTGCTTAAGAGGTGACATTATCATCATCATCATTATTCAAACACATTCAAATTCTAATATGCCCCATTTTTCTGTTCTCCCCCAAATCATTATATTAACAATAGCCTTTTTCCCCATTTCCTCCCCATCTGTCTGTTCCCACCCACCAGCCACCTCTCACCCTATCACACAACATCTACCAACCAGGTATAATGTTCTATCTCTCATTTATTCTAAACTTTGATAGAATCTATAATACTAAAGTAACAGAATGTTATGTAGCATCTTTGACCGCCTCCAAAAAGTTAAAGTGGTTAAAGTTTTTTAGAATGCAAAGCACAGGACATACAGTATTTGTTTCCATTCACACCTGTATTTAGCACTGTGACTGGATCACTTGAGATGGATATTAACATGAGGTCAGAACGGGGTCTCCACCACAGCCCAATTTATTATTATGATGATATTATTATAGTTGTAGATTTAAAATACTGATTTAAAAGCTGCATTTCCGCACATCCATTGGCTTATAAACAATTCCCGCCAATGCTAATGTGACAGGAGCGCTGGCATATGAAAGTAGAGAGCAACAGCGGCCAATGCCACATCCAAGTTTCTTATATGTATGCCGTATGTCTATAGGGAGCATGCTGGAACAGTCCTATTTAAATCCTATGTAAATCCTATTTACATATAAGTAGGCTTGAGATATTCAGACAGGAATGTGCTGAATTCATCTTATTCACAGTATGTTAGCAAGAGTCTAACTGCCTACATGGGCCCATTTCCTTTTTTGTAGATAATGAAGGGAAACTGAAAAAGTAAAAGTCTGAACATTTAATCCCAGAGATTAAATGCTGAGCGAGGGGCCATTTCAGACATGTTCCCTGCTGGAGCAGTGGAATTCTTGTGTAGGTGTGCTCCTGAACACACACAGGCACGTGTACACTTGCGCTCTCTCACACGTGCGCACACACACACACACGGATATTATTCATAATAATAATAATAATAATAATAATAATAAATTATTAATATTATAATCATTATTAACATAATTATTCAGCTAGAAATTATGTTTACATGAAGTTCATATAAAAAAAAAATCAACAGTATTGCTTTATTTGAGAGAACAACTGTGTATTTTTATCTATACCTTATCCATATCTATTATCTTGAAGGTTACTACTTTGTTTTTACTTACAGTGTAACAGTCTTATAAATATAAATGCAAATTTGAGGACAGTAAAATAATTCATATTGATAGGCATATTGCCTTTTATATAGGTATGCTTCATATAAAGCGTTACAGGTAGAATCAGTGTAAAAAATGCTCTTAAAAGAACCTAAAAGAACTGACTGGTGACTCCAGGTGATGAAAGTTATAATTCCTGATCAATTTCACTTGTTAAATCCATTTTAATCAAATAAAGGTAATATTTAATAAGTATTTTTAGCCTGCATGTGCTCTATAAAGGGTGTAAAAGTGATTATATTAAGCCACATATAATGAAATATAGTGCAGTATAGTATAGTCTACGGAGTAGGAAGTTATTTCATATTCAGCCATGGATTGTGTGTTTTTACAAATGACTGGACAAAAAAAATATTATAGATTATGACAATAATGTCATTATGAGCAGCTGCTCATGACCATAGATTTTGGTGGCACAGAATGACATAATAACAACATGTCCTCAAACAAAATTAAGTCCAGAAGTTGTCACACTATGTTATAGGCTACTATCTAGTGAATTTTTAGAGTAACCCCGTAATAGGCAGCTCAGAGTCGACAACATACAGTGGACAGAAAAAGTGTGCACACCCTGTTAAAAGTGCAGGTTTCTGTGATGTAAAAAATCACAGGTTTTGTGACAAAATAGATTAGTATTTGGAGTTATCCATGATTCTCTCTGTCTTGAGTAGATAAAGCTGAAGAGAAGCAGCCCCATAGCATGATGTTGCCACCACCATGCTTTACCGTGGTTATGTTTTCTTTTTTTCTGGCCAACATGTCTTTCAGAATTATGCCCCTTGGTCTAATCAGACCACAACACTTTTTGCCATGGTTTGGGCTGACTGTATGTTTTGGCAAAATTTAATTGGGCTTAGATATGATTTTTTCATGAGAATAAATATCCCAGGCATGTAAAGAATGCGAGAGATTATTGTCACATGCAGGGAGTGACCAGTACTTGCCAGATATTCCTGCAACTCCTTTAATATTACAACTGGTCTCTCAGCAGCCTCCATAATATGTTTTCCTATTGCCCTTTCGTCAATTTTGGAGGGACGTGCTGTTCTTGGTAATGTTACCGTGGTGCCCCATTTTCTCCACTTGTTGATGATGGCCTTCATGGTTTTCCATGGCACAGCTAATGAAGTTCTTTTGTAACTTTCTCCTGATTGATACCTTTCCACAATGAGATCAAGTACATGCTTTATAAGCTCTTTGCGGACCATGGCTTCAGCAGTCAAATGAAACCAAGAAGTGGTCAAGAAAATCCTACAGAAGCATGAATGTGCGTAGATTTTTATATCCACTGTACATACAGTTTTAGACATACCTTTTTGAAACTCTGTTCAATACAGTAGGTGTGTTTCCCATTGCCAGTCTCACAGTGTGCAAGGCACACACAGAAGAGCCAATGTCATTAACCATGGTTGCCAGGTTTCAGCAAAATTTCCAGCCCAACTACCAACCCATCTCAACAAACACACAAAACTAGCCCAAAAAAATCGGCCACTGGAAAAGAGACACACATTTTTCTTCTTTTTCTCAGCCTGTGTTTGGAAAACAAGGTCACTGTGGCACACCGCAATTCTGATGCACTGACATTATCCACTCCATAATTCCCCTTCCCTCTCACAAACTTTGCAACAGATCTTACAATAGAAATGGTTTTGTAGATCACAGACACACTGTCTGCACTTACACTAGACTTAATTCTGATTATTTCCTATAGAACAAGATCTTTGAGATCACAGGTTATTTATAAACTATCCCACTCTGGTATAAAAACCTGACCCTGGCAACCCTGTCATTAACTGTAATGTCTATAAAGCAAGAATGGGGCAGTGTGATTCATGCCCCAATGGGCCTCTATTAGTGCTTGTTGCAGTTCCCCTTTTTGACCATTAGGTGCAATAACAACTCTGTGGAGCTCCAGTAAATGGGGCAGTGAGTATGACGTTCCATGATTATGCAACATCTAGTAAGGCAAGCAAATCAATGGAATATCAGCTTTTAGCTGTCAAATGGCAACATGTGTTAAAATTGTTGGTCACTCAAACAAGGTACTTAGTATTTCAACTCAATTTAAAATGTTAATTAACATTTATTGAATGGCTGATCTATTTGGTGTGGCTAAGCCCTACCTGCCCCTATGGAAATGTGCCTGTGTTTATGTCTGCATGTGTATAAGTGAGATTATCAGTAATGAGGCTTCAGGTGGAATACTAGGCAGATAGTGAGGGGGAGAGAGAGGTGACTTGACATACCTAAGGACCTGCAGCTCCTCTTCTGAGTTCTCTAACTCATCCTTCAGTCTTCTCCAACGCAGCAGAGCCTTCAGTTGCTTCTGCTCCTCATTCTCAGTGCTGCCCATTTGTGACTGTGTTTGTGTATGTGAGACAGAGCGAGAAAAGTAACAAAAATAATGAGATTTTTGTCACACAGGCAAAAGTGAAATTAATTCTAAAGCTACATCATTGCTTTAAAGTCACTCATGCAATCTATAATAGAAGCACAAGCTGAGAAAAGAGTATAACACAAGTCCCACTGCTATATACAATGCAGATCTGTGCCGTTGTCTGTAACTGACTTCACTGTGTGCACTAGAAATGTTCAATATATATGGTGGCATAAGTTACATTTATTTTGGGCAAACAATTGTGTCCGCTTTAATAGGAATTTTTTTGGTCAAAAAGTGTAATTTTTCAGAAGGTTTTTCAAAAAATTTTCCAAAGACTGAGTAAAAAACAGAGAGCAACTGCAATTAATTCTCATCCGATGTGCAAATCCTGTTGTTTTTGAGTGCTTTTCTGCTGCAGCATACACTGTACATATCAGAACAAACCTGAAATTATGAAGCTACCAGAGAAGATGATAGCCAAGAAAAGCTGAGCTGTGCTGAACAGGGTGTTGATTTTTCAGTTGTTCAGATACCTGCTGGATTTTGGCCCAGAACACGTCTTCTAGGTATGTAGCAAACCCCTCGCTGATCCACTCCTCTGTCCAGTCCCGTGCTCCGATGGCTAAACCAAACCAGGAGTGAGCAATCTCATGGCACAACCTTGTCCCACACAGGATTTTGTTACCCGCTAACACACTCTGGGACAGGAAGATGATATGCGGGCTGGAAAACACACACGGAGACACTGACGTGAATAAAATGGATTATCTTCAACAGTGATTTGTGGTCAAAAGCTTTAGTTTTGGGACACTATCAATAGTTGGGTATGATGACATTTTTTTTTTAATTCTGCACATGGCTCCTACATGGCAAAAACTCACAGGTCTAAGATAGCATTTCAAGTGTAACAAAATGTATTCACATTCTTGTTGTAGCTGTCTCGATATAAAACATTTAAAGGTGTACAAGTCAAGATTGGAGCTCTAGTGGTTAAGTAGGTGAAGTACAACAACACTGGAATGATTATTTACACCCTGAACCAACCTCCATTTTGTCACCTAAGTGCATGAAGTATGCCTCCAGAATCTACAACGACTAGTAGAATTCAATTAGATGGGTGATGGTGTTAGCATTTTAGCCTGACCTGTGTTTTTGTCCACTCGGCTATTCACCTAACGTGAAATTCGGCTCATACTGATTTGCTGCTGCGAGAATGTCAAGAGTGCCTGGTTGTCTTTGCAATGAGCTCCCATGAGTTTTTCAGCTGATCGTCACTTCCAGAGATAGCTAGTTAGCAATGTCAGCATTGTTAGCTGCACAGGAGTTAGCTAGAATTACATACATTTCTAGGAGGGTGATTAAGACTGAGACTGGGCCGGAGTGAAGAGTCAGTTGGGAGTGTCTATAAAAAGACTGACAGAAGGCCCATGTAAACACAGTCAAGCCTTCTGGCCTGGTGCGCCAGGGTTTCTCAGCCACATAACAGATCTGTGCACATACCATAGCTTAAACAATTATTTTTTTTTATCATGTTGCACATATTATCCAAATTATTTGTACTACTAAGAAATAAAAAAAAAAAATGACTATTGCATCTTTAAGGCTTTTACACAGAACCAAACTGAAGACTTTCCCTGATATGGGAACTGATTTGCTGGTCCAGCCCCAAAATCAACTCAGATCCAGTTTTGGCACGTTTACACACCGCAGCCACCCCAAATCCACATCAAAGCGCTGGATTTTTCCTCTCCTGATCAGCCTATCATTAAGGAGGAGAAACACAGAGTTCAAAAGATGCCTGTGGATTTTGGAGAAGCCTTCTGGACCGCACCCTTCTTTCTTCATCCTTCTCCATGTGCTAATATAGTTAAATTAAAGGACGTACGTACTGAAACACTTCTGAGGCTGGTCAGTAGTTTAACCTCAAATACGACTTGGTAAGGGACAGATAAACAAAAGTGATGTCAAAAACAGCACAGCTTAACAAGTTCACTTGTTAAACACCAAAACAAATAGCTAGCATGAACATTTCCACAGCCTGCAGATAAGATTCAGCGGTCTAGAGTATCAGGTGTTTATCTAAGTTTAAAGTCAGGAACCTGGTCACAAAAAATGAATACACAACTGTTTGCTTTCTCTCTGCATATTACTTTGGGTGACCTTTTCAGCAGGGCTTCTAGTGTGTTCACCTTACAGCTGTGCTTTATCAAAACTCTGCTTCCAACGTCACTCTAGCAAGCAAGAGAACCAACACCCACTTCTTTTGTGTCCTCCAGTCTTGGCTTGCCCACATAATGGTTCTCAAATGTAACACACGGTCAGTGGATACACAGTGCTTCTATTCAAAACACCAGCTCTTTATTATTTGGACTGGTAAAAACCACCCAAGAGCTTTCTACACTCCCTCTTTTCAACTGAAGAATATATTCATATAGCTTTGGTCCCAAGGGATTTCTTTCTGCTCCAGTGCACACAATGGCCTCGGCAAACCGGAGGAAATCTGCACAAAAACCCTGAGCCTGACTCACAGCAGAACGTGGCACTCATACCTTCCATTCATGCTGTTATGACTCTTTGAAGTCTGCAAGCTAGTGCTGTTGAGGAAGCTTAAACTGTTCTCATAAACACAGTTTAGGGTGTATTTCAGTCCACTTCCCCTGATGGCCTAGAGGGAGGGATAAAGGGTTCAAGGAATTGCAAAAAAAGCAGACTCTGGCTAAAATCCAGTAGAAGAACAGCTCACCTGTTTAGAGCCATTCAGCTGCTCTGATGACAGCACACACAAACACCATCCAAATCAGAAAACAACACAATCAGAACAAAAATTCTAATAGCAGGTACTCATATCTGAAAGCGAGACCTTCACTGATTCATAAACACAATCTGAAGAGGATCAGGCCTATAATTTACTGTAGCACCTCTAATCAAAAGAAAGACATATATTAGAAAGATATTTTTCTTTGCAGTGAACAGGACATGAGCTGCAGCCAACCTGTTTTGATTACATTTAAGGAGCATTTCCTGTCGCCTGAACAGCAGGCATCACACAATCTTTTTTTTTCTAAGGCACAAATTAGATTCAGATTCATGCACTGATCACTAAAGGGTATGTTTCTATGAACAAAAAAAAGAATGGTTTGTGCTACATGTCCTGCGTAGGGAACCTTGCTCATATTAAAATTTGTATTTAAAAATGTAGGCCTTATGAAGCTAAACAGTAAAGACAGTGATGTTTATTCTTTCATGCTGTTTGTCCCTTGCACTGTGAACTGCATACAGTCAAAGTCAGGTTTGAAAATGGTCTTCGACTGACTGGACAATTTGTTAAATATCTCTTTATATATAATGACAACCATACTGACAAATAAATTCTGTTGGACAACGGGGAAGCGTTTCAGCTGTATTCACGATGCATAATGTGCATTTGGAGAAAGAACAGTCAGTACAGGGAATAAAAGTCAGTTTTTGTCCATGTTGCTACTGCCCTTTTGCATAAAAATTACAATCTGCTGATTATGGTAATGAAACACAGGTCTAAAAATGCTTCTTTTATGCACGCACGCACGCACACACGCCAACACAAGCTCATAGAATACATTTAGCTTGACGGGAAAGAGGAATAAGTTTCTTTCATCCAGAGACAGAATAACATCACTATTTTTAGTAGAAGAACGACAGAATGTAAAGCCCAATGGCTCCTATTTCAAACCTAACAGAATCGACCTCATACTTTCCTCCCAATACAAAGCTGGTGCGCAAACATGGGGCTGTCACGAAGGGGTGGAAATCTGGAAAGAACAAATCATGTCGCATCTAAAATTAAGTCCAGAGGTTTATTTGTGCGCTTTGTGCATTAAATATATTTCCCAACTGTTGAATAAGCTGCCTTTTGTTGTCAGAGTCAATGAATACTCTACACTCACAGACAGCCGTTCTCTTACTGACAGCATCCAGTAAGAGATTTGCTCTGAGAATGTACAGACAAATGTGATGACAACTGAACTTTGCATTAAGCAGCCAATGGAACACATTCTACTGGCGCCAAATTGTGCAACGTGTACTTAAGAGAGATAAATGGACAAATTTAAAAGCAAAGACTCTTCCTATAGACATGAATGATGGCAATCACTTTGACAATTTGTCTGAGCTTTAAGTTTTATAAATTTTTAATCATCACGACAGGTGTCCACAAACATGAAAAATAACTGTCAAGTACAAACAATGTCTGGAAGAGGGGCTTACTTGCCATAGAACTCGTTCTTTATTACTCTCAAGTTATTAATCTTTAAAAATAGCAATAATAATAATAATAATAATAATAATAATAAAAGTGCTTCAGGCAAATACAAGTTGTCATGCATTTCTTCAGACATCAACAAGGAACACAGAACACAAACAAACTCACGCCAGCACATGCTCAAGAGCACAGCTGCAGTAAGACAAAGAAACATGCATGCACTAACACACTTTCCTCACACACCTGCCATCCTGTCAGTGTATCAACACATTAAAGGAAAACTACACCCTGAAACGCATTCACATTTTTATATTGAAATATTTGTGATATGTTTAGCAGTGCTAATTTGTTGGCTGGTGCTGTATTTTCATTATTCCTGTGAATTTAACATTGGATGGGGGACGTTTTTTAGCACAGTTACAATGGCATTTAATAGGAGGAAAAAAAAATTCAACAGTCAACAATTCAACAATTCAAACATAAGGAATAATGATCAAGTTTCGCTGTTAGCTCCTAAAAAAAAAGAGCAAGAGCTTCTTTCTCACTTATCTTTTTCCAAGGAGGTTTAATGTCAATAATGAAAAATCCAATATATAAATGTAGTGGAGACAGCGAATGCTGAAATTAAAGTGCATGAATGCAATGCAGCTATAAAGCGCAGCAATCTATGAGACAAGAAGAATGATGGTGTTGATGGAGGTATTAGCATGAAAGTTCAAGCTTTATGAACTTATCTGTTTAAGCAGAGTATAAAGATGAGGAGGTGAGAGAGCTGGGCAGACTAAAGGACTAAAGCACTGCTGCACTGGTCTCTTCAGGTAGAGCTTCCCATTGTACACTATCAGCAGGTAGTCAAAATGCATTGTGGGTAATGTAGGAAACTGTTAACCAAAGTGAAAATAGACCAACATGTCAATGAAAGAAGTCTTTACTGAACTCAATTTCATTACAAAATAAATGTTGGATGCCACTGATGATTGCATGTTAATTACAAAATGAATATGTAAGCCATTCTCAGAGTCAGAATGAATTTTTCCTTTAATATTAGATGTCTGTAGTGAGAGGGTGTCAGCACTAAGCTCTCCTAAGCATTACTGCAACACTTGACGTTCTGCTTTAAAAGGAGTTGCTGCCTGCTCGCTCTGTGAGATCATATTTCAGGATGAAGAGCAACAGGTCATTACTCAACAAAACTATCACCATAAAATTTTATAAAAAAGAAAAAAAAAAAAAAGAAAAAAAAAGTTTTGGGACACCCCTCCAAATCATTGAATTCAGGTGTTCCAATCACTTCCATGGCCACAGGTGTATAAAATC
>CM075010.1:12967482-12995281 GCA_037576675.1 Pangasius sanitwongsei | reverse complement strand
CCCCCCCCCCCCCCCCCCCCCCCCCCCCCCCCCCCCCCCCCCCCCCCCCCCCCCCCCCCCCCCCCCCCCCCCAGTATTTACATTGTGAAACCTCTCTCACACCTTCTCTTTGCACTTTTCATGAGCTGTCTCAAATACTTCAAGGTTAACTACGGAGCAAGAGTGAGACCATCACTCAGGAATGCCGGAGGACTGTAGTCATGGCTTTATCAAATAGAGCAATCTCGCTGAACTCTTGTTTCGATAAAAAAGTGAGGAAATGCTTTCCTCTGTCAGCGTCCAAAAATAAAGAATGTTTAGTGATGGGGTTAGACCTCCACAGCACCACTTAACAAGAATTAAGTTAGACAGTTCTACTAATCCATACATCACATTTGATCAAAAAGTCTGGTTACATATCAGTAATTATAATTGGATCCAAGGTCATGCAGTTGGGGTGGTGGATGCTCATTTGCAGATGCTATGCATGCTATGGTACTGTGTAGTCTAGAGCTTAAGAAATCTGCTACCATTCCCACTACCTTAAACCAGCCCCTCAGCCAAAATAAACTCAGCTTGATTCAGACTCCAGTAGTACATGAAGAACAACCTATAGTCCAATTTGGTGCTCCAGACAGAGATCCAGTCTGAAATATTGATGGTCATCATCATAGCCTGCACAGTTTGAGCACTGAAAAGCCAGGATTCCTGTGAAAGACTAATGATCTGCTAGTGAAATGCTGCCAATACAAAGTCTACAATGCAATTAACCTCACCGCTGTCTGGCTACTCAGTCATTTCTCTGTTTGCAAACAATCTGCACACTTTTCCTGGTGACAGATTGTGCGTCTCGATTGTTCTCAGGCTTTGATCCTGAAACCGCAAGAAAAATGGTCAGTCAAAATCCCTAGCAATAATATCCGCTATCTGTCTGCAGCATGGATTTAAGGAATCTCTGCGCTTGAACTTCAGTTATGTGTCTCAGTGGAGGTCTAGGGAGGAAGGGCAGTTCTCTTGGCCTGGTGAAATCAGATTAAGTGGAACGGCAGGCTTTCTCCGAGTGTCATGGAATGAAGTAGTGTAAACACAACATGAATATGAGCCCAAGCTTTGAATCGTCTCATCCATTTTGCAGTTGCGGAGCAGATCATCTTTTAGGGACAATGTCCAGTGGCTTCTAACCCGTGCATGGCTCCAGTTTGTGACAGTTTAGAGCTTGAGAGATCTGCTAGCATTTTCACTGCCTTAAATCAACCCTGCAGCCAAATTAAACCCTCTGTACCATTCAGCTTGATTGAGACTCCAGTTCTGCTGCATGGTGTGCTGGCCATTCTTTTTTCCTTTTATGCTTTCCCATTTGCAAAAGAAGACCTCAGGCTTATTTCAAAGTTATAAGACAGAGCTAAAGGTCTGTAGATAGTGTCTCAGCTTCGGCAGTCGTGTCAGTGGCTATATATGGCCTCAGTTCTCAGCCTATACTCTTCAGTAGACAGTAACCTATGGGGCCCCTGATAACTAGGCAGGAATGTATTTATAATAACAGTGTGCATTCTACATTGAACCGTGCTATCTTCATTATAAGGAGGCATCAGAACATAACAGTAGGCTCAAAAATGAGCTCAGATAAAAAAGTGAGAGTGGAAAAGAGAAAGCATAACAGAGGGGGAAAGTAAAACAACAAGCTGAATGTCTCGACTCTGCGGCTATTAAACAGTCCTTTGAAATGAACCTCCTTTATTCCAGGTGCAGGCGTGCTCAGCATTCCTTCATTTGCTGAGGTTTGTGTGTACACATGGTGGCTGGAATGTAAAAGGGGGGGGGGGGGGGTAAAAAATTCCCTCTCTAAAGACTTTCAGAGAAAAACGCCTCATCCCTGACAATTTGATTAACAGCTGTCTTTCATGCCAAAGTCCCTTTGTTCTAAAAGACTCCGTTTCTGTCGCACACTTCTTAGGTTACTCAGCAATCACAGAGGAGTGGAGGAGAGAAAGGAACCTCAGAGAAAGTGAGAGACAGAGAGAGGGAGAGGGAGAGAGAGAGAGAATGAAAGAAAGAATGAGAACACTATTTAAATGGTGTTATCTCAGCCTCCCTTTAGGCCTGGCTGGTCCAGCACATTCCAAAAGCTTCACGTCCATCGCCCACATTATACTCCGCACCCCTGGGACTCGGCTCGCCTTCCCCCATATGGTCATTTTAAGAGTGCTTGATCAGCTCAAGTGAGCAAACATACGGGCCCAAAGCCTAGGGCTGAACACGTCCTAGAAATAATGCCAGGTTTCTTCAAAGACATGCAGACAGGTCACGAACAAGGTATTCCATGGAATTATAAGCTTTAAAAGTTCTGTGGGGATAATCAGCAGAAAAAAAAAAGAAAGGCCTACAAAGGTATAATCTAAGATAGCAGACATAAAAAGTTATCAAGTTCCAGCTGCCACTGGTAACATGAGTAGACTTTGACGACTTTCGAAAATATATAGAGAGATGTGACAAATGAAAGGAAAAGCCAATATAAAGTGTCTTAGTAAGGGGTTGGGCCGCAATGAGCCGCCAGAACAACCTCAGTGTGCCTCGAACAGATTCCACACGTCTCTGGAACTAAACTGGAGGAATGAGCACCATTCTTCCCAAAGATATTCCTTCAATTGGTGTTTTGATGACAGTTGTAGAGTACACTCTCTAAAACACTGGTCCAAAATCTCATAAAAGTGTTCAATTGGGTTTATATCTGGCGAGTGTGAAGCCCATTAAATATGATGTATCATTTTCACACTCATCAAACCATTTAGTGAGCCCTTGTACCTTGTAGATGGGGGCAGGATCATCTGCAAAGACCATGCCCATCAAGACAGAAATGGTTCATCATAGGATAAATGTGGTCAGTTAGAAGAACTTTATTCATTTGCAGTGATTTTTCCCTTTAAGGGGACAAGTGGACCAAAACCACACCAGCAAACTGTCACCACAGCATAATAGTTTTTCCTTTAATTTGCCACCTGTCTGCATATATATTTCCTTTAATGTTTATGAGGTAGAAAGGTGTGATGTGGAGGAAATATAGTGACCAAGCACTTCACTTTCTAGTTGTCTAGATTTTAAGTGACATCTAATCAGCATATCCAATCAGACCTTGCTTGTTTTTATAAACATTTACCATTTTGACAAGGGCCTGATGCTAATATGCCCACTATTAGCAGCTACATGATAATTAAGTTTACACAAAATGGTCCGGTTTTGAGCAGTTATACAGCTTCAAATTAGTCCCTCCAATATGTACAAAGATACCAGGGCAAATCATTTGCATTTGCAATTTGCACTCTGGGTTTCATTATTTTTCAAATTGGGGTGTCATGGCCATTCAAACAGTAGTGGTCTATGACATTTGACAGAAATTTACATTAAAATAATTGGTGTTTAATAATCTAATAGCACAACGGACAGGTAATGTATGTCCCCAAAGCTGTAACAAAAGTAACACATAACTATTCTCAATATTTATGTTGAATAATCTGTTCCTCATGCTTGGCTTGCTTCAGTGTGCTAGTAGCAATCCATTGAAACATGGCAACTATAAAGTAGCAAAGAACTAAAATCACACATACACCTTAACCCAACTACCCATTTCTGACTTACTAAACTGAAAATACTGATGTCCAATGAAATTGTATTCTAGTGCAATAGTGCAATGGACTGGCATACCATCCATGGTGGAGTCCTGCCTCAGTGCTCCTGGGGTAGACTCTGGATCCACCGCAAGCCTGAAGAGTGAGCGAGCGACTCAGGTGCAATATATAACCAGTGTGCCACTTAAAAAGTACATCTTTTTTTATGAGAATATATTTTCCAGTTATAACCTAGCCTGTGGCTACAATAATAGCATGCCATGGAGGGCGTGCTAGTCATTAGTTAGCTGATAGCCTTTTAACATTGACATGCTGGTGCAAAACCCCGGTGCAAGCCCACATAACAGTTCTGCATTCCATTCTAATGGATAAAGATTCATTCATTCATTCATTCATTCATTCATTCATTCGTCTTGAGTAAGTGCTTTATCCTGATCAGGGTCATGGCGAATCTGAAGCCTGTCCCATACTGGGCGTGGACGGGACACCAGTCCATCACAGAGCACCGTGCACACACTCATTCACACGCACAGTCAGAACTCCACGTAGATTCTGCCTCTGGGTTAATCTTCTTCCTTTCAGTCTTTCTATAGACAGGTATGGCCACACCCTGCCTATAGAAAACGGCCACATTTCTTTCAGCTTCAGAAGACAAGTGAAACTGTAAAGACCTTCTGGTGATTTTTCATGAGGCCATACACCAGGTGGGAATATAAAACATTCGGTGGGTGGCAGTTTTATGAGAGTCTGACCCTAAAGGATGGTTTTATGACTTGTTAATTCTCAAAATACTTTACCTCCTCTGATATGTACAGCAAAAGGCTCAAAATGGTCTGAAAACGCCAATGTTGAATACTTTTAAGTTCAGAAACAAATACCAGGCTATATAAGGTCAGCTACTATTACAGAAACAAAGTAATTGCTTGGTAATAGCTCATGATGTGCTATTTATGTGGGTTAATGTTTGATAGAAGTGTTTGGTAAGGCTGTGAATGAGGAAGCCTGATATAACGTTAGAGCAGAGGTCAATACAGTAGCCAAATATCTTACTGAAGTAAATGTGCTGTTATTTTTTAAAACATGATCCAATTAATTACAAATAATTACTTCAGTAAGTGTCTAGGGATACCCAAGTAGCAGGCTAGAATATTAACTAGCCTATAATTTTAGTCTTCCACAGACGAAATGAGCAAGACACTATACATACATGTCATATTAACCACAAAATGTATAAAAATTCACTTTTTAAATATGTTTTTAATAATTTACCAGCAGTCCTATTCACCACATATGTTCACTACATGGTGCAATGGTGTTATAGAATCTATGGCACCATATGCTTGACAGAATTTAAAATTCAACTATATAATAAATGTAGTGAGTAGAATAACTAACTGCAATAAAATAAATTGTATGTTTTGTCCTTATAAATGTACTTGAGTAAGTGTAACGATTAAGCATCTTGAAACAACTCCTAAAATCCTCAGCATTCTTCTAAATCATCCCTTTAAGTGGTAGTGATACCCTTTTCCCCACAACATAGCACTAACTGATAATGACTATGTTAAGTAAAAAAAAAAAAAAAAAAAAGAAGAAACCATTCTCTTTTCATTTTCCCTTAAAATACTCATACAGTCACATTTACGTAGCACCTCACTCGCTTGACACTGTGTGTGAAAACAAGCAAGCCACCACTGAGGAATCCCTATCTGAGAGCAACTGATGCCCATATTTGCACATCTGACACTAAAAATATTCCAAGTATGTCCTGCTACAGCATAAAAAATTGTAAGGGACACAATTTGAATAGATTAAAAAAAACCAGGAAAAAGGACAGGCCCTTCCTGTGTGTCCTAATCAACGCCTGCGTCATGACGTGCTGAAGATCAGGAGATAAACATTCCTCCGAGTGTGTTATTACATCACTCAGGCTGCCGTCTAGAACTGCTCTACGTGACTTTTCAACAATACACACGCATCCCAGACGACTTTCCTACGACTTCCTATGATCAACACATGGATAATTCTGCTACAGGAAGAGGTTTTGTGATAAACTAAGTTCTCTGTGGGCTCTTTTTACCATGATACTGAGAGAACAGAGAGGTTATGTGGGTACTGGGGGAAAAAAAAAACAAAGCATGTGCACACACACACACATCTCCCCTTGCTTTTTAATCTTTAGTTTCCTGCCCTCCCCTTCTTCTTATCTCAGTACAGAACGATGCCCCCTGTTTGCTGTGTCCCAAACCCTGACTATAAATGAACTAGCATGATATAAAAACAGCATCTGGCTTGGCCCCAAGGACTCAGGCCCACATACTTCCCAGTTTTTAGATTAAATAGCTCCTTTCTCTGAAGTAGTTCCAGGAGCTAATGGCTTTTGTTGCTGGAAATAATCCACACATCCTCTCCCACATCCGGGGGGAATGGCATCTCAAAGCACCCCTCTCCCGCCTCCAGCCCAAATTTGTTGACCACGCTACTTCCTCAGATTTGGTTCGACCTGGCTTTTCAAAATAAGACCTGGACGACTGTACCATTCCCAGAGGAGGTGACCTAACTACTGCTGGGACTCATACGAGGCAAAAGGAAGGAAAAAAGGACAATCTGTTTCTCTCAGTAACAGCATTACTGCTGTCATCCACTGTCCATTAGTAAATCTAAGTTATGATAAACTGTGAGGTGAGTAATATAAGATAAATTACCTCCAGACGGCACCTCAAAGAACTGTGGACTTTCATGTTTAATCTTGAGTCAAGACAAACAAAGCAAGCAAAATTTGGAAAAGAAAACCAGTGGCAGAATGACCACCCTGTAGATTATATACCTACTACTAATTAGAATGCGACTTTTTCTCCCTGATAAATGACTGGAACCTGCCGAAGGCAGTGTGTAATGACTTCATTTCCTGTGGAACATGTAATCCTGGCCAGAGAGATGGTGGGAAGCACAAGAACACACCTACGGCCACCCAAGTGCATGTTTAGTCAACGTGCAGCTAAACAGCCTCCGTTCTTGCTTTTTGCTTATTTTTCAGGATATGACTCATTCCAAATTATAAGGCATGTTGCTATGTTAAATTAGAGCCTTTATTTAGCTTTTGTTTAGTTTATTAAAATATGCAAAGCTTGAGAAAGCATGTTCCATAATACACTATAAACAAGAATGCATTAACAAAATCACTGCTTATTTTGCACACACACACACAAAAAAAACAAAAAAACATTTAAAACCAAGAACTTTCAGACCACCTCAAATGCAGAGAGTGGTGCAAAAAGTATTTAACACACATATAACACACATAAATAACTATCTGCAGAGAGCTAAAGAATATTTGATAAATACTGAAGCAGAGTTATAACTAGATTTTCAGCCAGTTGTTCCGTCAAAAGCCTCCACTATCAAGACTAAATATAAAGGGTTAGTGTGTTTGTAAACCACCTAAAATAGTGTCTGGTACAACAAGTTACGTAGTTCTTCGCTGCCTGCTAAAGGAACTGAGACACAATGCTAAGTGCATTAACATTCCTTTCAGATCGGCGTCCCAGCTTACAGTGGAAAATACCAGAAACACAATGCCGATAAATATGGAAAGTATGCACAAAAGACAACATGGAGTACTGCTGACCGGGAATGATGTTTGTGATGCTTATCTTTTAATGTTATTTGATTTCGCAGGAAACACATGGACCCAGCAATTACTTTGTTATACATATGATGTGGAATGTATAATAAAGGCACAAATTGTGTTGCTAGACACCAAATAGACTTACCTGGCCATGCCCAGACTGGAGAACCCTGGAGGAACAATGAGCACATCCAGGCGTGAGAATGGGTGGATGCCTAATACAGAGTGAGCAGCAGCCAAACAGAAGGGCAAAAGAGGCAGGAGTGTGGATTCAGCCTTGTGCAGGTGACAGGATGGGGCAAAAACCCGGTGGGGTATGACCACCTGGGCAATAGAAGTTTTGTGCATGAAACGACACGGATAATCTACATGGGCGCAAAACTTCTCCTCATCGTCCTCCTTGTAATGTGAGCTTTGGTTTTTACTGCTTCGGTTCTCAGGCCAACTTCCTGGATAATCAAAGTTTCTGTTGCAATACACAAGTGTCAAAGGTTTCAGTACAACACAAACAACTTCACATCACTTGCTAAAGTGAGAGAAATAACTCACCGGTCTGAATTTGCACAAGGCTCCTCACTTTGCCCCTCTTCATGGTTGTGAGGCAATGATTTGGCTTCCTGCCACTTACCAACTGCTATAGTAAAAGTCGAGGCAGGCATTGGCATAGTAACATAATAATCCCATTGTAAAAAACCTGATAAATAGAGAAGAAATAGCTAACGTTATCCAGGAGACAAAAAGGTTATCCAGCAGACATGGGTTTGAGTAGTCATTTAAGCTGAAAACACAAAATAGTGCTTTTTATTGGACCTGTCTCGTCAGGTACAGGAACAGCCTGATTCTCACCACTCATCAGAACCATACATTCACACGGGGCTTTCACATGGGCTCGCCACGTTGACATTGCAACAGGTGGCTCTTGGCAGGGGAAGAGAGCCCTGTTATTGATTGGTGAACCCATGGTGTAAACACAGCACCTAAACATGTGAGAAAGGTATACAACAACATTAAATCTTAGAAAAAAATAAATCACTTGCATTTATTCTGATCTTACTCACTATATTCCAGCTGTTTCCATGGCAACAAGGCAAAAAAAAAAACTGTCATATTAGCACCACATTTTTCTGATTGCAGTTATGCAGCATGCAAAACATTTAATCACAACAGACTATATGGTTTTTAAAACTTTTTGGAGAAAATGTGAAGTGTGAACGTAATGTGGTTTCTGCAGTTCTCCCTTTTTTTAAACACAGCTGAGAATCAGATTGATCTGTCATGCAAGAGATTCATTTAAATAGCTCATTGTGATTGACCCATCAACATACAGCACAACCTGCACATCCAGGGTGCATCCCAACCCACAGACCACAGTTCAGAGATGTTCATAAGTCACTTGTTGCACGTCCAAGTCACGTCACAAGCCTTTAGTCATGCAACAAATCAGTCGCAAACAATAACCAGTTACAAAAGACTATTAGGACTATTAGCTAACTAATGAATATTAATGTGTATTAAGTTGGTGGGCTGGCTATGTCAAACTGCTCGAGGAGAAAATGAGTGTGAAAGTGTATGCACTGAGGTGAACTAGCTTCTCATCCAGGGTTTATTCCCACCTCTCACTCAGTGTTCCTGGGAAAGGTTTTGGATCCACTCTGGCCCTGACCAGGATACAGCAGTTAAGTGAAGTGGAATGAATGATTTTTAGTGTAAAAACAACGTAGGATGTGTTTTATACACACTCAGGCAAAATTTTAAGATGGCAAAATGAGATCGAGGGCCATTAAATAATCACAGTGTGGATTTTGGTTTTTTGGTTTGGTGGAGTAAACAGGAAAAATATTAAAACACTTAGTAATCAGAACAAATGATGATTCAGAAGTAGTGATAAAATAAAAATCACTAAATTCAGTCACATGTGCCATGATAACTGTTGGCATTTTTTGTCATTATTAAAATGTGTCTGCTTACCCACCATCCTGGTCCTTGGTCCACCTCACAGAGCCTCCTGTGGGCTTTGTCTTGTACCAGATCCTGAGTGCACGAGGGAAGGCATGAGGGGATTGAACCCCCTTCTTCCTGATTTGAAGGCTCCACTGGTCCATGTGAAACAGTAAAGGCTCAGTTTGACCGACAGCACGGGCACAGCTGCACTGGAGATAAAGATCCTGCTGCTGTCTCCATCTGGCTGAAGGAATAGAGATGAGCCTCTGCACTAAACCAAATGATGAAACCTGAGTGGAGTCCAGAGCCATCTGGTCAACCTCTAGAAGATTCCTGAGTTCAGAAACAGTACATACATCCACTTCTTCCACCTTGGACACCGACAGGTCACAACAGTCTAAAATCAAGGTGAAGTCTTTGCTTACATCATCCCATGTCATGTTACTTGCATCATTTTGGCTTCCTTGTGATACCATGATTTCAGGTGCATGTGTAGCAAAATCTCTGGCTTTTTCACCATCATGAACATACGGAGAGTTTAGATCACCTGCCTGGGATGGGGATACCAAGTCTAACTCCCCTGTCCTGTAGGGTTCTCTACAAGGCTCTAGGAACAGGACAATACTGCCTCCAATGACCTCTGTCTGAAAGTCAACACTGAGGTCCAGCACATAGTGTCTGACCAGGATGTGATTTGTGTTAGCTCTCAAAGGCAGGTCATCCTTATTAGGCTCCAAATCATCTTGCTGATTAGACTCCATCTTTCAACATACATATAATTTTTTGGTCAGGATAACATCTCACTGTATGGTATGATATACATAATGTTCGTATAGTCCTTCAATGGTCACTGATATTTATATTAATATCTCCATGCCTTGAGTAATGTCAATTTGAAAATGAAGAATTAAGAGTCATAAATACACTATGGCCAAAAGTACGTGTACATTTGACCATCACAACCATATGTGGGCCTTCCCCAAACTGCTGAAGCACACAATTGTCTACAATGACTCTGTATGCTGTAGCATTAAGAATTCCTTTCACTGAAACTAAAGGCCCCAAACCTGTTCCAGAATGACAGTGCTCCTGTGCACAAAGCGAGGTCCATGAAGACATGGTTTGCCAAGGTTGGCGTGGAAGAACTCGACAAGCCTGCACAGAGCCCTGACCTCAACCCCACTGAACATGTTTAAGATGAACTGGAATGCTGACTCCACACCAGGCCTCCTCACCCAACATTAGTGTCTGACCTCACTAACACTCTTGTGACTGAATGAGCAAATCCCCACAGTCACGCTCCAAAATCTAGTAGAAAACCTTCCCAGAAGCATGGAGGTTATTATAACAACCGGGGGAGACGACTCTGATTTAATGCCCATGGGCTTGGAATATGCATATGGGTGTGCTGGTCAGGTGTCCACATACTTTTGGCCATACAGTGTAGTACATTATTGCTTATGCTTCATGTATAAAGTTACAAAATGTTCTACAGTGCTGTAAAGCACACTTATCAGCTCACTGACTTATCATCCCCTGTGTGAGAGCAGGGGATGTTTTATCTGAATTATTCTGACAGAAAGATGAATAATTATTTCAAAATAAAGTGGCTAGAGACAAGTCTAGCAACTTTCTGAGCAGATGTTAGGGACTGTCCTGCACTCAATACAGCTTTCTAGCTCACATCACAGCTGCTGATTTTCTGAGTTGAGAGAGCAGGTCTGGTCAAATCACTCCTGGTGTATAAAGCCTGGCTGAGCTGTGCTTGCACGAGTCAATCTTCCCAATCACCGATCACCATTGTTTGTCACACTCACACACTTCTGGGTTTCTTCTTGAACCATTTCCTTCATGTCTATTTACCAACTACTTACTACCAGAGCTTCTTTTTGTCTCCATTCTGGATTGAAATTATATTATATTATAATTAGTATATTAAGAATAAGCAAATTCTTTGTTTGACTCTGTTGTGTAGTTTGTGACCAAAGACTTCTTTGGTCTATAAGAAAAAAATTATATTCTATCATACCACAGCGCTGTTGATTTCTTGATGCTGATTGGTCAGAAGGTGTTGCTTAATTTTCTATAACAGCGCAGCTCTGTCAGTAGTTCCGGCTGTAATTCAAATCACAGGTTTATATTAACGCACTCATTTTAATGCATTATATTATTCATGTAATTATCATTCATAGGGACTTGTATAGATTGGTGTAGATTTCTGTAAGTAGGCGATTATTTATTTAACATTTATGGAAAGACTCTCGGGTGTCAGCGCTTTATAACAGTAAGTTTTCCACCATGGGATAGTATTCAGGACAGAGGCTTTTACACTTTCTAATTTCTCGGTTACAAGACAAGCTGTGCTCATATTAATTTGAACAGAAGGGGGAAAAAAAGAGGGGCTGATGAGAGGATGGCTGTTTATAGCTGCTATAATGTAAGTGATAACAGAAACTAATATCTCTTAGACATTCCAAAACATTAACTATAAAAAAAAACTGTATATGTCACTATAAATTGTCAAAAAACAAACAAACAAAAAAAAAAAAGGCATGACTTGTTGTTGATTAATACAGTCAAAATCGCAATCGCTGACAAAGATTTAGCAACGCCGTTGGCAACTCGGTTACTTGAATGCACCCTGCAGCTGCCCATGGGATTCATTAGGATAACAAACATTATACTTCTTTTTAAAAAAAATAAAAACAGCGACAGAATTGGTGCATAGGTCAGCAATGCAGAGACATTTTCAATATCATAACGCGGTCAGAATTACTTCATTAAAAGTCTAGCAAACAACTTTAATTGTGTTTTCCGTCAGCATGTGAACTAGCGTGTATCATTAGCCTGCTTTTAGCCTATTTTTATATCCTGCACTCATTTATATCCTGTTGTTAACTCTCCCAATAGCTCATGAGATAATGACAAACAGTTTAGACAGCAGTACAGTGAATATCTGAAAGAGTTTGTTGTACAGTGCACCACGTCGTTGCTTCCACAAACCTGTATCACCCAGTGACCGGCGTTATTTTCCCCAACCGCAATCCGGAAAATAATATCCCGCCTCCTGCGCTAGGATTTGAAGTTCATGCCGCATGCTATGTGTCTAATTGGAGGAATCCTTTTGAGTACAAACTACTTAGCCAATCCTAGCGCAGGAGGCGGGATTTGTAGAAATACGGGTGGGGAGAGAAAGTGGACTACCAAAAGAAGGAAGCCGCGCACATCATGGTGTCGCATATTAAAATACGTCATGTACCGCGCCAGGAAGTAGAGACTCATCTGAAATGCATTTACTCAAAATTTACATCTTTAACTGTAAAATAAATATATAAATAAATAGATAGACCCCCTCAATACAGATTTATTTATGAGCACATTCCAACTATTCAAATATTAGGCTCATTATTTACATTTGTACAGTACTGTCCTGGCTGGGTTTTTTTGTTTTGTTTTTTAGAACCATAGAGCTGTTTTATTCCTGAACTTTCCACAAAGAGAACACATTAGTTCCAGTTTGACATTACTTATAGGCCTACTTATTTTTGAGTTACTGAGGTTTTGGATTTCAATTCACACGAGAAGTCAAACAGGATAATAACTGTAAGACCTACATCATAATGATAACTGTTTTGATCATGATACGTTGATTCCCATCACTAACAAAAAAAATTTAAAAAAATTGCTGGATACGCTGACCCCACTTTGAGAACCGCTGACTTGTACATTGTGGTATGGGTCATTATATGGGTCCCAAATATACATATCTCAACATATATCCTGATGTGTAAGGATGTAGGAGGCATTTATTTTGCTATCATGGTTTGGCTCCACTTGTCTCCTCAGTACAAGTTCTTCTCACTGATCACCTTTCATCCTACGATGAAACATTTCTATCCCTATGAGAGTGGTCTCTTCCAGGAAGACAATGCCCATCCACGAGGGCACGAGGGCTCACTGAATGATCTGAGTATCCAAATGATGTAAATCATGTGCTATAGTCTTCTTAGTCACTGGATCTCCATCATCATAACACTAACTGAGGGAATATCATTCTGAAGTATGGTGTTCATCGCTCCAGTACAGGTCCAGAGATGTGTAGCATCAGCGCACTGAAGCTGTTTGTGGTCCCAAATCTTACTAAGACACTTTATGTTAGTAAAGTCAACAGTTACATTTTTTTATTGAGTTCGCTGGAATATTATGATACAAAATAAATTTACATCCACATTGTGCTGAAGAAACACACGAAAGGCCATACAGTTCTCACAGTGTTAAGAGCAGCAACATGTGTAACAGAAAGTATGATGATGTTCATAACTAAACAGATTACTTGCCAAAACAAAAGGTAAACTGCAATCTGCGGTGTTATGTACGACTAACTGGCAAATTTTTCATAATTGGCACAGCAAAATAAAAATCCAACTAAAATGTTCCTGAAGAAATGACACTTCCAGTTAATAAAAATACAGAAAATCTACAAAAAACAAACAATAATTCCATGTTCCATCCATATTTGTTTACTTCACCCACTGTGCTTTATCTTTTTTTTTTTTTTTTTTAAACCACTGTTGACTTATTTCTTTTATGATATCAACGTACTCCAAAAATATTAGGTAATGAGGAATGTGAATTGGCACACTACAGCAAATGCTGCTCGTACCAGTGAGAATCAAAACTACAACTTCCTATAAATAAAACATATATACATCTATTTCATATATCTCTACTAAAAATATATATTATATTGTTGCAGTAAAAGCATGAAGAATAAAGAATCCATGTCTAATGTAACCAGGGGCAGTTTGTAAATCTTGTATAGACATGATTTTCACAAGCAGTTCTTTCATTAACATTCAGCTAAATAAAGAGAGCTTCCACAACGGGATTTAAGGATTTCAGTACATCTAGTTCAAATGTTAACATTTCCAACATTGCTGAAAGTTGTTTCTGTGCAGCGTCATGTACACAAAATTCCAGTCCTTTCACTTCACTGGCTCGGATCTCAACCACCGTGAGAAATTCCTCCCATCTGCTTGACAAGGCGTTGAGTGTGCAGCAGAACACACGCAGCTCGGAGGATGCTCATGTCTTACTGTAGGAGAATCACATGCCTTTCTTTCCTGGGGATATGTAAGCTGTCTCTGTTTAGCCTCCCTTCATTCTGCTTAAATGTGGACAGTCTGTTTGCACTGTCAGTATCTTTTTTTTTTTTTTTTTTATTCACTCATTTTACTCCACTAGACTATAGATACCTGTATATCCTGTAGGTTTTTGTATATATGTTTATTTGCACTCTCTGAGGTATTTCACCCCAAGTTATTTGTCTATACAGTCATGGAAAAAAGAAAGTACACCCTCCTTCAATTCTATGTTTGTCTTTATCAGGGCCTAAATAACAGTTGTGTGGTTCAACTTCTATCAGGTTATTGTTGCTAAAGTTGGGTCTACATGTTACTGACTTATAGGGTGTACTTATTTTTTCCTACCTGGAATGTTGGTTTACTTTTTGGGAAAAATCACTACATACTGAAATCTGTTGTGTTTTTTTTTGTTGTTGTTGTCACCTGAGGTTATTTGTTTGTTTATAGAAGTTGTTGAGGACCACATAATTGTAATTTAGACCCTGATAAAAAAAAAACATAGCATTGAAAGAGGGGGTACTTTCTTTTTCCCATGGCTGTATGTTTGATCTTATCATGATTCAAATCCAATCAGGTTTTTTTTTTTTTTTTTTTAGATACTACCAAAGCCTACCAGCTAAAATGATACCTAAACATTTTTAGTGGGACAACAGCAAATCAAGACAAATGTAGGGGACAACAAAACAAGGTACTGAAATATGTCAACATTCATTATCACTTTGACAATTTGAACATAAACTAATATTTAATACTGTGCATGAAACCCTGCTCAAGGCATCAAGTCACCAGTGGAGCTGCTCTTCCACTCCAAATTGTGAAACTCCCTCTCTTTGAGAACCTTCTCCTCTCGTCTCCTCCATTCTCATGACATCATGTACTGTCCTCCGGAATCCGCCGGAAGCTGTGTCGTTTGATTGAGTCCCTGTTCCGAACAGGACAGAAAAGAGGGTTGAAGAAGACGGCTTTCAAAAGGCAGCTAGGACTCACTCAACAGATTACAAGATGTGACTTAAGCGACAATGAAATAAAGTGGCGTCAGGATCAGTATTATACTACTACATCTGTGTGAGCTGAATGTGGATTAAATTCAGTAAGCTACAGCTGGTTAAGTGAAAGTACAGTTGAGGTGTGGATCAGGACTGGGATTCCCGCAGAACCCAAACAAAACGTTGCAGACGCCAGACATTTTTTTACTTCATGCAGACAGGAATGAGCATTTAGTAATAGAGCTTGTGGGACAAAGAAAAATAGCACATGACCACTATGTAATAATAACATTCCTCATATTTTTGTGTTTTGTTTTTTCTTCCAGAAAATATAAAAATGGCCCACTCTCTTTTTCTATCAGCTCATGCTTCTCATACACAGACAATAAACTAACCTCAAACACTAAGGTTTTTGCAAATTCACAGCTCAAATTTAACCTCTATAAAGTAAACGTGAAGCGAAATGAACCACAACTAGACGCATATTCATGTCTTTCACATCCTGTGTCCTTTCCTTTTCAGTAAATAGTATTTTTTCTGCCAGGTGAATTTATTTGCATGCGATCTGATGGCTGCTTTAGCTGAGAACGCAGAGACGTGCACTTTTTTTTTTAGGTGTTTCCTGTAGCACCATAGCAAGTGGTCAAAAATCTTAAATGCTATGGCTAAAGCGTATATGTTGGCACCTCTGGATAAAGTTCAATGCACTAAAAGTAAGCTGCCTTTCTATAGCCTTAGCACAAGTGTGGCACTGTATGTGTTTGTTTTCGACTACCGTCTCAACAAAGGCCTTCGCCTTCATGTTTTGCTCTATTGCACGTAAGAGAGCAGATGCAGTACCTGTTCTCCAAACGGGGTTTGATGATGGGCTTGTAGAGCTCAGGGATCTTCCTCTCCAGCATGGGCCTCAGGTTCTCCCTCAGCTTATTGTAGTTCTTCTTCAGCTCCTGCTGATACTCTCGCTGGTCTGGTGTGATCAGGAGCTTGTTCTTCTCGACTGCCTCGCCACACCTGCACCACATATACATTTACAGTCAGCTACATTTGGAGAACATGGTTTAGAGGAGGACTAAACACTAACAGATTTTGTGCCTGGGTTATTGATTTTATTATTCAGTTTCCCAGCAGCAAATCCTACTCCTTCATGGTGGTGTGATGCACCTCAGTGCTGTAATTATAGCATATATGCTGTAGCTATAGCATGGTTTCAGAATCCTACCCCCTGCTGCACTACACACATCGGCTGAGGAGTGATCTGGGTGACAGTAGAAAGGTTTTTACTATGTGGATTAATTAACATGCACATGACAAGTGATCTTTTCAGAATCAGGAATGTGTAGGTGTGTGGAAACACCAAGCAAAATAAAGTGCAGCGTAAAGCTGAGATATAAGTCTCCTGCTAGGACAACATGTGATCATCTCACAGATGCCAGGACAGAATACCACATCTAATAGCCCAAATGTTGGCCAAAGATTTGCTGACTTTCTTCCAGAGCACAAACATGATACATACACTGAATTGCTTGTTTGTTTCCCTTACCCTGTATTAATTCACTTAACTATCCAATTGATCACCATATGTTATTATATTTTACTAGCTACCACATTTGAGCCTAGTCAGTTAAGTTTCTGGGCAACAAAAACACAGGACTGGGCGGCACACTGATGCTTCTACTTGCCCATTGAGCTAGCTGATTAATTTATGATATGTCCACCCCTGTGGTTATCACCGTAATAAGGAGCTAAGAAGAACCGGAGGCTGTAAAACCTGCTCTGGGAAAAGAGGAGTGACTGATCAAAAGGAATTTTGATTTAAATGTTTTAAAATATTCTGGCTGATATTTGTGGTCCTGGAGGCCTTGCCAGAGCTGTAGCTATAAGATGAAAAACGGCTGAAGCGAAAGCCACAAAATGTTTAAAACAGTGGGCTGCTTTCAAATCGGGGAAATATGCTGAATTAATGACAGCACATTTACTTTTCTTCTATACGAGTAAAAAAATAAATAAAATAAAACAAACACACACACAATTCAAATCTAATAGCATACAGACCACCTGAGCACAAAGTAATCTTGTCTAGCCTCACAGGAAGATCAGTTTTCTGCAGTAATCGATTGTCAAAAATGCTCGCTTTGATGTTGTGGTTAAAACCTGGGGTGACATGTTACGTATTAAACCAGTGAGGTTGATTGCTTATCGAGGATCTCTTTAAATCCCCATGAATGAATCTAGTGTACTGCGAACACCACAGAAAGGAGCTGGTCCCTAATCTCTACTATCACTACCACTCAGCAATGTGTTCAACACACACACACACACACACACACACACAAACACTCCGAACCTGCTCCAGCCAGTGTTGAACCAAGTCATAACATTCACTGGATAATGTGCCTTATAAGATGTCATGCCAGCTTATATGGATTATAGAAGAAAAGAAACATTTAGAAATTACAGTAAATATTTATCAGAATTTTGGCAGCAATAAAAGCCACTTTCAGAAGCTAAAGTAAAACACTGCCTCAGAAGTTCCATATGTCCTAAAAAAAAATCCTACATTCTGAGGTCCATTTATTTAGAGTTTCTATTTAGGCATGTTAAAGATAAAAACAAATCAGATGCAGCTGAGTGACATTAAACTTTGGCCTGCCCCTTCCTTTGCAAATGGAAAGTAAATGAGAAAAAAAAAAAAAGGGTCTCTGGTAGCACTTTCAGCCGTTTTAAGAAATGTCCGTGAGGAAAAACAATGGCACTCTGTTATTTGGCTGCTTAGTGCTGAGTGGAAGCACCAGTTCTGCATCGTTTTTACTAAGGAAAGGGCTAAGTCGCTGAAAAAGTCATTCCCTTGGAAAAAAAAAAGCTGCTCTTTCTTAAGAGATCTTAAATGCCACACTCACCGTAGGATGAACTCTTTGAAACACAGACGCAGTTTGTTGTGATGACGGTAGAGTTTGGGGTCTGCTGGGATTTCATTCAAAAAGACCTGGGCTACCTCTAATGGTCCCTGAAGAGACAAAAAGGGAGGGAGGAAAAGAAAGAGGTTTCTCTCCAGCACTGACAGAGAAAATGAATGCTTCGCACATTGGAGGCCACGAGGTAAAGTCAACACATAAGGGAAAAGCATGAATAGGCCTTTGTCAGAGAGATGCGGCTGCGCAGCCCAGGAGTGGAGCGATTGCCATACGTTTCCTGTGTTGTCCCTCCAACTGGCATTTATCATATAACCACAGCCATCTCCTCAGGATTCTGGAGACATCGCAACAGTAAACGTATCATGACTGGTGCCGTAAACTGTTATTCTGTGGCTCTGGGCAGCCTCAGAAAGGCAATATCACTTTTAAAATATTCAGACTGACTTTCACAGCTTATATCACTCTGACTTCCTGAGACTAAAATAGAGATATTTCCTGAGAAGAAGGAAAAAATTCCTACCACACAATATAACTATATAAACAGCTGAATGAGGCGAGGAATACGTCAGTGAGTTTAGGTGCAGGTGAGATGGTCAGACCTGGTTAACTGTAGCTGTTACAGAGCCCTGCAAGACCATCTGCAGCATCTTGGGGTCAGGCTTCTCTTTGTGTGTGGCAATAGCCAGCTCGCGGGTTTTGTTCTGCATGTCTTCGATAGCCACCTCAATCGGGGTGAGGTCAAACTGCAGAAACAAAAGGTTAAGAATGTTTACAAGTACACTTAATTCATTTTAGCCTAAGAAATGTCTTTTCCCTGCAGTGACAGGACAAAAGATCCACAGCTGCTATAGTGCTCAAGTGTAAATACACAAGGATTAAAGGAGAACTCCAACCTGAAACACATTGAATATGTTTATGTTGAAATATTTCTGACATGCTTAGTGATTCCGGTGCTAATCCGTTGGTTGGTGCTTTATTGTCATTATTCCCGTGAGAAGTTTGTGATTGTGTGCCACGCTGACATCACAGGGGGACATTTTTAGCACAGTAACAATGTTGTTCAATAGGAGAAACATTGTTTTAGAACATAAGGAATAACAGAAAGGTTTCGCTGTTAGCTCCTAAAATAACAAAAGAGCAAAAGCTTCTATTGTCCTTCACCAATTTCCAGTGATGTTCAATGTCATATTAATGAAATGTAGAAGTAGTGCAGACAGCAAACACTGAACTTAAAGTTCCAGAATGCAATGCAGCTATATGACACAGCTGTGTTGAGTTACAATCTACGAGAGGACAAGCACAGTAAGACTGACGGTGGTATTAGCACGAAAAGCTTTGGAACACATGTGGAAGTGACTGAAGGACTAAAGCACTGCCGCATCAGCCTCTTTCGGTGCACTGCAAAAACCGACATCTTAGCAAGTGAAAATATCTTGAATATAGTCAAATTTATCTACTATTTCCTATTATAAGATTACAATAAACCAAACATAAGAGTATTAAGCCTATCTCTAGACATATTTTATTATTTTAGATCATTTTGATTATATTCAAGATATTTTAACTTGTCTAGAAATGAAAATCTAAGATGTCTAGAAATGATTTTTTTGCAGTGTAGAGATCGATTCACAGTGGCACTACCATCAGCAGGTAGTTGAATGGCATTGTGGGTAATGTGAGAAACTGAAAAAAAGACCAAGTGTAAACGAAAGGGATTTCATTCCCATTTAACTCCTATACATCTTATATATAATTGAAGATCATATTAAGATTAATATGCAAATCGTTCAGGGTGGATTTTTCCTTTAAGTTCTAGTGCAAGTAGAAATTGAGACTATTTGAGTGGACTTTGCTACCTCCTCCTTCTGAATGACATTGATTCGTGTCTTCACATAAGGGAAAGCGTGCTGTGTGGTGAGGATGGTCTTCCTTTTGTACTGCTCGTTCAGCTCTCCTCGGGGCCGTCCGCTCTTTGTGAACGGGGTGGTGTACATGAACCGGCGCAGGTTGAAGTTCTTCTCAAAGTTGGTCATGCGATCTTTCATCTCATAGTCGTCAAAGTACGGCTCCACAAACGTGATCTGAATGTATGCCTAGTTCCAAAAAAAAGGTTAAAACGAACAACATGTGAAAGAGAAAGAAACGCTATGGAGGAAAATTTAGTAGCAGTTAGAAAATAGGACCCTAAAGCAAAATACAGTTTGATGTAAATACTGTACGTTCTTTCTTTGTTTATAAAGTAAGGGAAGCCTTGCATCTGATGAAAACTCTGATTAGCTGTTAATTCTCTTTTAATTACATTTTAATTAGCATTACATCTGGTCTTAATTACCTTGTTGGGATTCAGTTTGTTTCTGTCCACAGGGGTGGAATCCTTGATCATTTCCAGAACACCGTCTCCCAAACACTGTCTGTAGAAATTCTGTCCAAATGATGAAAATACGGTTACATACAGCCATGAGAATTTTGAGATGTTTCATATACCTAAACATAAAATCTCACTAAGCTCTCACAGAGGTTCACATCTAATTGTATAATTCACACATCACTGATGTATCATAATGTTACATTTCTTACTTCTAGTCTGTGGGAGATCTCAGGGAGATGTGTGATTCCTGGTTCTTTATAAATGAACTCTCGCTCATCAAGATCTCCAAACTTCGAGCCAAAAAATGCCACGCGGAAATATGTCCCAAACATCCTCTTAGGACCCTGAAACAAAACACACAAACATATATTTATTAGTTTCATTCAGTTTTTTGATCCTTAGAGGACTGCAAATGCTGCACATTGATCCATTACCTTAAGATATCATATGGTAACGATCTACAATTAAAAACTGACTCCTTTATCTCACTAAAATTAGACAAGCAAATCAATGGAACATATTTAAGTACATTAATATTGCTACTAACTCAATACTTCAGTAACAGAAATATGATTATGCATAAAACATCAGTTTAACTACAGTAATAGCTGTTTCCTGATTGTCTATGTCATGTTTTATAGCAGGCCATAAAATAAAATTAGTGAAACCTACAAAAATATTAACAAAATTTAGCAAAAAATAACTGAAACCTGTATACTGAGCTACTGAGTTAAATGTATAATATACACACAGTGCAATCACTACTGCTCTTATTTTTCAAATATAAATGTTGCACAGAAAAAGTGAAAAGGAAATTATTGCGTGTCTGATTTGTTGTGATAGTGTGATTGTTGTGACTTTCAGAGACTACATTTATAGCTTTGTCATATGTAGTCGTATTTTAAGTCTATTTTATTGTAAACTAAAACGTACACTAATATTTTAGTGTAAACTGAATTTCAGTTTACAATGTGCTTGTAGTTTTAGTTTGGGTTTACTATAATAATCCTGATTCAAGTGAATGTTCTGATAAGTCTCTTGCAATATCAGAAGTAGCACAATCTGCACTCTGGTTTACCTTCTGAACGACGTTCTCAAAAGCTCTTTTTAGATTGTCGTGAGTGGTGGCCAGTTTCCGGAAATCTCGATGGGCCTCCAGTATGGGAATGATGATCTTATACACCTCATTCACTGCCTCATATAATCCACCCTGTTGAGCAACAGTGGCAGAAGAGACACTCCATCATGCGTCAAGAACTGAATCAACAATCAGAGTTTAACTATATTTCACAAAACAACAACAAAGAGGTAGTACGTCAGATTGACTGGACTGGTCTCCCTCACAAGATACTGCTGCACAATTAAAAGACCAGGAGGATTGAAAACCTGTGTTCAGGCATTAAGCAAAGTAATATCACCAGCTTGATTTATGATTATATGTAACATACATTGCTGAAGAGTTCTGCAGCCTGCTCAAGAAGCCCCACCAGACCGTTCTCTGTGAAGTAACGTCCTGAACAAACTCCATCCTCATCTGGGGACAGGATATCATCTGACACCGCCGACTCCTCCAGAACATTAGGGGAGATGTTCTGTCAGGATGAAATGGCATTGATTAGTTCAGTAGTTCGGAGTTTTCTATTGTATGTGAATGGCTGAAAACATGCCTTCTACTTCTGCGTTTCTAAATCATGAGCAACGTCTGAACAACTCAGTTGTATTCACCTTCTCAATTTATTCTAACCTTCCCCAGTATTGTGCCTAAATATTAATTAATATTAAGATTAAGATTAATCCAGTTGCTGGATAACAATCCTAATAATCCTAAAGTGTTTTTACTTGTCCAGTTGAATATTACTAATATAATGTAACTACCTAAGCTTCACAGTTTAAAGGAAAAATCCACCTGAACGACTTGCATATTAATCTTTCTAATTAACGTGTGATCTCCAATGGTGTTCAGTGTTTTCTTGTAATGAAATTCTAAGTTAACTTTTTTTAGTTTATACATCTTTCATCAACATGTTGGTCTATTTGTCTGCTTTCGTTAATGGTTTCCTACATTTGACTACCTCCTGATATTGGCGTTAATGGGAATTCATTTCTACATAAAAAGACCACTGCAGCAGCACTTTAGTCTTTTTTTTTATGTCCAGTGCTCTCAAGTCCTCATCTGTACAATTATGAAAATTATGCTAATACCGACGTCAACACCATCTCCTTCATCGTCTTGTAGATCGCTTACTAGCTGAGCCGAGTCTTTGCAGTAACTCAGTGCAACTGTTTCGTATAGCTGCAATGCATTCTGTAACTTTGAGTCTAACATTTACTCTCTACACTATTTACACTGAATTTCTCATTAATATGACAATGAATATCAATAGAAAATGTGCGAAAAGAAGCTTTTGACAATGTCATCATTATCACTTCGGTTTGAGAATGCTGAATTTTTTTCTCTTTTGTAACTGTGCTAGCAGTGTCACGATGTGACAGACAACTGCGAATTTCTCATAGAAATAACAAAAATACAACATGTTAATCTATGTTTCAGCATATTACTGTAAATAGGCAAGTATGGTCTTTTTTTCCTGACTGGTACTTTGAGTCACTGAATGAGTCACTGTGTGCTCTTGCCTCTAGACTTGCCAGCTAGACTTATCACTTACTTGGAAGGTGACACTGCCTACAGGCAGGTACTTGTGGTCCTCTAGCATGCTGAGGTACTCAGCCACTAGGGCAGCAGCGTGCACCAGGCACATTGCTGACTCGGTGAAGCACTTCCTGCCATTATGCTTCTCAGCCATGTTCTGGAGCCAGGTCAGGCGCAGATCAGGTGACGTCTGGTAGCCCTTCGCGATCCTGCCACAGATGCAAACACAGAGGTTGAGTCCCTATGATAGAGCAGTTAGGCTGCAAAATCCCAATTATGACAGCCTGAAAATCAAGGACATGTGTATACTTTGAGCATTTGCATGCAGTCTGTACACATGCTGTGCCAAAGCTCAGGGCTAAGACACAACCACATAGTTTCCATGGTAAGTTCAAAACAGTAGACAAACAGCAGAAACCACAGGCAAATGGGAAGCAGAGTAAGAAACCTCAGTACAAGGAGGCAAGAGGCACAGGATGTCAACGCACACTCAACTGAGTGAGTGAGCGACTGATGGAGTGAGTGAATGAGTGAGTGACTGAGTGAGTGAGTGACTGAGTGAGTGACTGAGTGAGTGACTGAGTGAGTGATGGAGTGAGTGATGGAGTGAGTGACTGAGTGAGTGATGGAGTGAGTGAGTGACTGATGGAGTGAGTGAGTGAGCGACTAAGTGACTGATGGAGTGAATGAATGATGGAGTTAGTGAATGAGTGAGCGACTAGGTGACTGATGGAGTGAATGAGTGAGTGAGTGACTGACTGATGAAGTGAGTGAGTGACTAAGTGATTTAGGGAGTGAGTGAGTGAGTGAGTGACTAAGTGACTGATGGAGTGAGTGAGTAAATGAGTGAGTGACTAAATGATTGAGTGAGTGAGTGAGCGACTAAGTGACTGGTGGAGTGAATGAGTGAGTGGCTGATGGAGTTAGGGATTGACAGAGTGAGTGACTGAGTGAGTGACTAAGTCACTGATGGAGTGAATGAGTGAGTGATTGATGAAGTTAATGATTGACAGAGTGAGTGACTGAGTGAGTGACTAGGTGACTAATGGAGTGAATGAGTGAGTGGCTGATGGAGTTAGTGATTGACAGAGTGAGTGACTGAGTGAGTGACTAAGTCACTGATGGAGTGAATGAGTGAGTGACTGACTGACTGATGAAGTGAGTGAGTGACTAAGTCACTGATGGAGTGAATGAGTGATTGACTGATGGAGTTAGAGATTGACAGAGTGAGTGACTGAGTGAGTGTGTGAGTGAGTTAATGTTTTCATGTTTTCGTGTGTACATATGTTACCTGTACATAAGGTCCATTAGCATTTCAGGATCTTCTTGAAACTCTTTCATTTTGACTGTATCTGAAAGGATGCTGTTTAGATTCCTCAGAAGTTCATCCACCTGAGAAAAAGATGGAGTGGAGATTTATTTTTTGGAAAAATCTCTTGTTTAAACACCAGCTTTCATGTGATTCAAAACTGCCATGCTTCTTGCTGAATGACTCAGCACATTCCATTTAGTAGCCAAGAAGTCCATTTTAAGAGAAGACTCAGAGTTATTCCTATCATTGTATCAAGAAGGCCAGACCATAATTCTTGCTGCACTACTGATTGACTCAGCAGTCTAGACTGTGAGGGTTTGATTTGATTTGAGACTTATAAATAGCACCACATGCTACATACCACAGGCTGCTTTACTGGTTAGCTGTAGCATTTTACCTGTGAAGGAAGCTGTGTGGATTGCATCTCTGTGTCTTCTTCTGCATAGGCTAGAATGGTGCGAAAAGAGCGGCGCAGGTATTCCTCGCGCACATCTGAGGACTTTCCTACTAGAGACGCCAACGACATGGTCACCTGCATCTTCACTCTAGAGAAATTCTGTTCAGGGAGCAAGGAACATGCATCACAACCAGTAAATGAAGTGTAACTATATGGCAGAGAATACTGCATGTGGTGTAAAACAGTTTGCAGAACATCCAGAATAACAAAGAGGAATGATTTATAACAGTTTATACTAAAGCACTGTTGAACACTTGATTCTGATTGGTTCAGAATTTGTTGATTCATTTTCTATAGTAGCTGCTCTGAAAGTAGTCCTGACTGTAATTCAAATCACAGGTTTATGTTAATGCACTTGGTCTAATGCATTATTGTTTCTAAAGCAACAGTTTATACACACCACATAATTTAACCCTAATAAGTAAAAGTAGTCTAATCATTGATATGGTGAAGCTTTCTGTTAGGACAGGTTTATGTAACAGTCAGTAATTTTTCCACTTTGGGAGAGTGTTCAGGACAGAAGTCTTTGCACTTTCCGGTTTCTCAGTAAAATGACAAGCTGCATTTTTTATGTTTTATTAACATCAAAAGAGACAAAAAGCGATGCTGGTGAGGGGCCTTTTGTAGCTGCTATAACATAAGTGATAACAGAACCTAACTTGTTTCAGGGACATTTCACAACATTAAATGTAACTAAACTGATCAAGTCATTTTTACTTATAAGAAAATTATCATCACTGGCAAATTGAGACAACAAGACACGCATTTATAGGATAATTTGGGGTGGTAATCACATCACACCGCCCCATCATTGATTATTTTCCTATAAAAGCAAATTCTGTCATCTTTTATTCCTTACGTAACTACATCTATCACAGAGCTACATAATCCTCAGTTACTGAATGCTCAATAACTCCCCTCAGGCCAACTCATCCTGAAGCCTGATTCATCATATTTGGAAAATACTCTCTTTATCAGCATCAGTCTGCCCAAGGGTCTTTATCTGGGGTAGCCTCTGAGGTTATTTAAGCTAATTTCACCCGCTGCAGGTGAGCGGCTGAGAATGAAGCATGGCCAGTTACATTGGACATTGCTATCATAGTCTCAGCTCATTGACTCTGAGGTGGACCCAGCCAAGGGCAGCAAATGCACCATCCATCTTGCTCAGCATCAGGAAACTGCAGAATGATCCCATTAACTTGGACATAATTGCCAATGGATCATTTCAGTGGCACCATTATGCTGGTTTGACCATATGTGCGAGACATCTCAAGACACTGTTGTCTGTTTCGAGGCTGCTTTTTGCCACGAGGATTGTCATGGTGTCGATATTAGACAGCTGATTAATTTCAGGTTTGCCTTAAAACCTGTGGTTTTATGGAACTGGCGTGCCGTCTACTATGAGAGAAGCGAGCCAGGCAAACATAAAACTAGAGTTAAGAGAAACTGGGAGAGAAAAACAAGTGAGTCATTGTGGCTTCGAATCGACATGACTCATTCAAAGGTTATAATAATGACAATGGAGGTAACTGTCAGGGCAAACCAAACACTCGGGCAAACAGAGACGGGGAGACATTCATCGTTTCCCCATTAAAGATGAATGGGAAAGCAAACAACATGGCCATCTGTTCGGGGCGGGCTGAGTATGTGTGTGTTTGGTGAGGGGAGGTGAACAACATGAACAGAGGAAATAGTCCATCCAACCAGTGCACACAGGAAAAGAGCAGACACACAAATCCAAAACCAAACACACCACCATTAGTGGAATACGTGAGGCGTGACAGTACTGAGCAAGAGAAATCGAACGCAAATGTCAAGCATGTTTGGGTGACAGCTTCTCTGAAACCTCCATTAGGAGCCATTGCACCTAGATTTAATTCAGTATTACAGCAACAAAGATTTTCAAATAACAGCAACATACTGACTCATGAAGTCATTGTTAGTTTATCTTGCCAGTGCGGCTGTATTAGGGTGGATTTTTAACCAGCACAACAAGAGTACTGATTTTTTTGTCTGCTTGTGGTATTTGGCAAGACAGATGTGCCTAACAGAATATGGATAACAATGATGGCTATTTTTGCTGTACTGGCTGGCCATGGCTCTTGTTTTGGAAATTCTTGACTGGAGCTGTGTGTGTCTTTCTGTGTGAATGTTATAGCTCTAAAGCTATATCTCACTATGCACTCAAGTGTAGTGTGTAGTGTGTGTGTGTGTGTGTGTGTGTGTGTGTGTGTGTGTGTCTGGTGTGCTCTATTCATATCTCTCAGAATGAGCAGAGCGCTGTGTGTGTGTTTGGGGAGGAGGGGGTGGTCTTATCCTAGCCAATAATTTATAGCTGTATTTCATGCTGAGATGTATATCACAGATGTATATGCATGTGTGTATGTGGGTATGTTTTTAAATCTTGGTAGGGAACAAATATCCCCACAAAGATAGGAATATCCAACAGTTTTGACTTTGTGGGGACATTTAGCTGGTCCCCATAAGGAAAACAGTTTTTGGACAGTTTTAAATGAAACTGCAGCTTTATTTGGAAAAAATATAAGAGCTAAAAGGTTTGCTTTTGGTTACAGAGGTTAAGGTCAGGGTTTGATTTAGGTGTGGTTATAGCAATAATTAGCAGTATTAATAATTATGACAAAAGTATAGCTGCAGCTTGTATTAAAAAGCTAAAGGTCCTCACAAGGATTGTATGACAAATGTGTGTGTGTGTATGTGTGTATGTGTATATATATATATATATATATATATATATATATATATATATATATATATATATATGTGTGTGTGTGTGTGTGT
>CM075010.1:12931723-12967382 GCA_037576675.1 Pangasius sanitwongsei | reverse complement strand
TGTGTGTGTGTGTGTGTGTGTGTGTGTGTGTGTGTGAGAGAGAGAGAGAGAGAGAGAGAGAGAAAGAGAGAGAGAGAGAGAGAGAGAGAGAGAGAGAAAGAGAGAGAGAGACTGTCTTACGCTGGCAGAACTAAAGCTGTATCTCATGATGAGGTAGAGTGTAGCACAGGCCTGGCTCCTGTTGCTGTCCACACAGCTGCTGCAGTACTGAAGCACTTTCTGGCACAGATCTGCACACTGCTCAGCTTCCTCCTCGAACAACATGTCCCCAAACTACAACCCAACAGACCAGTTTATAACACCACTGACAATAATTAGTACAACACCACTGTTAATACTAATTTAAGAAATAATTAAAGAAATACTCCAGTGGTTTGTTTTTAAAAAAATAAATAAATAAATCTTTAGCCACCACTGTAGCATACGTGATCACCACAGACAATAATTATGGTCAGTTGGTGAACTGCGTCAATAAAGGTTTGTGCATTTATTTTTTATTTGTAGAACACTTTCATAAATTTGCATTATTCATTCATAAAGATATGAGACTGCTTTTTCATAGGGAAGAGCTTGATTATGTGTTACCATTGCTACTGTGGTGGTCTAGACACTACAAAACCTTCAGAAAAATGTAAGTAACCAGAACTACTTTTTACTGTATTGCTCCAGTGTTGTAAAGCTGAATAAAACTAGATAAAACACCTTGGTAAGACATCCTCTAATGTGGGTTAGCTTGTTAGAAGCTAATGATTATAGATTTAAATTTGCTTCATGTAATGTTATTTTAAATGCTGATGGACAGCTTTCAACAACTGCCCTTAAATTATATTGTAAGTGAATTTCAAGTAAATATCTTTTCTGTTGTTGTTGTTGTTGTTGTTATTTTCTATACAGCAAAATCACTATCTGTGGTAATCCCACATATGTGTGTGTACGTATGCTACAGACAGAGTGGATAGAGATTAGGTAGGCACACCTTTTAATTGCTTAAATAAATAAATTAGATGACTAAATTAAAGTATTTTGCAAAAGAACTGTAGTTGGTCCGTACCTTCACAACGAGAGCTCGGATTGTGCTGAAGCAGTGAGACAGATACAAGGTGCTCTGATTGCATGTTAATGAGTGCAGCAGAACCCTCAGAACTCCGCCAACCGCACTATCCTTATAGTCTGCTAGTTGTACAGTCTGGGGAAAAAAGCGCACACACACAGACACACACACACAGACACATTTATTTCACTATCTTTACAGCAGCTTTCTATTAACTTAGAAGAATACTGCAATGACAGTATACAGCATTTATCTAATTCAATCCTTTTGTCTCTGAATTTTTCAAGTGATGGCTTCAATTTGTGCAAAAACAGATTTCTTTTATTTCTCATGACATGGCATGACTATGTCAGAATCTTCATTACTTCAAAGTAACACTAAGAAAGCAGGAGCAAACTCCACAAGCAATGTTTGATGAAGATGGACTGCGCGCTCCTCTGTTACCTGCACAATGACCTCCAGCAGGTCTAAGACTATGAGGTTGGCCTCAGTGGCCAGATTCCCACTGATTATGGCCTCCTGGTCCAACTCAGCTTTAGATCTGAGAAAACACACACGATTTGGTAATAGTTGCAGCTTGTAGTAGCCAATTACATGAATTTATGTAAGTTATTTACCCAAAGAAAAGAGTTTTTCCAGACTTTTATTTAAATTTAATTTACCCTCTCTAGAGTGATTTATGAAGTGACAACATGACTTGTTAAGAAAAAATGCTGACAATGAAATGTTTAAATATGATTGGACAGAGTGGTATGTGTTTATTCATTTATTCAAAACACATGAAGCGGCACTGCGAAACAAAACAATCACTTTAACCCGATGTGTCTTATTTACAGCCATGAACTTAACACTAATGGCATTAGTCACCATTCAGTCACGTTAGTTGCTTATCCAGACCTTTGTAAGCAAGGAATTTTATGTAGCTGCACTTTCACAAATCTTAATTTAATACGCCTGGTCTAGAAGATAAATGGACTGATAAATTGCATCATAAATATGGAGAAATGATCTGCACACACTTGTCCTGTCTGTCGTTGGTCTGGCGCCACTGTGTGAGGTCTTTCCTCCAGCGCAGGTTCTCTCTCTGGCCCAGAGTCCGGTCATTAGCTTCAGAGAGAGAAAGAAAAAGAGATGACAACTCAATACAAGAAAATCATCACTCCATCAAAAGGAAATAAGGCTGACTTGTGGTTGACAATACATGACTTCCATATGTGAATGTCTTGCTAAGCAATCATCTTTATAGCTCATTCTGCACCAGTGGGCCTCTACATTATTCACTGCACTGCCTGAAAGCAGAGTGCAAAAGCGATTTCTCTGTCTGCCCTTTGAGGAAGTGGAAGAGGAACGCTCACCTCCCACCCTCTTCATCATCTCTCCCCTCGCTCCCAGACCTCCCAGTAGTGCCTCTTCCAGACGAGCTTTAGCCTGTTGGGACTTCTGTAGGGCCTGCACACTCACTTTATCTGAGCTCTGTTTCCCCTACACACACACACACACACACACACACACATATCCAGACACGCAATGACAATCGTACATCCAGAAATAGGAAAGTAAGTACTCACATGCATTCCTGAGTCATCACATTCATGATCACACCTTAAAAAATGATCATCAAATCTCCAGAGTTTTTAAACCCAAACTCTACCTCCTGCATGTGTAGCGTGTAAGCAATTACCAAGAACAAGAATTTGGACGTTTCCCCAAACTGAGAACAGAATGGAGAACCTACCAACTCAAATCCTGTATAACAGAATCTTAAGGGCAGTTAATAAATATTGTCTAGCATCTGTGCTAGCTAATTAATATACCTAATAAAAAGAGTTCCTACCAATAAATAGACCACATCCTCGGGTCACATGTGTGCAGCATTAAGTGGCTGGATTCGGAAAAGAATAGCACACAACACTGAGGAGCTTCGGGCCATCGAGAGATATATGGACGAACTGGTGTTACATTTAAACAAACCTTCTGGATTTTGTTTTTCAGGTTGTTGGACGAATTGAATGAAAAGAAAAATGCGGTGAGCGTTTATATCAGCTCTACCTGCTTGTCCGCTGGACAATTGTGAACTGTATAATATGAATACAAAACCACAATTAAAGCCTTAGGATAAGATAATTAAGGATTATGAACAACCTTTCTCTGAACAATCTGACACACACATCTACACTTGTAACATACTATTTCACATTCTTCCCTCTGAAAAAGCAAACTTTTTCTGAAAAAAACTGCAGTTTTGTAGCTTAATTTACAAATACCATTGACTGAAACATTAATGAAGGCGTTCTACAAAAGTTCATTAACTGTTCTGACATCTGCCCTAGTTTTGAGTAAACAGGTGTTCTGAAAAATGTGTCGAGACCCTTGTTCACGTCAACGCACGTACTCTACTGTGGCAGCACATAGAGATTAGGTTGATAAAACACTGGAGTACTCTTTTGAAAACCTAAATAAAGGCCCTCACCCTGTAGTCAAAGCAAGAGGTGCAGATGGTGAGGAGCTCGAGGAGGCGACTGAGCTGAGAAGGGGATATGTCCACTATCCAACGCTGGATCAGGCTCTGGTCTGCGTTCTTCATGATCCACAGGAAACACACCAGCAGATTACGGCTGGTCTCTGCAGAGAGCATGCTACAGCTTCTACCCGACTGTGGAATAAGAAGACACGGCTGTTATCGGGTATTCAGGCGATACAAAAGATAATCACTCACATACTGTACACTGACGAAGAGGAACAGAAGTGGGATGAAAAGCTGAACACACAGGACAGTGAAAAAGACTTCAATGCTGATTTTATTTTGAAAGTTAGGGTCTGGTTACATAAATCAGATTCCATACATTTGAGTCAGTTACCAAGAACTGTTTTTATCCATAATTACTTAAATTAATATTTGAGCCGAATAGTGAATATAAATAATATTTATTTAATTCATCTATATTCAATTTAAATGGAAAGATGTATACTCCTAGCTTACAGTCTTAAATAACATCTATTATCTGGCAAATTTGTAATTTGTTCTTTATTTCTTAATTGTATTATTTTAGACATATGTATGATCGAATTAAAAAGTAGCAGAATGTTTGGCAGCCATTTAAACCATGAAGAAATCATGTACTTCTCACCACAGAGGCCATGGACACAAGTGCGTTTCTAGCCAAGGTGTTGAACGGGTTTCCTGCAATTGCCATGGCAACAGACTGATTGATAGGAGTTACATTTTCAAAGTCGTCCTCTGGCCCGCTGGATTTGGCCTTGTTGCCACGTGATTCAGAAACTGCAGAAATAGTATATATACTAAATATACACACACACACAAGTGTTTACAGAGATGACATGAGGATGTTCTGATCCGAAGTTCTGGTGAGTAAAACTTTAAGAGCACCTGTGAAGTCGAGGTAGTTGAGGGATTCGATGATGATGCCCACCAGGGGGAGGTAAAGAGCAGCAATCTTAGTCCTGACTTCTGACCTTGTGCACCGAGGGTCCAAATCATGAGCACACAGTAGGCTGTATGTGGCATTTATGGCCTTGCGCTGCACCTTACTTCTACATGCATACACACACATACAGTATACAGTAGGGTCCACAACCAATGTTGTTATTTTATCAGGGGAAAAAACATTTTTTTGGCAATTACTTGAATTATGTAACAAGATTACATCATTCATTGCTTAAAAAAAGTGTTCACAATAACATAACATGGAGATGATGCTCACTTATACTAAACAATTAACACTACCTGTTAGGAACATACACGTTATCAAAGACCTAACGATGGATTTATTTCAGTTTAAAACAGTGCTTGAAGTAGCAAACAATATGGCATACACTGGCATAATAATTTTGCATTTTTGGCATAATATCATACGTCTCCTTCAAGATTTGATATAATGTACATCATAGAAGTGAGAAGAAACTGTTCAATTATTAATAAATGATCAAATCCAGACATTGCACTGTGCTTCTTGCCGCCTACATTTCTTTCACTTGTGCAGGTAAGTGACGCATAGACTCCATAAAAATCAGCTGAAATCACACAATGAATTTTCCACGTTTTGAACTTTCACTTAGTTTGGCTGTGTAGAATATTTTAACAAGAATAAAAACACTGTTGTTATTGTTATTATTATGCAGATAGTCCATTTAATTCTGTGGCTAGGCCAGTAGCAGGGGCTTACGAGATGTGTCAGTACGCAAAAAGAGCAAAACAGAAAAGATGGTACTGTTTACCAGGGAGTACTGGCTCACTTCAAGTATTAGTTTGAAATAACGTAACCTTAAATGTAACTTTTTGTAATGCCTAAGGAATATAAAACCAAGCACTACAAATAATATAAAGAGAGAAAAGAGAAACCAGTGTTCAAAAATATTCTTAAGAATGGACTGACCCTTCTGATTCCATATCGAGAGCCGCACTGAGTTCAGTCAGCAGCAGGCCAGTCAGATAGTGCTGCTGTTTGAACTCCTGAGTCAGATCAAACATGGCTGCAATCTTCTGGTCCGGCAAACTACATGAACTCGAGGTCTGCAACACACACACACACACACACACACACACACACACACACGCATCTTCATGATCAATTTATCTGAAAGTACTAACTATATGGTAAGTATAATCCCTAATTTGATGTTAAATAAACAGTCAGTAGCATTTTGAAAAAATGTCCTTCAGTCTGCAACAAGGCAGCTACTGTGCAAAACTACTTGAATCCACTGCTAATTTCATTAAAAGATACTTAAACAGGCCCTTTGTAATCTTTCAAAATGTTTCTGGACCTGTACAAATCATATCATCCGAAAGACACTATAGAAAAAAATGTGGTTCGCAACATGAAACGGATGTTGCTCGTTTCTTCATTTCAGCCTTCAATTTACATTCTTGTGGCCCAAGAATTAGTGTCACTGCAGTGGGAACAGAGCTGATTTGGTCGTCCTCTTGTATTTAAAAAGACAACTCACAGGACAGATTTAAGTTGAGCTCGGTGAATTCACCCTGCATGATGCAGAGGCCCTAAATATTACAAATTATTCCTGTAAAGGCTTTAAATTTTTATAATTTTTATTCATGGCATAGTCCTGCGAGGCCAGACAACAGACATCTGAAGACACTAGTGAGCAAGTTTGGCTTAAGGGTGGGCAGAGAACAACAAAGACGGTTTAAAAATTTCGATGCCAATCCAGTGCCTCGTAAAGATGGGTGCTATTGAGGGCAGTCAATTGTAAAAGGTGCATTTGTCAACACTGTCCAACCAACAAGCATAAGGTCCCAGTGATGCAAACCAGGATAGCTGAAAAGTCACCAAATAAGACACGTTTCTCTATCTGTGTGTTGCATGTGCAGAGAGCATCTTTGTGCATTAAGTAAAAACAAACATCTTTTGCAATACCAAAATGGTTCAACATCCATTCTGAAGCTTTAGCTCACTCAGGACAATGTTACTCCTCTGGACGTTAAAGGTTTGGGTGGGTTTTACTCCAGCCTGTGGGTGTGGTGATGCTTTTGATGCAATTCACTGCCAAAAGACTGTCTGAAAATGTGTATTCTCATTAGAGACTGTGTCTGGCCCCACAAGAATAAAAGCAACAAGGCATTGTAAGAGATTTTCTGGATTTTATTTGTTTCCTTCTTTACCATCCAGGCTAGCCAAAACATGAAGATAATAGTATTTTTTATTGAAAGAATAATATTTAGCCTAAATAAAATGGTTTCTTACATTCTCATAATAACTTGTTAAAATAAATATTTTAGCCTTCAAAGATGTGCGTTAAATGAACTGTCTAAGGACGAGTCTGTGTGGGTGTGTCTCCTTGGGGCTAACTGACCTGTGAAGTGACAGACGGGGAAGGGGACGTGGGAGCCGACGCAGGGCTACTGAAGTACAGGCTCAGGTTCAGGTAGTGCTCATGACTGCAGAGAACTCTCAAAAACTCCAGCCTCATGGTGATCAGAGTCGACATGGACACACTCTTTGCTGACATCTGCAGAAGAAAAGCACACAGTGAGGGGCAGAGTTACACTGCACAACAAGTTTTGTGATGCTTACGGCAACCGATATTAACAAGAGGCACTCACCTGGTTGCAGTAGTTCCTAACCAGGTTGAAGACAAAGCCTCTGTCCATGAGAGACATCAGGTCATAAAGGAAAAACGCCAGACTAATGTTCACCTTTTCAGCCTTCTCCTGTTCCTGTAACGTTAATACGTAAATTCATACTGTTAACCGTTCTCATGTTCGTTGACATTTTAACTTTTACTGTGATGGCCTGCCCTCTTAGGGTCTGGATAAGTCTTTCAAATATCAGGAAATCAAAGACTGTAGTAGAGGTGAAAGTAAAATGTCATCAAGTAAGTACAAATTGAAGTATACAACTTAAAACCCTAACCTTCTGCTGTTTCACCAGTATAGTGCCAATTTCAGCCGTCACCACATTGACGATGGTGGTGATGTCATCCTTGAAGCGGTCAGAAAAGCGATTTTTGCGAGACACTCCCTGCTTGTCCATTTGAGAGACATGCTGAGCCATGCTTTTCACCTAGGTCACACACAGTTGATTACAGCTTACTATACTGGATCCAAGGGAATGACAGGTTAAGTGAAATTCACCACAAATTCTCTCAAAGACTAAGGGAAATGTAAAAAAAAAAAAAAAAAGAACTGCTTAATTCTTATGTCTAATAAAATTATTATTCCAGCTACCAGGCAAAAGTTTTTGAACACCCTATACTTTAGCATGGTAATTTAAATTACCATCATTTTAAATAAAATTATACTTACATTTATTTACATTTTATAAAGGTATAAATGACTATAAATGAATTTATTTTATTGGAACATCAAGATATAATCTTTATCCGTCTAATTAAACACTTGTAGCACACCACATATTTATCTTTTGCAGTACTAGCACTCTCTATGAATCTTTTCATCTACAGTCTTAATACATTTACTCTTTGATTGTACCTGGCTTTATAAAGTCCTCATTAGGTTTCCATGTTTCCACAAAGATTTAGTTTCCCTTATATAATTTCTATTCTGTATCATTTTGTTTGGTCCTGGGCAATAATAGTTATTAAACTGTAAAACCAGAGGAAACTCCGGGTGTTCAAAAACTTTGCCTAAGTGCACATAGCCAGACAGCCGTACCACACTCTTACCAGCAGCTCAAAGAAGAACCAGGCGTATTTATAAACGTTCTCTCTGCAGATGCCGGTGCTCACCACCATTTGAAGAGCCAGCTCTTCATGAAATTGCTGAAAGAGATCCGTACACAGCTGCCTGTTACACGCTGTTATCTATGTGGCCAGATCAACTCTTAATGCACTAAGTATGTACTGGCATAAGACAGTTACCTTTCTGTTTGAGGGACGTGTGCTACTCGCGGAAATAAGATAACGATTGGTAACATCAATAAAAGTGGACATCCTGCTGCCGGGATGATTCAAACCCTGGAATAAATCACCGGCTTAACTTTGTATGCACTAATAATAAATGACACAATTAAAAGCTTTGTTTAAGAATTTGGAATAGTGCAAAACCAAATGATTTTTGAAAACTATACAGATCCTTTTTTTTTTTCCAAAAAAAACCTACATATATAATTAGACAGCTAAACACATCTACTAAAGATAATTTAATTCTATATATGGCATGTATATTTTCAGAATTCAAGACTCCACTGTTATTTTATTACCTTCTCCACCAGTATGCCTTTCACCTCAGCATCGTCTGAGCTCTGTGGAGCAGGAATATCGGGGTTGCTGCTGGAGCGGACGCGAGAATGGAGCAGCATGTTGCCTACGCTTGTGGCTGTGGCTCGGCCCATAGTGCTGTACCTGCTCTCCTGAACTAGTGCACCTGAGGCAAAAACAACCCAGCCAAACCACAGTCCTGAAATACACTGAAATACCATACATATTCAGCCTTCAGTGCCAGGACCTGTTCAACTCAATAATACAGGATGACCCAGGTCAGCTCCTGACAGGTGTAAAATATGTCTTAAATAAATAATGAACTTAATTATTAGTTATGTAAAGAATATGAGATATGGACCCTACTCATGTTTTGGGGGTCTTCATGATGAGTGAGTGTGTGTTTGTGTGCATGTGTCTGAAAATAACAGGTCAGTAATTTCAGAGCACTCATATTTCAATATCTAATTTCTATAACATAAGTTAATATATAATTTTTTTTTTTGGATAGATGCATTGATTTAAAAGACAATGAGAGAAATGAATCAATGCAACAATCATCATAAATCGATTACTATCTATTAGAATTTATTACAAATTATTACATATATATATATATTATATATAATATATATATAATATAATATATGCAATACATACAAGTTATTATATATATATTATACGCAATACTGTATACAATATACTATACACAGTATAGTGTGTGTGTGTGTGTATATATATAAGGAATAAGAATTACTCCTTTATGCCAGCGTATTGCATCACTACTAATCCTAGATGATGTGACTGTCGCACCTGTGTTAATTACTTCCTGCGGAGTGTCTGGCAACCGGAACACATAGTAGAGGTAGGTTGCTAGGAGACAGTTCCTGCCTTGGTGGTCCTTGGCCAGTTCCTGACTGTTATGAAGGCTGTTCACTACGGACACCACTGACTCAAACGCTATCTGTGCCAGATTTGCTACAAAAACACACGTAACACACAAATGAATGAAACAGACAGGATGAGAAACAAGGATAAAATTATATTGCTCATTAATAAACACAAGTAAACCCCTAGTATATTGAATGATGATACATATTGATTGATTTATAGCATGTATTTATTCACAGGCTAGTTAGTTATTTTGGGAGATCACTCAAACTGTAATACTATGTGAAGAAGGACATTCATAACCACTGATCATAATGATATAAACATGTCGCGTTGTATTGCTCACCGGTCTGGCCAGCGATGACCATGGGTTGCATGATGAGGCAGAACAGCTTGTCCAGGACCAGGTGGAGAAAGAGTACAAGTGGCTCCAGCTCGGAGGAGGACAGGGAGATGATGCTGAGCTTTAGCTCATGCTCCAGCTTGTTTTCTGGCACTTTCTCGTCCCCTACGCGGATAGGGAATGTAGCCTTCCCCTCCAGTGCATGGCACAGAGTGAAGAAGCGCTCCAGGTGACTCTCCTGGCGTAAAACACAATAAACGGCATTGAGAGGGATGCTGAAGAGATGTTGTTTTATTTAAATAAATGTTAACTGAGGAAGGACTCAAATGTATGAAAAAGTGTCATAAAAAAAAAAACTAATATAATTTTGCGACAATCCGGTCATTCCTCCTGTCCTGAGGGCTCTATTCAAGAAAAACCTGGCAACCTTGAAAGGGTGAACCCTGGCGATTTCAATAAGTTGAATGGTCCACCCAGAAAATCACATGAAACACCAGAATACAGATAACTTTCCCACATAAATCTGTGTGAACCCCTGACCTCCCGAGCAGTAACCCAGGGCCTTAACCGTTCAGCCACCACTGCTCTACTGTGAGTACTGCCTAATGTGACGGGTTAGCCGTTAAGACATACATGAGAATGATTTCTAAAAGCAAAAGGTAAGCAAACATTTCTTAAAATCTAAGAAAAAAATTAAATTAAGATCTGCATGTATGTGTTACACACCTGTGTATGAACTGAAGACACAGCCTTAATTTCCAAGTTGAAAATTCCTTTATGCCCATCAACCCACTTGACTGCTGGAACCTGGACTGGCAATTTCTGTATAGAAAGAATCAGAGCTCATATTTATTTATACTGAATCCCTGAGACAGCCTGGGAGAACCCTAAACACTGAATCCTTTTACATTTTCTACTACATATAGTCCTGAAAACTACAGGTTCTCCTAAAATGAAATATGTTTGTTTGTTTTTTTTAATGTATCTCAACTAGAAGTTAACATCATTTTAAAGTCTGGTTACTTCCAAAGGAGAAAAGAAAAAAAAAAATCGCATTCACAAGATTCAGTTCCTACTGCAGCTCAGGTGCATTACGGACATTTTGCCTACTGGTACCTGATTACAAACTGAAGTGATTAGGCTTATGTCCTTTTTGCTACAGCACATACCGATCCATCAACTTGATCAAAGCCTGACATTCAGTTACTGTGTGAGGAAGTCGCACTTAGTTAGCACTTAGTTATCACCACAGTTATTATTAAACTGGCTCCTTACCCAAGATGATCTTTTCAGGAAGATAGCAAAGGCAAGATCCTAGTTTTGGTGAAATATACTTATGTTTTCTTAAAATTGAGGTGTCAAAGTATGTTATAAGCAGGAAAAAAAACAGATGTTTCATCTTTTTGGCTGTGTGCAAAATTCAGCCACAGTGACATTAGACATATACTGACATAACCATGACATAAGCATGGCCACTGATTTCAAGTGTACTACAGGAATGAAACAAGATCTTTAAAATGTCATGCCAGCAGTGATTTGGCTTACTGTACCTCAGGAGAATGTAGCAAGTAGTTCACCGGAAGACGTTCAAGAACAATGGGCAAACAGAAAGCTCCCATCTGCAGCCTCTCATTATTGAGAATGGGTAACCACTGCAGGCGAAACACAACACAGCCCTCACTTCAAGTGACTGATTAATGTTAAACAAATGAACGATTCAGTCTTCTACAAAGATACGCTTTCATTTTATGGGTTATGAAAAGCTAACGCAAATTTGTCAAATCGTATTCATCATATTTCAAACATGACTTCATCGCTCAACAGTATTAATAATAACAACAATGCAGGCCAAACTTCTTCATCATTCCCTCTTAGACCAATTTACTAATGCCTTTTCCATGCGTGTCATCTCTAATTGGAGCAGATGTTCTACAGTAAAAAAGCTGTGCAACTGCAGAAAGACGCACTGAGTATCCGAGGAGAGTCTCCACGCTGCCGCTCTGGTTCTGCTTCTGCTGGCAGCTGATGTGGAAGAAGGAGAAGAGCAGGTGGTGTCTCTCGGTCAGTCGAGCCGGCAGCCGGATCTTCACCTCTTCATAAAAATCTGGAGATCTGCATATCCACATAAGTCTCATGACTTTGCACAGTTCGTAGGACATTAAATTAGAGATTTTAAATTAGAGATAGCTATAAAATGCAGTTCTGCATGGGCAGTCTCACTTGTTATGGTATGTGACTGGGGTGTAGATCTCTGAGAGAAACTCTGGACCACTTGATTTCCCAAATATGACCTTGATAGACAAATGGACACAGGGCTAGCTTTTAGAAAGTATTGGTAAACGGTCAGTTAGCATGCAAATGCAAAATGTTGTACCCTTTTGCATTAAAAATGAAGAAGACAAAGAAATGTACTTTAGGGCAACAAGACATTTAGTGTGCTTGGTTTCACAGATGTTTCATCATCATCACAACTACTGTATGCAAAGACAATAACAGTTATCAGTTCAAAAGTCTGCATTTCCCATCGATGAATGTGACAAATATTCTCTGATATCTCATGGGTTTTTTTTTTTGCCCTTTTCTCACTACCTTCCTGTTAATTTTGCCTTATATTTTGAACCGTAGTCTTCCTGCTAAATATATACACATATGATTTTGTAATTTTTCAAATTCTTTTTATTGGTAAATTGTAAAGTACATCTACTGTTTTCAGCTTTAATCCATAACCAATGCAGAATGCATAGCCTTGCACACAACTGTACATACGCTATTGCATTGTTTCTGTGTCCTGTCCTGAAAATTTCATTATAAATATAAAGATAAATAAATATCAGGACTCGTGTACAAGTCTGCAGATATGACACATGTAAAATGTATTGACATTTAAACATGTTACGTCTTCTTTACACGTCCAAGTGTGTGCGTTTTGGTGTACTCACCGGCAGTGGCTCCTCTCCATTCATGAACTGGATCTTTATGGTAATGCTCTTGGTAGATGTGAACGCTCGATGGCCAAAGTTGAGCCTCTGAGGATACACAAAGAGCAGGTTTCTGCAAATGGAACAGGGACAGAACAAAGGTTATTAGATGAATAAGCTTATAAAAAAGCAATTCTGTCACATTAAATCCTTAATGGTGGTTTGGTGGGTGAAGTTATAGGATCCTTGGCTGTTCTGAGGTCATTCAGCCACTGCAGCAGTGCAATAATTTAACACTAGATGGCAGTAATCACCCAGTATTCAATGAATGCTTATCTTACTTCTCTTTATCCATCATTCTACAGGGACCCTCAATGGTCTGAAAAGCATAGCCAGAGGGTCTGTAATTTTTACATTTTTTTTACACACCAAACCACCACCACTATCACTGTTGTGTTTATTATTAAGTTCTTAGACATATCAGCCTGTTTTACTCATCACTTGAATTAAATGGGTTTAATCCAAACCTTACTAACTGAAAAACAAGTCAGCTCATAAATAATGTCCACTTGGATCTGTTATGTCAGTGTAAAGTTCAGGAATAGAAAGCTCTAATAAATAGCCAGAATATCACTGTACACATCTGAATAATGAGCATAATATTTGAATAGTTCATTAAATAAATCTGGGCTGGAGGGGTCCATGGAATTTATTTTAGACCTAAAGGGGTTCCTGGCTGCAAAAGGTTTGAGAACCGCTGCTCTAGAGTCCTGAACTAAGCTTCTGTCATAGGAATGTGAATTAGTCCTCCAGTCATTTGGTGGAAATCCAGAGACTATGTGCACTTAATGAAGTAAAACTGACACATTTACTTGGTGTATACTATGAGGGTGAAATCCAAAGCTAAACAGTCAAATGACAGCACCTGTTTTCAACATACCAGTACCATGAGTGTAATCTGTAATATCAGAGATGTAGTACAGAGACCAAAAGGAGAAAAGGTTCACAGTCAAAGGTATAGATCGACCTGTATATGCAGTGAGGGACGTAGACATCGCTGGACGGAAACTCAAGCAATTCTTTGACAGTTTGCTGGTTTTTCTCTGATACAGGTTTAATGGGGATAAGCTCAGGAGACACACATGGCATCACTGTATCTGGCACTGGGGTCACCTCTAGCTTCAGAAAGCCTGCCAGATCAAACACAAGTACAAAAAAACACTCAAAGCATGAAATCTATTCTATCTATTAATCTTAAATTATTCATCTCAGTTCTGGCATCTGGCTTCCAAATGATGTCACAGGGAAGACACAGTTTTAGTGCCATGCAAACGGCATACTGGAACAATCTGAAAGTGTTTGAAGACGGACATCACCTGGTATCATCTTGACCCGTCGCTGAATAGTGGACGTCCTCTTCACGTCAGCCAGGAACTTAAATAAGTCTTCATCACTGAGACGCTCCCCTTCCTGCAAACAGACATAAACAGCTAGTCTGAATCATTCATTAAATCAGTACACAAAGGGCCGTATTCAGAGTTGTTGGCGTAAGTTGGCAACTTAATCTGAAAGCTGTGTCAATATTTACACAGGAAAGTTAGGCATATTCAGAGTCCGATTACGCACATGCTTGAGTCAATTTTCTGGGTGCGCCATTCAGATTATGCAAAACGCCTGCTTGTAGTTCACGCCACAGAGATTGCTACAAGGTTACCTTATATTACTTAACGTCTTATACCTTACTTACATACCTTACTGAACATCACCCCATCCTCTTTGCAATTTTTGCACATACCTGTATTCAATTTCTACTGCTACTAATATTTATTATATACTGTATATTATCTTTATACTCTCCACCTGGCTGCTACTCCTTATGTTTACATTACAGCAGCTTATTTTGTCAATCTTTTGTACTACTGTCATATGATTCACTTTTTTATTAAAATTGTGTACTAGTCGGCGCTGCACTGTAACTCACTGTGCCCACTGTCTTGTTTTGGTAGTTTTGTACCGTCTTGTGCCGTCTGCACATGTTTGCACTGTGCACTTTATGTCAATATGTGTAATGTCTCCTGTAGTTCTGTGTTTTGTTTTATGTAGCACCTTGGTCCTGGAGGAACGTTGTTTCGTTTCACCCTGTACTAACTAACGGTATATGGTTGAAATAGCAATAAAGCCACTTGACTTGACTTGACTTGATTTGACTTGGTTTGACTTGATTTGACTTGATTTGACTTATATCATACCAGCCTGAAAACAATCCAGGATAGAAAATGCGAGCTGAAGAAGGAAATAGAATTATTTCCTTTGCTGTCAAATGTAATGCAATATAACAAAAGAAAGAGAATAAAAATAAATAAATATTTTTTAAAAATGATTAATACAATGACATATGAATAAGAAAATGGCAAATACTGAAATAAATATGTAATAGGAGTCTAGTGTACTGCCAATATATTGCTGCATGAATAGTCCTTGTTGTAATAATCACATTAATCAGTGCAAAATTGGTTTAATTCAACAATATGGCTTCCATCTTTATTAGCTTGAAACTTATATAATAGCACTTGCTCCAGCACATCCTATTTTTTAGCATTTTATGTTTTATATCGTGCTCCAACAGTTAACTGTGTGCACAACTTAATGAAGACACAAGATACTAAATCGAGGTCATGGAATCATAATGTGTACACAGCATGCAGGCTAATTTATCACAATGTTTGATCAATTAATTATTCATTATTAACTAATAAATAATACAAATGTTTTTGTTAATTCAATGTAAAGAAACCACGCCCACAGTTTGAAGGATTAGCTGACAAAGCATTCAGCTGCTATGTTTATGGCTGACATTAAGTTCATTTTTAAGTTTATCCATACACAATTTGGTTAGATGCTGTCTCTTCCAATGTCATCTATGTGGAAAAACCTTTTTGTGCACTTTAAAGAGAGAATACCTTTAACTGCTTAATAATATCACATTTATGTATTTAATATTGGCTTCAAATGGAATTCCATAGTTTTTTTTTGTGTGTATTTACAGCCCAAAACATGAATTTCAGCATGACATATAGTGGTTACATCAAACTGTCACACAGTGGCACTGGACTTAAGACTGCGCCTTGCTCAAATCAATATCAGGCATGAAAACTAGGTTTAAGTAACCCTGAATACCAATGTGAGCAATTTTGGCATTAAATCCTCACTGTGTGCTCTTAAATCAACTCGGAAACAAACACTGCACGTCACACAAGTATCCACGATCTTAAAAAAATAAACAGTAACTCATTTCTGCACCCGGGAGAAAGAATTCTGGAATGCATCACTTTAAACTGTGTTAGCAAGGTTACTGAACTTTATCTTTAAAATGTGAAAAATGTGGCCCTGAGCTGGTTTAGGGTCAACACAAAAAGGATGAGCAGACCTCAAAATATTTTTCCAAACACAGATTTAGTAGGAAGCCTTAATATCTCGGACATAATCAGGCACTGCACAACTGCTGTGAAATGTGCTATACAATTAGAACAAACACAAAACAGTGACCACTCAATCTCTGTAAGCATTGCGCTGACCTGTTTGAAAATGGACTGAATGGATATGGTGGCAGGTTTGAAGCTGGACAGGTTGGACTGGTCCTCCAGGGTGGTGAACTTCTCTGAGTTGCGTCTGGGGAGGTAAGCCTTCTTATCCATATTGTTCTTGCCTGGCACAAGCAAATGAAACGAGTCACCAAACCAGTATACTATAATTTACAAGTCAGAATTCAATTCAGTTAAATAGACATTGGTGTAAAGCAGATTTACAGAGATCCTGAATTAGGTTTAGATAATGAGCAAGACAGGGGCAGCAGTGGCAAAAAAAAAAAAAGCTCCCTACGAAAACATGAGGAAGAAGCCTTAAGATGAACCAGTTCTGGGTGAAACCAGATAGTAGGATTGTAAATCATTGCTCTTCTAAAGCTGTATACTATAAAGACAAAGAGTAGTGTGTTGAAAGGATGAGTATATTCTAAACAAGAGTACTGAGATTAGCACAGAACAGGCTTCATGATTACAGCTGCATTATCCACTGAAGCAAAGTTGAGTCTTGGGTATAATCTGTTTTTTTTTTTTAGGAAGTTTAAATCTGAATTATGATATCAAAACATATTCAGTTCCATAAATTATACATGACCTGCTTCTATCTTTCAACATGAGTCGCACTGATGAGTTACATGAACGCTCATCAACAGGCATTCATATTTGTTTTAATGTTGCTTTTGTTTTTTGTTTTTTTTTTTTGCTCCATTCAACCTGCCATGGCCTTGATGATATTACCATTGATGCTATCTGAGTCGGTCGTGTCTCGATCCAGTGTGGCTGTGCTGATTGCATTCATGATGTTGGCTGTAGCAAAGGCGAAGGGCATCCTGTACCGACCCAACCTCTGACAGAAGTTCTCTGCCTGACTTCGAAGCTTCTCCAGTTTGTCTTTGTTCTAAAGGAGAGAGAGGTAAAGGATAAGAGAGGAGATGCATTTAGGAGGTAAAGCAGATTATATTACTTTATGTTTCTGGAATCTGTTTTCTCAGTCATCACCTTGGCGTTGTCACTCATTCCCATGTATGGTTCTGCACAATCTCCAATGTCCCCCTGCTGCAGGACTTTCTCTAACTGTCATATAGAGAAACATTACTGTCATCATCATCATCATCATCTATAATATCAATATATCATTATCACTATAGCTGGAACCACCTATATAGTAATAATCTTCATGATCAAAATCTCTGTGTAGAAGGCAAAACCCAATAAATTCCTCACCATCTGGAGGTGTGGGTAAGTGGCGATGCAGTTGCATTACCTTAATGACCAGGTAGATGTCTGGAGAAGGGTAGGAGATGGAGAAAATGGCAGCCTTTGCCAGTGTGGAGATGTCAACAGTAGGGGTGTGGGAGCGCAGTAAGCCTTTCATTTGATCTGTGTTTAGATCACAGTGGAAGTTCTCTGAAATCTAACAGAATATGATAACATTAACCTTTAAACTCCACTGCACAATTATCCACTGATTCATACCAATGCAACAAAATAATATTTAAAATAAATTATGTGGTAGTTTGATGTCTTGCTGTGTAGGTATGAACTACAATTTGAGTATAGATTCATTACAATGCTCTGTGTCGGATGCTAAATTACAGATTCATGTCTGACATCTTCAAAAATCACTATTGAATGTATTAAAAATCTAGGCACCATGCATGCTACTGAACATAAACAGTAATAGTCAGTAGTAGAACAAATGATCTCTGGGGATTAAACTGTTGTTTCAAATCCAAAAACTGAATAGGCCAAAAGAAAACAGGCATTATTTGATAATGATAATGGGGGAAAAAACAGATGTGCACAGGCCTTTCTCCAATATTTGTTGGTAAATATATAATGCACTGTTTTGTGATCGTCATGGTTTCCCCGCCGATGTTGCGTCGCCGTTTCCATGGCAATGAATGCCATGTGCTCGTGTTTGTTTTGGTTTATGTTCTAGTCTTGTCTCTGCCCCGTCCTGTCATTGGTTTGTCTCCTGATTACGCTGACCTGTTCTGTATTTAGTTCTGATTGGTCTATTTATACTTGCTTGTGTCTATGCCTTATGGAAATCTCAATGAAAATTTGTTACTTTAAGTCCAATTTCCAGTTTCCCCAAGTTCTGAGTTCTATCTTTCAGCATACTTCCTTGATTCTGTTTTAAGGATTGCACTTACACAAAACAATTTTTTACACAAAAACAATTTCTGCTCAAGTCTCATCCATTATAAAGTGTTTAACTTCACTTGGATACTATAGATTTAAAGTTAAAACTCATACTGAAGATCCTTTCAACAGACCTAGCACTGCTTGACTCTATAGTATACAGCTGTGGAAAAGTAATGACTCATAATCACACTATCTGGTGTCACCCAGAAGAGGATGGGTTCTCTTTTGAGTCTGGTTCCTCTCAAGGTTTGTTCCTCACGTCATCTCAGAGAGTTTTTTTCCTTGCCAAGGTCACCTCCGGCTTGCTCATTAGGGATCTAAATCTGAAACCATATCTGGAATTCTGTAGGGCTGCTTTGCGACAATGTTCATTATTCAAAATGATGTGAAATGAAATGAAATAAATAAAATTGAATTGAATCGAATATCAAATCTGCCAAAGATGCTTCCTGTTATTCTCTCCATTTTCAGTGCAGGATCAAGCATCCAGATATATAATGTCCACATTTAGCACTTAATTACGAGTCTTGTCAAATTTGTGCTTTAAACTTGTAAAGGATGATTAATGCAGTACTTTGGGAAACTGATGTCTAATATGACATCTGCTGTCTATTCATTTTATGCAGAAAGGAATGCAGAGTGAAATTCAGCGCAGGCTGCTGGAGAAGGAAATGCTCCCATTTCTCCCAAGCTATTTCAAAAGGCAAAACTGTTCACAGCAAGTGTAATAAAAAAACAGCAGGGGTAATAATGTTGAGAGAAAGTGGAGCACACTGGAAGAAATAAACAGACATCTATTGTGCTTATGTTCAACAAAAAGGCAGACAGAATTTAGGCAGACAGTGCTGAGAACAGAGAACCCTAATCTAGATTAAGCAGCTCGCACAGAGAACACAGTCACTATTCTTCAATGGTCGGTGCATATCTAATGGCAGTCCTGATCAATAGCCTTTAGAAGGACATCCACATAGAAAGTGGCGCCAAGCAAATACTGACCTTCTTCTTTTCTTTCAGGTCATACAAGGCCATGGTGGCAAAAATGGGCTCGATCTCAATTTCAAACCTGTGAGGACAAAAGCACAAAAGCACGGGCTTATAAATAAATCATCATCCCGCTGACAGCTGCCCAGCCTCATACCTCAATAATATAATCTCACTAAAACAATGCACTGTGCAATGCAAGCACAGTAACAGATGGCTTGTGAAATCTGAAGAGAGGTACTGAAATCAGCAAAACTGTTTTATTACAGCTGCAGCCACCAAACTGGATGTCAACAATAGGTGTGCCATATAGGCAAGATCCAAAAAAGAAGTGGTAAAGCTCTGTGGCCTTTATTTAAGGTTAAAGATCCTGTTACTTAAAGCATAATGGCTGAGTACCTTAGCCCAATATTGAATGCTTGGAGTCAGAAACTCCATTTACAACAAAGAGAGGGATTACTTGATGGCCTGGCATCGCACTAGAATCCTGAGGCCCATGTGCTCCTTTGGACAGTCAGGAATGGGACGAATTTCCACTGCATCTTCCTGTAGAGAGAAACAATCAGCTCTCATTAACATTCAAATACAAATCCTTAAACACTGGACAGTTTACTGTATTCTTGGCTCCTCACATGCTTCATTAGTGGATTCTGTTTGTTTTTTGTTACAATGCTGGAAATCACAACCCACCATTATCAAAGCTGATATGTTTGTTATTATCTTATTAGACTGCTCACTTTGAATTGAATGGGTTTAATCCAAACCTCAATAACTCCCAGACAAGTCAGCCTATAATTAATCTCACCTAGGTCCTAATATGGCCCGTCAGTGGAAAATTACACATAGCTTTAATGTATGTAGTTCTAAAGTAGGTCAACACCCTTACTTAGTACTTGTTGCTCAAAAACGCATCCTCACAGCTCACCTCATCAGTAGGTGGATAGAGAGCAAAAAGTTCAGGCTGGCGGTTGTTCTGTCTAGCTTCGAGGTTAAAGCGGTCAAGGTCCTCAGAGTTACTGAACTGCAGGAGGTTGTCAAGACGAGGGTCCGGCTGAAGGCCCCGGAGGTCAAAATCAGAGGAGGTGAGAGTGCTGCGAGCGCTGTCATCACATAACACTGCCAAAGATGGAGACTTCACCTGAGGATCAGAGAAGCAGCAAAAAAGTTACATAATTCATTTTACAAGATTGTAACCAGTTACCTCAATGCAACAAGAAAAGGACAATTCTGCTTTTTAACAAAATAAAACAAAAAATCAAAAACACAACAGAAATAAATCTATTTTTTTAATCTATGAATTTATTTAGGATGTAGCAATTTAGCTTCAACTCTTCAACTTTAAAACATTACACAGGGGTGACCAAATAAATTCTAAATAGCTAGAAAAATCATAAACAGCCAGGAAAAGCTCCAATGTGCTGCCCAGTGCCATGTTTTTATTCCCAGGACTAAGAGAAATGAACAAGCTATGAACATGAGATCACGTAGCAGTTCACACTTGTGCCCTTGAGAAAAAAATCAGTATGTTGTTGGCCAATGTTTTGGGTATGAGATGCGATGTTATTTCCTCACATCGCACGTAATGGAAACTCCCATCCAGACAGTATTCCCACCTCATTCCCAGTGTTCCTGGGATAGGCTCTGGCCCCTTCAGAGGTTACCGACGATGAATGCTTAACCACGAGGTGACACTTACTTATAGAGAGGAGAGTTATAGAGGATGCTATATGGCCAAAGGTATGTGGACATCTGACCATCACAGCCAAACCATGGGCATTAGTGAAGTGAAGTGACCTGTGGCCAAGTATGGTGACCCATACTCTGCATTTAACCCATCCAAGTGCACACACACACACACACACCCGGAGCAGTGGGCACAGGGGCCCGGGGAACAGTTGGGGGTTCAGTGCCTTGCTCAAGGGTCTCACCTCCGTTGTGGTATTGAGGGTAGAAGAGAGTGCTGGTCATTCACTCCCCCCACCTACAATCCCTGCCGGATCTGAGACTCGAACTCACGACCGTCGGGTTACAAGTCCGACTCTCTAACCATTAGGCCACGACTTGGCAAACCACGCCCTTATGGCCCTCGCTTTGTCCACAGGGGCATTGTCATAATCTCTGATTATGAAAACAATGTGGATGGTCAATACCTTTGATAATTAGGTTATATAAATATGAGTTGGGCTATTGTGCCTTGTGTTACCACAATGGACTGTTAAATAACCTTAGAGGGAATCCCGTAAGTCTGACTCTGGCTCCAAGCTCATCAAAAATACATGCTTTGAAAGCAGCATCTTTGGTTTGTCTAATTAAGACTTGGCAAGCCATGGCTGGACCAAGAGGAACTGGCTCTAACTGAATGAATATTCATGCTTCATTGTAGCCCTGGCTTCAAATTAAAAGGTGGTACAGAGCCAAAGAGCTGTGGGAAAGTTCCCCTGTTCTGTCCCTCTCTTCCTACAACCTTCTGAACTTTTCTCTTTCTATATGCTCTCTCATTCCCTGCCTCAAATTAAGACTCCCTTCAGTCCGCCTTTGTTTTACTAGTATTAAATGCACAAGTGAGGTCATATCTGACCTCGTAAGAGTAGCATTATCAAAGACAAAACAAACAGCAGAAATTACTGCATTTACCGTTTGCTCCTGTTTCTCTGGTTGGACGTCAGACTCGAATATTTGCTTCTGAAGTAGTTTGTGAAAGCCTGTCCTCTCCGAGTACGCACTCCATCCATCCCCTTGGCATCTGTATAAAAGCCACACAGAGCAAATACAGCCATGTCCACTTTTTGTCCATTTTGACAGAATCTGAGTTCAAACACTGACCAACTTCACTGCATCGTAAGATTAGAATTATGCATGACCATATCATTTATGCAACTTATAATTTACGCTTGAACATAAATGTAATTAAACATAATTTAACTTCACCTTCTGTTGACCACTAGCCAAGGCTGTGTGTAACTTTGCACACAGTCTCTCACATGGGGATCCAGTTCCACCCTGCACACAAAAAATACATAAACTCTTACACACTTTCTTCATGCTCTCATGCAAATTTCAGACATGTATTACATTCACTGCTAATAAGAAATATTTTTAATTGGGAAAATATACAGACAAGTGACAAATTAAACTTAAAACTGGTAGCTCTGTTGGTTTTGTCCACTTGTCCCCTTAAAGGGATGAGTCACTGCACCTTTATCCTATAATTAAACATTTCTATCCTGCTGGGCGTGGAGTCTCTTCCAGGATGACAATGTTCACATCTACAGAGCACGAGGGCTCACTGAATGTTTTGATGAGCATGAAAATGATGTAAATAACATGCTATGGCCTTCACACTCACCATATCTCAACTCAGTTGAACATCTATGGAAGATTTTGGAGCAAACTGTTAGACAGTGCACTCCACTACCATCACCAGCTGTGGGAATATGTTTGGAAGAATGGTGCTCATTCCTCCCGTGCAGTTCTGGCAGCTCATCATGGCACAAAACCTTACTACTTCTGTTGTTTTCTTTATTCTATATATCCTTTATATAAGCCACATGTTTGACACAATCATAATGCCTTTATTCTGAACAACACTTTTCGAGCCAAGGATAAATACATCCTAACTTTGTTTATCATACTTAGTCTATTTGCACAAATTTATATTTTTTTTCTTTTTCATTTCGTTTGGTTGGATTCACGTGCAATGTGAATCCAACCAAACAAAATGAAAAAGAAAAAAAAATTGTCATCCACCATTAATAACGTGTCAATATTACAAGGAGTTTAGGTCATTTTATGGCACAAATGCTTTAATAAGTACCTGCATCTATAGTGTGGTACTCACACAAATTTAAAAGTCACCCAACTCTTTCACCATCACGTCTTCGATTCCAGTTTCTATCTGACATGAGCTTCCTTCTCTCCTGATTTATGTACTATCTCTACTGAGTTCAACTGCAGGCTTGAGGTCAAATGTCTCAGTGGACAGCTTACAAACATGAACGTGCATCAATGCAGACAAGCTCTTGTATAACAAGCAGCTTCTCTACTTGGTCCTGTGAAAATCCCCTCTCACAAGCAGCGCTGTATAAAGACAGTGCAAGAGAGACTATGGTACTACTTATTGACTGTTGGAGTAGTACCTGGTCTGCTGATATTAATAATATTGGCCAGATCATTCTCAAAGAGGCTGCCAGACATTTCTCAGCTTGCTTCAAGTGCATGCCTTCCCTCAGAACACACTCTGCCTCAACAAACAAATAGCAGGCCTCATATTTCTGAAGTATTGCACTGTGAATTCTGTTTCCAAAAATGTGAATGTCATGCTTCTCCTTGAGCCTGGTAGATGGATCAAAAATTGCCAAATCTATTTAAAATTCTAGAATTCCCCTTAAAAAGTCCACTTTCCTTGTGTCAGAATCAGCATGAGGAGGTGCTGTTAACAAAGGTCAAGTAACAAAGTGAACAGTGTAACAGCTTTACACTGCCTAATTACGAGAAGGCTGAAATTCATTAGATGTCTGTCGCAAAATACTAACAATATATAGCAAGTTTAATAAAAAAGCAGTGAAACAATCTGTATGATTTTGTTTCATGTCTAGAACTGATGACACTTACTTGCTCTCCAATTGCCACCACCAAAATTTTACCAGGGGTTCTCCATGCACATCACCTGATGCTGGGAAACTGAAACTCGCCTTGTTCAACAAACTTTCTCCTCATAGAGTCTCTTTAGCACATCCATTCTCTCACATCCTTTCCACACAAAAAACTGAATATTTTGACAACACTGTTGTCAAAACATCATTACATCTATTGATGGAATCAACTAGCCATTTCTCTTTTCATAGTTACGTCAACCGCTTTATGTTATTTCATACCTTCGTATGGAACTAATTTTTAGCCCCTGTGCAGCAGAGATTTTTTCGGTCGGAAAGATATGGACACGCACAGCAAAATTTGTACCACATTTCAGTGCGCTCAGCATTAGCTTCTAGCCAGGGAACATCATTCAAGCACTTGCTGGAAAAGTTCCTTTACTTCTTTTAGTCTGGACTTTTTCATCAGATGACAAAAAAGTCACTTAATAATCTCTGCTTGGACATCATGTCAGATTGATGTGTTAGGCCAGTAGCTACAACCCTTGCTGAACAGAATGACAATAATATACATTATCCTAACTGATACAGGTTAAGGGTGGTGCAGTGGAGCAGCGGGTAGCATTGCTGCATCACAGCTGCAGTTTCTGCAGTTCAGTACCGAGGTCAGAATGTGCTTTCTCCAGAAAATGCGTTATCTGTTGCAATTATTATTATTACTTAATTTACCTCTGTTGTATTTTTTAATGCCGGCTTGTTCCATAGTCTATAATAGGTACACATTTGCATGCTTAGAACAGATAATTGCCACACATTTGAATCTTTTTGCTCCCAATGCATACTTGCCTACTACTTTGATCAACCCCTGGACATTACCCACAGTTTCAAGTCAATATATAAATTTTTCAAATACATTAGTATAAATGTATATGTTATAGAGATATTGTGCAGGAAGAATAGGTCTATATTTTTCAGTATTAACACAACAACCTGCTGAAAACTTGGTGTGTTTCATACTCTGTGGTCATAATGTTGCAAACCTGTACTGACTACTACAGTCCCGTCAAACATTATTCACCAAAGGATAAATAGAAAAAAAAAGAATATAACTTTATTTTGCTGTTAGTGCTTAGCCTATTTTATGACATCATCAAGTCCCACCAGTAACAAACTGAACCTTGGTTCACTTGGACAAGGACCGAAACCCCTGATTTTTGTTGGAACAAGGTTTAATTTGTTTAGCACACCCAAGTATGGGTGGAGTATTCAAAAAAAGGCAATTGTAAAAGCCAACAGAGTTAAAAATAATGATTGGTCCACACAAAACAAGGCAGATATGAAAGTGCCCTAAGGAAAGGTTTACAGAAGGAGTTCGCAAGCTTTTTGTGCAAATGGCCATGAATGGATATGAATTAATACAAACGGATATGAATTTTCTGTGACCTCAAGATTTTTTTAAATTCTAGTGTCAAGATTTAGCTTACACACCTTTCCGGACACACCTTTTCAAAAAGTCCAGCCTCGAATGATACATAAGGAGTAAAACATGACAGGGCTTGTTGTTATAGAAAAAAATAGTGCATGTGCAGAAGCAGCAGCAATGCATGTGGCACTGTTCACGTACTCGTCTATGTACTTTATATACATCCGGAGGATTAAAAATGACATTCACTATATGTGGCACGTCGGAGCCAAAACATCTCTCTTCATCTGAGTTCCTGTACATTGATGTTAATTAAACACACTAGCAAGCTCTGTTTTCTCTTTAAAACTTTCCGCTGTCGTTGTGATTGGTGTCATGAGCTGCATCTCAAACTGAAAACACTGACCTTACATTCAAGAGTATTTACTAATCTAGAATGTCCAGAAGAATATTATAAGAAACAGACCTTTAGGTAGGTTTGAAGCTGACATGAGAGATTTTTAAAATTCAAACAATGTTTAATAAACAATGTTCAGATGTTTAGCGTTGGTAGATGGACAGGGAATTTGTTCATTTTTATTGCTGAACTATGCTAGTGCTGCGTGTTAGAAAAAAGACTAAAACAACATGTATACTCTTCATTTAAATGTGGCTTGATTGAATGTGACTCCCATTTCAAAATATTAGCACATAAAATCTATTTTCATAAAAATCTAAAATCTAGTTAGCATGGTATTTCTAATATTCATTTCTAATATAAATGAATAAAAAGAGAGGATATTGGGAACCCCTGGTTTACAGGCATGTACACGCACATTAAAATGCCAATGTTTGACTACTTTGTTTTTTAGAATTTGAATAGTTTTTAATAAATCTGTGTACTAGTGTGTACTGTGTACTAGTCGGCGCTGCACTGTAACTCACTGTGCCCATTGTCTGTTTTGGTAGTTTTGTACTGTCTTGTGATGTCTGCACATGTGCACTTTATGCAAGTATATGTAGTCTTCTGTAGTTCTGCATTGTTTTATATGGTACCTTGGTCCTGGAGGAACGTTGTTTTGTTTCACTGTGTACTAACTAGCTGTATACGGTTGAAATGACAATAAAGCCACTTGACTTGACCTGACTTGAAATTATCCTTAATCATTTCATAACTTACCCCTCCTCGGGGACAGAGTGGTAGACAGTTCGACATTCCATGTCCACCAAATCCACCTCCAGGTCATCATCAGGGAATTCGCCCAGCTCCTGCATGAGCTCGGCATCTCCGCCGCGCAGCTGTGTCATCAGGAATTCCTCCACATCCACCGGCTCCACTGCGTCATATGACTGAGGCTGAACGAACACAAGCACTGTTTATATACACACAGATCTCAACAAATCGATGTTTAGAGTGTGGACAGTGACCACTATTTAATGGTTAGGACTCATATAACAGTGTATGTGTGTATACACTGCAGACAAAAAGATAATAATTCCAAACTTATAATACACATCTGCTGTATCTAGAAGTCATACGGAGTTATATCTCCATTAAAGCTTGAGGAAAAGTCAACACCTAAAACTCTAGATTACTCTATTGCTTACGTGCCACTGTTAATTTCTCAGAGATTTCCTTTTTCATGAATATTCATCAAAAGTGATCTAGCCTTCTAGCACAAAGCAGAAGCCACAGAGAACTTGAGCCCAACTTCAGAGAGCTCATTTCCCTTCCCTGCTTCTGCAATCGCTCCTCAAACCACAATCGATTAACTAAAGGCATGGTCAGCAGTTGCAAAATACTGAGCATACAGAAAAACTATCAAGGTTCAGTCTTAGCTTTCAAACAGATGCTGTGCAGATCTACAAGGAAATATATTCATTATCCACAAAGCTAGAGTTTTCGCTTCATGGCGAGCATTCAAGTGTAGTTAACATTTTTTGTTTGATGCTTTTTGTAGTAATTCTGATGATAGTAAAGCTTGATGGTTAAAGGTTCAACAATAATTGCAGCAGGAATAAAGAAACAACGAGCATATAAGAAACTCTAAAAGGCGTTCCTTTAAGTGGAAGGCAACGCCTCCTGGAAAATCAGGTCTTTAACCCGTGAATTACAACCACACCTCCATGTACAGCTTAGGATTGTGATTAGACAGTGACTGCATTTCAGTGTGACAGTACTGCAGCACACTGATGAAAGAGAAACGCAAAGCAGTTGGGAATTTGAATTCATTTCTGATCCAAAGTCCGGGATTAATTCTTATAAAAGCAATTTGCTGATTGTTTTTCACTCGTATCTCCTCTCGCTGTCGTCGGATCTCAAATGGAAAGCAATATGTGTACTGCATTTCACATTTTGCCTTGGTGCGCTTGCTTTTCTATTTGGCACGGAATCCTTTCCAGACAAAATATTATCTATAAGCAATAACAGAGGATGGAGAAAGCACAGTGCCAGCACCAGGGTGTAAATGATAACCCATGTCACCAGACAATAATGTGCTCTTGAATATTTGATGTTCATCCCAAAGAAAAGCTTTATTACCTTATCTAATAATAAAAATAATAACCATAAGTATATGACACAAAAAGCCGACCAGGAAACTCAATAAACTTGCCGAAAAAACAGGGCTGGAGGGATGAGGCACAGTGAATCATTTTTCAGTGCTGACACTAACTGCTGCAACCGCACAGCTGAAACTATGCACTGCCTTCAGTAATATCCAACTATTACACAGAACAATAACAGCTAGGCATGTCCTATCATGACTGTGCTCAGGCATGTTGATGAACAACTTAGCAGTGGGTCAGTGCCAGAGTACTAATTCTTCCACGCAGCAGACCAAAATGACACCCAGAGTTACAAAAAGCTTTGGAACAACAGAACCGTGGCTAAATCACAAAGGAAATGGTTTTCTGAAAGGAGGGAGAAGTCATTAGTTTTATAATTTGCACATTAAGTTTCTTTTTATATCACTTATCTAAACAACTGGATATGAAACTGCAACCTATTAAGAAGCACGATCTTAAAAGTTATGGAACAAATGTCAAAAATTAAACTGGTGAGTGTAATCTTGGTCATGCCCGAGGCCATGCAAAAGCTCCTGCCAACTGCTCCACTCCAGTTTCTGTCCATTTAGACAGCAGAAAGGAGAACACAAGTACTAAATTATGGAAGAGTATAAATGAACTACAGACATGACAAAGGAAAAACCAGTGGCTTCGTCATGCTGTGATGACATTTCGCTGGCATGGTTTGTCCCCTTAAAGGGAAGAGTCACTGCTAAATAATACAAAGTTATTCTGACTGATCAGCTTTAGCCTATAATGAAACAGTTCTCTCCTGAAGGGCGTGCTCTCTTCCAGAAAGACACAGTGCGCGAGCGATCACTGAATCGTTTCATGAGTATGGAAATTATGTAAATCATATGCTATGGCCTTCTCAGTCAACACGTCTTGAAAAGCTGTGAGAGATTTTGGGCTGCAGGCGTTAGACAGCTCTCTTTACCACCATCATCAAAACACCAATCGAGGGAATATCTTTTGGAAGAATGATGTTCATCTCTCCAGTACAGGTCAAGAGATGTGTAGAATCTATGCCAAGGTGCACTGACGCGGCAGCTTTCGGAGGCCCAAACAGCTTACTAAGACATTTTATTCTGGTTTTCACTTTAAGCTGTCGCCTGTCTGTCTATATATCTGTTTATTAGTCCATTCTGAAAAGTGTAAGATCTAGTAATATGTCCTTTTCTACAATTTCTGTAAATGTTAAGTTCCTCAAGTCAATCTCTCTCTCTCTCTCTCTCTCTCTCTCTCTCTATTTTTTAGCAAACCAGAAGAAGCAGTCCGAGCAGTTGTACCTGTTGTTGACTTTACAATATGCAGACTATAAACCTCATCATTCACCTGTATTTTGTTGCCAGTTACGAATAACTGTTGCCTAATACGCAAATTTATCTCACAATACTTGTAAAAGAATAAAGAAATATCCAGCATTATAATATTTATAATAATTTATAATGCTTATCAGCACGGGACGTACCAATTTACCCTGCGTACAGTTGAAACTGATTCTATGGTTCTTAAATACGGCTGGGAAATATGCTCATATATTAATGTATCAATATACTGTGGTAAATTATGTGACAATACACTTTTCTGGGACATTGTGGATACTGTGGTATTTTTTTTAATCATTTTTTAAAATATATACATCTATTTACAAACTGAATGGAGGCAGCTGATTTGATGTTAAAATGTTGTACTTAATCTTTAAAATTGTAAAATGTTAAAATTTTTTTACAGACATTTAACTTTTTTCTCCTTTATAGAATTAAAAAAAAATTTAACAATTCTTAAATAAAATGATAGTTTTTTAAAATTATTTTTGCATCATATAACTTTTGAATTATTTAATTTTCTTCTTTAATTACTGTACTGCTGACAGTTTATGAGCAAACCTATATAGCGTGATGGACATCACGTATCAAAGAAATGCCTTTGAGAATCGTGATATGATATTTTTGTCACATCACCCAGCCCTAATATTGACGTTTGATCACCATGTATTAGCAGTCTTGAGGACTACAGTAACTAATTTATATAAGCACGACTCTCAAAACAAGTGTTGAACAACCATTTGGACAGCCCATGCAATTCTGTGAAGAAAGGACGCCTAAGCGAAAAAGTCCTTCCATGCGTTGTCATTAAACCCAGCATTAACATGCAGCGATGGGCCCTAAACTCATCGAACCTAACAGACACAGCTAGCCTGGTATCACAACTTCCTGTTCTTTAACGATTTACATGAAAGTGTTCACATACCCTGCATGACTGATTAGAAAGAGTTTAGTTACTACGTATGCTAAGTCATAAGACTTTACAGCTGATGGAACAGGTGTCTCTGTGGAAACTCAAAAATAGAAAGTCTCACCCGGCGTCTTCACAGCCAGCAATAGGACGAGCAACAAAATGGCGACGCCGGAAATAAAAACCCTGGTTGCTTGTTTCTCCACAACTCTTCCTCTATAAGCGACACACCATACCGTTAGACATCTGATAAGAGGATGTGACGTCATCACCACTTCCTTACCAGTTCTGGTGAAAATGCAGAAGTACATAATCTAGACAGGGACAGACGTTTCCAGCAGGTGTCGTTAGGATTTTAACAATTTATGGCCATGCACACATTTACAATAACTGCCTTTTCTGGTGACTTTATGTCACATTTATAATACAGGCATAAGAGTAGAGTAATAATGGACATAAGCTGCCAAATAATAACTGAAATATATAAAACCTATCTCGGAAATACGTAACATAGGTTACTCAACAATAAACTGTATACTATAGGAATAATTTTGTAAATTAATACTGTATTAGTTTGTACTAAATGTTGTGACCTACAACATGGTTTAGTGAGCGTGCCTAATATATGATTGTTTATTATAGAGATTAAAAAGAGATTAAAGCTTCTGACCAGGCAGAAATTTGAAAATATCAGGACACTACTTGAGAACAGCTGTTGCCTTTACTGACACCATATATTTATATGGAAATATTTGTGATTATGCAGTCCAACAATTAATCCCAACTGGCTCAAACAATTACAATAATGCAGCTGTGGGACTAAATACTGCTAGTCATTACAGAACAATAAAATAAAAACATTAGCCTGCAAAAGTCAAGCACTTTACTCATTCACAAAAAAATATCATCGGCCAAACTTGTGAAAGAGGACTAGCAGCATTCACACTGACTTATTATGTAAGAATCATATAAAGTGCACCAGAGCTGGGGTTGTTAATCATTAATAACACTATACTTTCATCATTACGGCACTGTTATATGACCTCTCGCTGACACTTCTCTGCATGCCTGTGTGACGGACAGGGATTAAGTTACTGTTTAAAAACGCTTCCGGCATCCTAAATCCAATCATATGAATGATTTTGTGTGTGTATGTGTGGTATGTGTGCGTGCGCGCGTGTGTGTAAGCTGTGCGGTAAATGGAGGATGGAACAATCTGGTAGACCTGACCCATTTTCAGCAGAGACGGATCAGAAGCAGGTTAGAGATTAACCACACACACACACACGCTTACACTGACATACACCCAGCCACCCAGATACACACACACACACACACACACGTTTTTACCTTTTTTACATCTACCTCCTTCCTTCCACACACGCACGCACACACACAATATAAATAACTACCTACTGTGTCACATGTTTTAGTCACATAGTCTTCAGAGACACACCGTAACCCCGTGCCATAAATCCAAACACACAAATGCACAATGATGGAAACATATAAAAGAGAAATCACTCACAATGTTGAAACACATGGATCCAGAGGCGCTGGAGCTGTGGCGGTGGTGCAGGCCGCTCTGAACAGTGCCATAACTGAGCCCACTGAAGTGCCTGCGGATTTCAGCAGATGAGTGCCTGGGACACGCAGCACGGAGGGAGGAAGACAGAGGAGAGAGTTGCAGAGAAGAAAGAGGTGACACAGTTTAGTGAAGTTGTTCAGGGACAGTGTCTGTACTGCGTGATTTGAGCATAAATTGCTTCTACTGTAATCAGAAAGACTGCCTTGTGCTTATCCCAGGATTTCTATTCATAATAAACTCAGCCTTTCAACACACTGTGTACTGGTCGCCTTTTTTGTCTTTTCTCTTTACAAATATTTACTGTAATGTACATATTATGCCACCATCCAGCTGAGAAGAGAATGGGTTCCCTTTTGAGTCTGGTTCCTGTCAAGGTTTCTTCCTCATGTCAGCTTTTGGAGTTCTTCCATACCACTGTTGACTCTGGCTTACTCATTATAGATCTAAATTTACATTCAAGCTATTTATGTTGTTAGAAGCACTAAACCAATAAAACTGAATCAAGAATAAAATCAGATTGATTAGATTAATTTACTTTCCAGATTCCCTCACAACCTTCAAGAAACAGCTAAAGACTCAGCTCTTCCAGGAGCAACTGAACATTGATGCAGAATCAACTATCTCCTTCTGAATATCTGTGTATGTCTAGTTAGATAACTGCTTACTTTTGCCATGCTTTATTATTATTATTAGTAGTAGTAGCGGTAGTATTATAGCAGGAGAGCATGTGGCACAGCAGCATTGCTGCCTCCCAGCTCCAAGGTCCATGGGTCGATCCTGAGTTTTACTGTCTGTGTGCATGTTCTCTCTGTGTCTGCGTGGGTTTCCTCCAAGTTTTCTGTCTTCCTCCCACCTCCCAAAAACATGCCAGTAGGTGGACTGCCTATTCTAAGTTGCCCCTATTTCTGAATGTGTGTGTACATGGTGAGGTGCCTTGTGACGCGGTAATGCCCCATCCAGGGTGTATTCCTGCCTCACACCCCGTCTTCCCAGGACTGGCTCCAGACCCACTGTGACCCTCACTGAGATAAAGCAGTGACAGAGATTGAACGAATGAAGAATTATAGCACTTCTTTAACTTCTTGTGTAAAGTTGTGGCTCTTTCAGCACTTGCACTTGTTTATGGCCAATGAAACTCAGTCTTGCATCATTAGAGCTTTATGCCTGAATTGTATTCTGCCTTAATATGTGCATTATCTCAAGTACATCCTAACGCTAGGGTGAGTGAACTCAATCTCCCGATGACACCACAGCCGTCTGTGTGTGTGTGTGCTGTCTGGGTGGGAGGGATGACAATACTCTCTCCCCTGTCAATCACAGCAACACTAGCCAATCGTGAGTGTCTGTGAGCTTGTGTGTGCGGAAGAGGGCAGATATAGGGCTTTCCTCTGAGTGTGTTACACTGCCCTGTGAAGCAGCATGAAGAGCAGCTCAAAAAGATGCACATGGCTGGCTTTACATTCTGTAAAGAAGCAGAAGAGGAGTGTTAACATCCACTCTCCATGGTTGATAGCTGTCGTGTAACAGGGGAGAGCTGGCTGGTGGGTGGGTAGGAACTGGCAAGTGACCAAATTGGGGAAAAATAAGGAGGAAAAAAGTTCTGTATAATAAAACCCTATAACAGAGTGCTTCCCTATCATAAAGGGATCTAATCTGGAACTATTTTAAAAAGCTAAGAACCTCTACCTTCCCTAAACAACCTTTTTCTATGAGAGTAGATATGGAATTACTGAGTGTAAACTGTTAGTATGGACTGTTTACTGGCCCACTTTAATCCATCCATAACGGAAGGGACTACAATAGTACCACTCTGGCCAGATATTAATTCGGTGCTGGACTGTTCCCGGGGCATCAGTAAGTTTGTATGGCACTGGTAATATTGCATCTGGTGTAACATTGTGCATTTGCATTTTTAAAGACCTCAATGACACCACATGCAGCCAACAGCATCCTCTGAAAGGCTGTGGGACAATGACACAAATGGAGTACTGTACATGAAAATGATCCATACTCTACAACCGTATAACTACAATGTGGACCAAAATACACATTATGTAAAAACCCCAACAACACTACTGCACCACAAATATGTCATTGTCCTGTAATGTCATTCCTGTGCTAAGAATGATCCACCATCCAAATACTGTATCCGGTCCACAGTGGTCCTATGGTGGTCTCTTTCTATTCATGAATGGGGTAGACAAATCCTGTATAGTAACAGGTGAGCTACAGCAATAATATACAGTAAGTCTCATACAAGTCAGACCTATATGGAGGTAAGTTTATCCGATAGAATGAGCAATGAGTGAAGGCGTAAGATAGGTGTACTTAATAAACTGGCGACTGAGTGTATATATAAATATATACACACACAATGATTAGAATAGATCTACAGAAACAATACAGAAGAGAAGGCTAAAGAGACTTACATACAACACAATAAATATTCTGAACAACAAAACAAACTTTCTGAAATCATGCATAAAATTGCTGGGCAGTGTGATAAAACATTTCTAGGACATTTGGGAAGGTTAATGAGCCTGGCTGTAAATGAGCACTGTGAGTACATGCCTGTGCAGTGTGTGTGTGTGTGTGTGTGTGTGTGTACCAGACAGATAATGACCCAGATTCTAATCATCTGATTTGACATGTCTGATTCAATAAAAAATTTAAACAACCATAAAACGAGTCACACAGGACAATGTTGTCAATGAAATTCAGTAAATGTTCAGACTTACCCAGAAAACAATACTTTTTGAACACGATACTGTTGTGCTGTTGATTCATCACTAGTAAAGCAGGCTGAATTGGGCTTTTTCAACACCTAAGCCTAATTCATATTCCCAAAGCATCCGTGCAAATGTTCTTAACAAAGCTGCCTGTTTCGCTCTTGGCTCTCCCACAGAGAGTAGCACTGTGCACAGTGACCAGGAAAAACGGCTCACTCCGATAAAAGGTTCCCCATTTCCATAAATTACAGCCATTTGCTTGCATGGTGTTGTGTCGAGAATTGCAGAGCCTCTAATCACTTTCTGCACAATACCCTTGCTGTTCCATTTAATATGCTGTGCGCAGTGCTCGAGCACATGGGAGTCTAAACACTCCACCATTCTGCACCGTCATGGTAGATTTATTGAGGCAACTGGAAAAAATGGCTACACGTTTGTAAAGTGCTAGGAGATATCTCACTAATAAATTAAAAGCTGGAGTGTTTATGGCACCAGTAAATGTATATGAAATCACAGCAGCATTTAAGTTATGTTACACTGCGTGAAATGTTTGGAACAAGACCATTCTGCTTAGCACTGCCAACCCGGATTCACGTTTATGATCACACGCACACATTCCTGAAAAGCCTTCTGAATTCTCTTTAACAGAGGGCAAAGTCTTACAGGAGGGAACCAAAGCAAATACTGGCAGGTTGTTGTCCTACTCTCCTGGCTGGCTGACAGTCTTAAGCGTACATTTCACTTCAGTCAGCACTGGTAGCAAGTACAGTGCAAAGGTCAATGTATTTGAATGGTAATTTGTACACCCATCACACTCCGTATAATCACACACACACCCCACACTGTTACATAAAACATTATATATATATATATATATATATATATATATATATATATATATATATATATATATATATATATATATATA
>CM075010.1:12912977-12931623 GCA_037576675.1 Pangasius sanitwongsei | reverse complement strand
CATGCTAGAAACATTATAATCACTCTAATAATGATCCATTCATACACTCTTATGTATTTGCCTATTAAAATCTAAACTGCGACTTTTTTTTTGGCCAGGCAGTGTGTATACATATATATATATAGAATGAAACAATAAGTAAATCATGTATCTAATGTAATAAATTCAACTTTATATTCCATTATTTAAGGAATGCCATCAAAATTAATAACACAGTTTCAAAAATGCATATAATATGCTTCATTCTGCCAACCAATATAGCTTCCGAAATATGAAAAATGCATGCTGTTAAAAAAAAACATTCAGTCATTAGAAAGAAATCGTTTTAAAGAAGTAATAAACGTAAGCAACTGAGTGCAACTTCCTCTAACAGGATTGCAGAACTAGTCCCCTTCCTAGGACTAATCCTCTTCCTAATTCACATTTCGGTCCCAAATACAGCTTCTAGGCAGAGACAGTCAGCCTGTAGCCTGAATATTTACATAGTTAGTGGTTGCGGATACATGAGGTTAATAGAATAACTAATCTTAACAATCTTAAGACACAGCAGTCAAACAACCTGAAAACATCAACAATACACAATCCTTGGGTTTTTTTTTTGTTGTTTTTTTAAATATGAATATCTTTTCTGAAGCCAGATTTAGCCATCGGCAAGTAATCAATGAGTTCATCTCACCAAAACATCTTTCAGTCATCTGCGTTAAAACATGACTAGCCAAAATGGTCTATTTGCATCAATGAGGAACGAAGGGTCAAGTGTTGGTATGGGCAAAATATTTTTTATTTTGTTTCATTTCATTTATTTATAAATGAGGAGTCGGCAGAGTAAGTGCTAGCTCTTGTTTTAAATTGTTTTGAGGTAAATATTGATCAATAAAAACCAAAGGTAAAGTTACATGGCCAACATACAGGTCTGACAAATCGGAAATTAACATTAAGCTGGACCAATAACTGACCACTTAACTGTCACAACAGTAAGGAGACTTGGTGATCTCCATCTCTCCAAACACTGTAGGTTATTTAGGCTTTTTCTACAATTTCTCCCCGGGCACAATATGCAGTTAGGGCCTTTTCTTGGAAACGTAACGTCTGCTTCGTAGGATTTACATGTATTTCCATAGGACTTACATGTATTTTTTGTAAATTTGTGATTTCATTCACAATTATTACTGAAGTGCCAATATTTATAATGTACATGTATTTGTCTTGAATGAAGGTATGCATATGACGTAAGCTAGCCACCTACCATGCTGGTAAAACATCTTTACAACATAAGGTAAAAGTTTATTACTGAAAACAAATTGTGTGATACTACATAGAAGGTATGATGGTACTATATAATTATGATTAGAATGATATAAAGTAACCTAAAAGCACTTAGCAGGACTTCCTCCCGTGTGCTACAGTCATACTCATATGATCATGCCCTACTCCCTATGAAGGCTACGCCCTAAAACAGTGACAAGTTCCTCATCTGTAGGTTTTGAAAGTCGCAACCACTCAGCATGCATATCAACGTAATTTTTCATAATTAGATTATTCCAAAATCACTGACACTATTGCCTGTGATCACCAACGCACATTCTGCCCATTTTAGGTAAGCCTGACCGGCTAGCTATTTTAGTTACCTGTAAAAAAAACTGCTCAGTGGAATTAGATATTCTAAAAGATTTTCTTGCCGCTGTTATGTACAGTTATTAAATGTAGCCCATTCTTAATATGATCAGTACTTGAGCTTGACCTACTTTTATAGTTCAGCTCAGCCTGGGGCTTGACACCATCAGTCTCCTGATCAGGTTTATTTTTTTAATAATGAAAGACCAACACATGAGACAATCACAACATTTTACCATTTTTTTTCTTCACTTCTTATGTAGTTACGCATTTACTTATGTACTTACACATTATGGCTAAATGTTTGAGGACACCTGACTATCACACCCATATGTGGGCCTTATCCAAACTGTTGGCACAAAGTTGGAAGAATGTCTTTGTATGCTGTAGCATTAAGATTTCCCTTCACTGGAATAAGGGGCCCAACATGTTCCAGCATGACAGTGCCCCTGTGCACAAAGCGAGGTTTATAAGGACATGGTTTGCCAAAGTTGGAGTCAACTGGCCTGCACAGAGCCCCAAACTCAACCCCACTGAACACCTTTGGGATGAACTGGAACGCTGACAGTGCACCAGGTCTTCTCACCAGACATCAGTTCCAGATCTCACTAATGCTCTTGTGGCAGAATGAGCAAATCCCCACAGCTACACTCCAAAATCTTGAGGGGAAAGCCTTCCCAGAAGAGTGGAGGTTATTATAACAGCAAAGGAATGGGATGATCAGCAAACACATATGAGTGTAACTGGGCAGGTGTCCACAAACCGTTGGCCATATAGTGTAAGTACTTACACACTTACATAATCACTTATTTATTTACTTATTTATGTACTTACTTACATACTAACCTATTTATGTATGTACTCACTTCCTTGTATACATATTTACTTACTTATATACTTACCTAATTATGTAGCTATTTATTTAGGAACTTACGGATGTACCTGCCTCCTTACTTAATGTAGTTACTTACTTGCTTCCCAACTTACACACTTTCTACTTGCATACTTACTTTCTTACATACTTACTTATGCATTTATTTACTTTCGTACTTACTATTTACTGACATACTCACCTTGTTCTCTATAATAATATACTTAGAAAAATAACAATACATTCTTATATGTGGATACTGACTTTCACATATTATTTGGACACCCTATGCCCCAATTATGTTTTTCATAAAGAATAAAATACTTTTAGAGAACTAACTTAAATGCAAAGGTGGTAAAAGTATTATCCAAATTCTTTGCTCAAGTAAAAATGCAATTAACGGACTAAATAAATACTCTACAAAAACTACAGCAGAAAGATTCTTCATTCAGGAAGAGTATAAACTCTTAAATTTACGTAAAGTATTAAATTAAATATATAAGTATGTTTTTTATTTAATTATTTTAGTTACTGATGGTAAATGAGTGCCTGTTTCAATGAGGAAGCAACAGATAGATTACAGTGATGAGTATTACGTCTCATTCTTGCTGTCACATCTGTTAAAGTTAGATTTGTTAGAAAGTCTCACTGAAAACTCCTTAAAGCAATCCAACATCAAAAAGCCATCTTATAACTTCATAAATATATGACTATAGAGAAATGTAGCGATAAGTTTGAAAATGTAGTCAGTAGAAAGCAAAGATTATTGTTTTGAAATGTAGTCATGAGTAAATGTCGTAAGCATTAGGTAAAAAAAAAACAAAAAAACATTAGAATGTACAAAAAAGTATATTGCTGCATTATTCTCAGACACCACATAGTAGAAAACTTGCTTCCTGCTTCCTTCTAAGGGTTTGTAATCCTGCTCAGACTGTAATCTTGCTCTCCTTTGACATGAAAAAGTCACCAAGCACGTTTTCCTCGTAGAATTATGGAACTCTAACCCACTTTATTTTTGTGCGCTGCCTCACGCAGCCTGCAGCATTAGACTTATTACAAAGCAGCACGCTGACACCCAAACATGACGTATGTAACGCCTCTCTACAGTAAACGCTACAGTAAACCGACACACACCTACAGAAAGGGTAAATGTCTGCTTTGGGTTCATTAACTGTAGACAGGAGAGGGGTCATTTCTCCTTTCACTGGGCTGCAGGGGAAGAGAAGCGGCAATACTTTATTATGCATCACTGCTTTCAGCTTTCTTTTGGAGTCTTTCACTTTTCCGTGTACAGTTACTCATTCAGAAGAAACTTCTGTTCAAAGCAATTTGCAAGTGAGGCAGAAAATAATCCAAGCTAAATGTCTAAGAGTTTATGGCCATGGTTAATAGCGCAGTATTAATGGCACTGTATAAAAGTGGCTTTCATACAGCCCAGGGGTTTCAGCTCACAGCTTTCAGGTCAATACAACAGTAAGATTATTATTTATTAATCTTACTTATTTTATTTCACAGAAAGAATTTAGTTTTTAAAGAACCTAATAATAAATAAAATAATGAAAAATATGAGCCTATATTTGATTTTATATATCTATCTGTCTATCTATCTATCTATCTATCTATCTAAGTATTTATTTCTAAAAAAAACTAAATTAACTGACAATCTTAGTGTACAATTTGAATTTTGCCTTAAGTAAGAGCACTGGCATTTCGGTGATTACGATTCTTTTTGGATAAGGGCTTTGTAAATTACTTCAATTTAGAACCGTGCAAAAAGAAATTTATCTTAGCAAGTGTACATATCTTAACTATATATAAATCTGCCTAATTAAGCCATTACACTCCTTTTAGAAATAATTTGCTAAATAATCTGCCAACAGAACATCGTCACTTCAACCTTGAAAGTAGTAGAAAGAGACAGTTTTAATAATTTTATATTTGTTTTATAATAATCACATAAGAAATGTAGAGGTCTATAGTTAAGACAAGTATATTATATATTATATAAGATTAGTATAGGATTCATGTAGGAAACTAAGAACGCTTACCCAAAAATCTTCAGTTAATGAACTACCACTGCACTAAGATATGAATGATTCACTGCACCAGAGAAATGTATGAATATTCATGAATTCTAACACGTTTAGAGCGGATTACAGGACACACTCCAAATGATTGTTAAACCATATGACAGAAACACTGCAAGAATGACAAAAAAGAGCGAGTCTTCCATTCTGTTTTCTAACTGGCACACTTTCTAAAGCTTCCTACACACTGACTAGATCCTGGAGCTGTGGAGAACAGACCCCATCTGGTTGCTCAACCTGAGTCCGGACAGCAGATCAGCATGTAACACAGAGCTATTAAGAAAGATCCAGAGCATCACAACTTCCTTTGCTTTGGATTTCTGTGAAACGTCAGCATAACGTGACTGAAAGGAGGGAACTAATAGCATCATGTGGCAATGTATTTCCCTTTCAAATAGGCTTCCTGTTTTTGGGAGGAATCCCAGTATGCAAAAGTGCTCTTTCTATTACATGTTCACTTTGCCCTACACCCTCTGTCCCAATGGCTTGCTTCACATGAACACACACTGAATGGGAAAGAATTAGTCCGATGAGGGAAAACACAGGGGAAAAAAAAAAGCAGCTAGCATCTGATGTGGTTAAGCCACAACCACAGCAACACCATGCAGATTGTAAATTCCCAAGCGGTGTAAGTCAGTGACATCACCCATGCAAATAAACACTGGCCCACAGCAAAGGACAGAGAGAAAAGTCAGGCAGAAACTGCCAGCAAACTCACCAGCAATCATGTTTAATGCTGACTTGCGTACATTTTTAGCAAATGCAAGCAGGTGCAGCAACAGCAAGATGCTCTCTGGTGAGATGAGGCAGCCAGACTGCTCTGCGTTAAGTGGACCTACATTAGAGATGTCTTTTTAGGACTAGTCTATTCACTAGTACTGCCCACACCTCTATTTTGAAGCACTGTCTTCCTCAGAATGCTCACAACTTTTGCTTCATCCTCATGTCAACCCCCACTAGTTTCCCAAACCTCGATAGGTAATGAAACATAACCGACTGATTACTTATGCAGAGCTTCCAATAATCATACTCATAAGAGTGACCAATGCGAGGGTGAAAATCAAGCTGGATGTCTACCTCTCTACTTTTCTGCCTTCTTCCTTGTGCACTAGTGAGCAAGCTTCATTTCCTTTTGAGTAATACCGAAGAGGAAGTGAAACGGTGCGTATGAAATTAGTAAAAAATAACCCCTCAGCAGCATTGTGACCCCACAGCGTTGCTTTTGAATGCTCTATTCTAGTCTCACAAAGAAGCGGGATTATAAAAAGCACTGCTTTCACACGGGCACTATTATGGACATATACGTTCACCATCCTGAGTAATCATGAAACTGTTTGTGTTGGTAGACATATTTATAGATCTTGAAAAATTCCAAACCTCTTGAAGTGGTATAATCACAAAGTAATGTAGTGTGTTCTGTCCACTGAAGCAGAAGAGCTTTAAAGGATCATCATAACTTAAGTCATTAAAGTATAATAAGAACCCATCCATGTCAATGGCAAATGTAAGTCTGACTCCAAATGCTGCTAAAATCTTTCCCACACAACACCTGATGGGAGAAATTTACTGGAGCTCTAAGAACGAAGCTATAGCTTATTCCCTACCTATAAACTCCACAGAGATCTTTCACAACAGAATTTGACTTACATTTGCCATGCTTAGTATATATCAATAGTACACACACACCCCCCTCCTCCTCCTCCTCTAAGCACAATGGGCTCATGCACTTCCTCACCACCTGCTATGTAAAAAGAAGGAACAATAATAACTTCCAGCTTAACCGGACTTTAACTGTTGACTTTTATTTAACCGAAAAAGAGGGAAAAGATCCGCACAGGAAAGGATCAACACCCCAGGAAAAGATCATCACATCATCAGGAAGACATCAGCATTGTGGAAATGATAGAACGGGCAAGACCTCATTGTTTGCAATGGGATGTGTGTGAATAAAAGAGGATAATTCTTCAAATAAACGCCTGATCTCTCTCTCTCTCTCTTTCTCTCTTTTGTTCTTGATGAAACTTTTGGCTTTTTGCTTATTCACAAACAAAAACAGTCATTTAAAAAAAACTGATCTAACATCTGGACAAATAACTGATAAGAGCGCTTAACAGAATTGCGCATGCGCACAACTCGTGACTTCTTGCCGACCAGATTTTTTGTTTTTTCTCCTTCAGATGTTGAAATTGTGTTTTGAAAGAGTTTGCCTGTAGCCCGTTTTTCTCATTAGGCGGCACATTCAGGACGTGTAGCTGCCTGCTGTGGAATCCACACTTGAACTCCTTGAACAATAAACTCCACAAGTGAAGTTGAGGAGGAGGAGGAGAAGAAGAAGAAGAAGAAGTTGTTCATGACTCCGAGTCCAGAGCAGAGAGAGAGAGAGAGAGAGAGATGTGCTGGTTGCTGTACAGCCTGGAGCAACGTGTCTAGAGAAACACACTCTGCACTACTGGAAATGTGATTCAAGATGATAGCACAAGCACACTTGCTTTACTTGATTTACTTCTAGCAAACGTGTCAGTCATGTGAAAAGCCAGAGAAGCAGCCTACCTGTTGATTTTGAGCGCGAACGCCCGGCGCTCCGGCAGCGTGGCCATCAGGGAGCGGGAGCGGGGCTGAGGAAGCCTCACAGCGGGTTAGCCCTCAGAGCAGAAGCGCGAGCCTGCGGCTGTCATCGCGAGCAGCATCTTCTCGCTATCAGTGCATTTTCTGGGCGGCAACTTCCGCATTTGGACAAACCCAAACACTCACAATGGGCATGCGGAGAGGGAGAGAGTGTGTGTGTGTGTGTGAGAGAGAGAGAGAGAGAGAGAGAGGATTTCCTTAGTTAATCCGCATTCTGCTCTGTGCGACTTTATTTGTTTGCGCCTTTCCTTCTTTTCTCCGTTACATCACTATGATAAATAATTACTGGTAATATAACAGCTATAAAGTTGCTCTGTTCTTGTCCGCCTTGTTGTTCATGCTGGCTGGAAATGAGGCATCCTGACTGTAATGAGTGTAATTAGCGAGCGCTTCGGGAAGAATGTGGAGCAGCCAGTGATATTAATGCAGAGTGCGCCCTCTGTCGGTCAACTCCAGATACCGCAGCTTAAAAATATAACAACAAGGCAAGACAGAAACCCACTTTCAGCAAGTTAAAGTCGTTTTAGTCAAGATTAGTGAAGATTGCAGCTCTAGTGGTTGAATTACAACAACAATGGAAAGGTTTTCTTGCACTGAGTTAGACTGAAATTCCGTCTAGGAAAAAGCAAAAAAAAAAAAAAAAAAGAGCTCCCTCAGCTCGGGATTCCTGCTCAAAGCAGGGAGAAATCTCCTCAATCCCGAGTTCAGCGCGTGACGTCAAATCAACATGGCCGCTCACAGCAGTAAACAAAGTAGCACTTCTTTACTTTTAACTGAGTTCTGCTGTACGTACATGTATTTGCTTGTTAATTCTATGACTATATTTTTCTCTGTTTTGAGGAGGAAAATATACATCACTCATTATTACCTTGCTACCATGCTGAAAAAAAAAACCCAATAGAAGTCCCCATAGAATTTGTAATGGTTTTAATGGTTATAATGGGAATTGTATTGGTTTTTAATGGAAACTCTAATGGTCCCTGTGGGTCTCTACTGGTATTTTGTTCTATTGGTGGCATGTTATGTCAATTGGACACCATTAAAGATCAATAATGGTAATGGTTTTAATGGTTTGGAATGGTATTTGTAGTGGAAACCATTAGAATTTTTGTGACTTCCTCTTCTGAATTGTGTTGAATGCAGCATTACTTCTCAAACCTATCTATTCCTGTCCACAGATACAAAGCCACAGCCCCTGTATCTGCAATAGCTAGCAGAGTTCAATTCAATTCAGTTTTATTTATAGAGCACTTTCAACAATAGACATGTTCACAAAGCTGCTTTACAGAAGATTAAGGTCCCTAATGAGCATGCCAAAGGAAACAGTGACAAGGAAAAACTCCCTTACTTCATTTTTAGATATAGATCATTAAAAACCTACCTAACATTTGTTGTAGAGCATTAGCATTAGGGAAGATAATATTACCTAACAAATAAATATCTAGTTAGCATTATTATAACATTGCATTTGGTGATTTATGATATACCATTGTATTTCACTTATCCAGGCACATCATCTAATGATTTTACCCAAGTAATCTTTTTGGTACAGAAGCATTATTGCCAGAGCAGACCTCAAACTCCTGTGTCTCCTGCATACAAGGTGGCCAGTGGTGTTAGCACTTTACCCTTGTTAGCCAAATTCTAACACTATAAACATGTGAAATTCTGTTCATACTGATTTGCTGCTGTGAGAATGGTCAAGTGTGTCTTCGCTATCCTGTTTTTCTTTGTGATGATCTCCCATGAGTTTTTCAGATGCCCATCACTACCGGTGTTAGCTAGATAGCATTATTAGCTGCAAAAGAGCTTGACGCAGTTATATAGCAACCTTGCGACAACTTCCCGATCCAGCCATGAGAATGATTTCAATACATTCTTCCTTTGTCAAAGTCTTTCTTAAAGGCTGAAAAAATATATATAATACAAACTAAGTATGAAAAAGTGTTAATTTCTATTCTCTATGTATGGAGACTTTTGGGACCCCCTGTAGATTTACTACATTGCTTGCCATTATGGTTTCTGAAAGAAGAGTGTGATTTTTTTGCTCAAGAGTAAAATTATGTGGCTATGCTGGGTGCTTACAGAATTCTGCCATGTTTTCCTTTCTGAGCAGACTGAGATGTGCGTTTAAAGGGTTTGGGAAGTGTCTATATAAAGACAGAAACAAAGAGCCTGGACTGCACCTTTCCAAATGGGATTTTTCAGCCACATAATACGCTTATGCTGATGCCATTGTTTAAACAATTAATTTTTATCATGTTCTACATATTTCCCAGGTTATTTGTACTAGTAAGAAAAAAAAAAAAATATATATATATATATATATATATATGAGAAAATGTTATTGCCTCGTTTCTTTGTTTTAATGTGTGCTCTGTCTGTGACTGTATACAGTCTACACTAATTGATAGAAAATCTTTTGAACATTTAAAATTTTAACTTAAGATGCAATTTTGAAAGAATGCCCTTGAAAGTAATATTTAATACTTTAAATTTTAATCCATTTATACAGTGTTGAGTATAAAAGTACTCGACAGTACTACCAAAATGACCTGTTATTTGGATATTTGATGTAATGATGGCTAGCTGTATTTAAGTAAGGAATAAAACACAACAGGTGTGCTGTTATTTTCCTGTAACAGCAAATGTAATTTGCCTCTCCTACTGCAGCATTTTGTTAATGATAAAAAATGTTATTAAAAGAATTGTCATATTTTGTAACTGTTTATAGTACGTATGTAAGGAATAACACAACACACCATGATGTTACACAAAAATAATCCACCTTGAAGTGGATTATTTTCGTATGACAGCACAGCCTGAAGTGTTTTATTCCACTTATAAAACAGACAGCCAACAATTTTAATTCGACATATTGTACTTTTTAACTGTTTACTTTTAATGTTATGCAACATCTGCAAAACAAGTTAGTTCCGTTTATCACTTGTTATAAACAGTTGCTCTCACCGGCTCCTCCTGGATTCTCTCTCTCTCGAAGTTAATGAGACAAAAGAAACTGGAACTGTAAACTCTTCTGCCCTGAAAATTAATATAGATCTATCTTTCATGTTACAGCCAGAAAAAAACTTTCCAAGCCGGTTAAAACAGAAACACACACATTCTTGTTACTGATAAACAGCTAAACACAAAGTCCTCTGTCCTGAAAAAAAGCTTTACCACAGTGTTACAAAGCACTGATATTGGAGACTCCTTCCAAAAATATTAAATAAATGTCTAATTACAGAAACCTTCATATCAATGATTATACATTTTCTTTGTTAAATAGCAAAAATTTTTAAAATCTGTTTGTTATTAAGTTATGAATTAGTTGTTACTATAGAAACAATGATTAGAATGTATTAGAATGAGTGCATTAATAAACCTGTGATTTCTGAGTTGTTCGTTAGCATGAATTTTACACCTGATAAAATTAATCAGCTAATTAACAGGCTTTACTGAGTCGAACTGGGCGCATTAGAGCAGGGGAAAACACTACAATGTGCAAGGTACTACAAGACCAGGATTGGAAACCTGTTACTGTAACCCATGTAGTTTTCACCATAGATGTAAAAATCTCCCATGTGCTGGTGTTCACCCACTTGTGATGCAAGCCGCTACTACACTTTTCAACTGCTCAAACTGAACTAGACACTTACTAAAACCTAATTGTGATTTACCTTGCTAAAAGGACATCCTGGCATCCTTTAATGACCTACAATGCGGCCATTTCTCCGTACCTGCTTCTGTTTACTCAGCTGATTGTTATAATCAGTTCATATTTATAAAATATGCCTACTTTACTTTTTAACTTGAGGACTCCATGTAAGAACTAAGAAATATCTACTAACAGGAACATCTCAGACTCAGCTATAAAACCTCACACAGAAATCCAAAACACAGGAATTTTAATTGACATATTAAAGAAGGTGTAATGAAGCTGTAGAACAATCCCAGAACATCCTCAACTGAGAAACTTTGGAAAACAAATTGAATGAAGTTAATGCCTTACTACACTGTATGAAGTTCATTTTGAAAGGAGCTATGCTGCTATCAAGCAAAAATGACATGGTTGCAATATTTGTTTCATGCAAAATGGAATATAGTGAGGATGTGTATACCAGCCTTCAGAAATGTGTATATAAAGTGTCTAAACCACAAAGATGTACGGGTCTTCTGAAACGTTAAATAATTTAGAAATGCAAAATGAAGCCACATTCAGCCATGTACTAGCCCATCTCACTTACTCTCATTTAACAAAACTCATGAACATGACATTTAAGTTTGGAAAACTTACAGAGAATGGTAAATATATCAACATATATATACACATTCAAAAAACAAACTGATGCTGCAGTACATCACAAAAAACTTAAGTATGCATAACCAGATGCTGCCATTCATTGATTTGTGCTTTACATATACTGACAACTTCTCCTGCCGCTGAAAGTAAATTCAGATTCGTGCCGCTCTCACATGCTCTTCCTCAGCTTCTCAAGTGCAGCCTCCTTCTCCTGCAGGAGGTCTTTAAGGCGTTTGATTCTCTCCTGTCGTTTTATCTCCTCAGGGTCCAGCAGTACAGAGGAGTACAGTTCGCTAGGTATTTTGTAACTCGTATAGGATAACTGCTGAACTGAGGACGAAATCGTCTTCACCTCGGTCAGTTTGTTTGGTTTCTGAGTGCCTGTTTCTGGCTGGCTGCTTGTAGATTCAACACAAGTCTTGTCTTGTGTGCTCCTTGAACTGCTGCTCAATGTTCCTGCCACTGCTGGTTGACTTGCTGAAAAGGTAGCAGTGGGCAAAGTACCTTTAACTTCGTTACTAACATGCGATTGGCTGCCATGTGTCGTTTCGTCTCCTGACTTTCCTGATGCACTGTTGCTGTTTGTTGAGCTTAAAACCGAATCTGCCAATCTGTCAACTGTAGTCACATCTCTATTTGATTCACTTGAAACACTTTTAGATGAATTAACACTAGAACAGGGAGTTGGCTTCTCTCGTGGTTTAGATGCTGAATTTCCAGCCAGTCCTCCTACCTTAGTTCCACAAGGACATGCTGTGCACATTCTCCCACACCCCTTGCTCGAACGAGGCAGGGTTTTCCGTAACCCTGAACAACAAGCTGGACTGTCACTTTGATCGTTGTCATTATGAGTTTGTACAGGTTCGAACGAGGAGGAACAGAGGAGATCAGTGGTTATGTCTGATACTTTACAAGCACCACTGGTGGATGGGATTTCTTCCTCTGCACCTTGACAGGTCTGAAAGACCTGTCTGTCTGTACTCTGGTCAGCTGACTCACTTTCAATCTCATAGTCACATTCTACTAAACCATTAGATAGACGTGAAGAATGTGCGTTACTTAATGAAAAGGTATCTGAGCCTTTTTTTTCTCCATTCCTCACCACCCGTTTTCTTTTGCCAGTTTTCACAGGTTTGGGCCCCTGCAGACAGACACAACACAACAAATGGACAATAAACAAAACTGTTCATATTGCACTTACTTACATTACTTATAATATACACATACACATATACAACGATCAGCCATAACATTAAAACCACCTGCCTAATATTGTGTAGATCCCCCTTGTGCTGCCAAAACAGCTCTGCCCCATCGAGGCATGGACACCAAGACCTCTGAAGGTGCGCTGTGGTATCTGGCAGCAAGACGTTAGCAGCAGATCCTTTAAGCCCTGTAAGATGCGAGGTAGAGCCTCCATGGATTGGACTTGTTTGTCCAGCACATCCCACAGATGCTCGATCAGATTAAGATCTGGGGAATTTGGAGGTCAAGTAAACACCTTGAACTCTTTGTCATGTTCCGCAAAACCATTCCTGAACAATTTTTGCAGTGTGGCAGAATGCATTATCCTGCTGAAGGAGGCCACTGCCATTAAGGAATACTGTTGCCATGAAGGGGTGTATTTGGTCTGCAACAATGTTTAACATGTAAGTAGTACATGTCAAAGTAACATCCACTGGAATACCAAGACCCAACGTTTCCCAGCAGAACACTGCCCAGAAAATCACACTGCCTTTGCCAGCTTGCCTTCTTCCCATTGTGCATCCTGGTGCCATCTCTTCCCCAGGTAAGCAACACACACGCACCCGGCTGTCCACATGATGTAAAACTAGCCTTCGCTCCCCACGTGCATCAGTGAGCCTTGGGCGCCCATGACCCTGTCGCTGGTTCACCTGTTGTCCTTCCTTGGACCACTTCTGGTAGGTACTAACCACTGCATACCGGGAACACCCCACAAGACTTGGCGTTTTGGAGATGCTCCGACCCAGTCGTCTAGCCATCACAATTCGCTCCTTGTCAAAGTCACTCAGATCCTTACATATGCCCATTTGTCCTGCTTCCAACACATCAACTCCAAGAAATGACTGTTCACTTGCATTGACAGGTGCCATTGTAAGGAGATAATCAAGGTTATTCACTTCATCTGTCAGTGGTTTTAATGTTCTGGCTGATCGGTGCACGCGCACACACACACACACACACACACACATTCTTAGGGAGATCATGAAAAAATCATGCGAACACTAAGTGAAGCGCTTGACCTGTATCTGTGTGATTTTATGCATTGTGCTGCTGCCACATGATTGGTGGATTTGATAAATGCATGAATGAGCAGATGTACAAGTATTCCTATTAAAGTGGCCGGTGAGTGTCTGTTACAACTAACACGTGGTGAAAGCCGATCTGCAAGCTTCTTTTGAGACATTACTGATACAGCAGCACTTTGAGAAATGTACGCAACAAGCATAAAACACCTTCAAATATAATAAGTCATTTTTTTGACTGTGAACAAGACTGATACAGCTTTATCTGATTAGATCGTGAGCAAAAGGATAAATCTCACCTGTGTCTGAATCAGTTGCTTGATTTTTGTCTCAATCTTTGAATCGCGAATCAGTTTGCGGATGCCATCTAGTGTGCGTTTGTTAATTAACCTTTTCTCGCTCTGTAGGTGACCTTCCCATGCCTGTGACTCCTTAGACACATCTATCTTTTGTAAGGAAACACTCAAATCAGATGTAATCCCAAAAGCCCGTCTGAGTTCAGAATCACTCTTAGGCTGATGTATTTGGTCTGGAACCATTTCCTCAAAAGACTGTTTAAAAAAAAAAAACAAAAAAAAAAAACAAACAAACAAATGAAATAAACAAGTAAGAACAGCATACACACACTTTTACCTGGTGTCTGCTTTTATCATTAGTCTGCTTTTAAATTACAAAGATTGTAATATAATGCAATTAAGACTGCAGAATGAAGACAAAATACAAAGCCATTATACCTCTACATGTTTGGATTGCAATGTTTATATTAAATACATTCATAAACCATGGGGGTGAGAAAAAAAAAAAAAAAAAAGACTATGCGAATGCTGCTACTGCAAGCACATTTAATAAATGAGATCAGATTTCTACAATGGTCTGTCCAATCACTGTAGTCAAAGATATTCCACAAATATTGTACAAATATTTTTCTTTTGGCTGTAAGTACTTACTCATAAAAGAGAGGACATTACAATAGGTAACTATTATGATTAGTGCTTTTAGCTTATAAGGACAGGTTAAAAGGTTGCTGTACCTTTTCAGTAACGTCAGTTTGTTGACCACAAACTACTTCTAGTTTTTCTGACGGCGCTTCGGTTTTTTCAAGAGCAGGTCCGTTCTCATGCACAGCTTCACATTTACTCGCATCCACTTCAGCGCTACAGGTACTGTTCAGTTCACCGTCTGTCTCCATGCTTTCTGTGTCTAATTTTGTGTTGTCTGTATCTTTCACACAACTGGTCAGAGATGTCGTCTCTGTGACTTCTTTGCTGGTCTCGGTCTCCGATGACTTTGGTGGAATGTATGACACAAATATCACGTTAGAGTCTTCGTCATGCTCACTTACTGTATCACTTGGTGTAATTATCCTCCCGGATGATGTGCAAGTTGAGCTCTCTTCATCATCATCACACAAATCAATGATATCACTGGGCTTTTTGTTGTCTGCCGGGCTTTTTGCGTTTTGCTTTTGACTCACAGTTGAAGTAACTGTATCTAACGTAGTAGTAGGGGACTGTGCAGATTTTCTGGGGTGCAGCTTGCTTTCTGCATTAGTAATCATATCCTTTGTGACTTCAGAATTTTTCTTAGCCACAAAGTACACTTTACCGTTGCACATCACAAGGGCATTGTCATTTCCTGGAGTAATCATTTCTTTGCTGCTGTCAGTAGACACAGGTTCTTTTGCGACTTGGGTTGGAAACCTTGATGATTCCATGTGCTTGACTGCTTTTAAGATGTCTGAGGACATGTTGGGCGAGGTCACGGGTATGAGATATGGAGCACTGCTTCCTGCCCTCTCCTCAACCACCCACTTCATTGGAGTGGTGCCCCCTTGACTGTTCCTAGGGGATTCCTCCGGGCTTTTCACAACGCTCGCAGTAGATGTGTGACTTAAAGTCTGGCGAAGCTCACTGGGGTTTCTGAGACACGACGCTTGTTGGTCTAATTTCAGAGAGCTGACCGGAGACACGTACAGAACCATTGGTAATCCCTTCACAGCGTTAGAGTCATTTGTGGAGTGACATATTCTGTTTTTGATAGACGATGGGAGGGCAGAGGCTGGGAGGGTTCTTACTGTGGCATTAGACGGGATCTGAAGGTAATGTCCACTTGGAAGTGCAGGTGGTTTCACAGTGTTTGGCAGCTGGGTACTGTTGGTAACGATTACAGCCTTGTTATTAGGCTGAACGGGTGATTGCAATGCGTTTTGTGCCATGTTATGGGTGATTAGTGGGACATGTACTTGGTTGGCAGAGGATTGTAATAAGGCATTAGATCCTCTGTGCTGACTTTTCACTGAATTAAATACGGTGTTCACTTCTAGCGGGGTTTTTAAGATGAAACGTCCATCTGCTGTTGGCTGAAGTGTTGGGATTCTGTTCGGGGGTAAAGGCACAGGAGATGTGTGAGCAGGCACACAGACATTTCTCGAAGGACGAACCTGTGTGTGAACAAAGTGGCCGTTCACTTTCTTAACTGGAATCAACTTCATCACATTTTTCCCATCAGGTCCCACTGCAGGCATTGCCTGGTAGTAAACTCCTGTTCCACTGGGCAGAAAAAGAAAAATAAGGTTGTTAGCAAACACAAAGGCTGCTTTTGAAACTACAGTTATATTAAATCCAGTTAGTGTTACTATAATGGAATTTCTCTCTGCAATGCATTGTGGTCGAACAGTGGCACCACCTGCCACTTTTACAGGCAAAATGCCTAATATTTGTGTAATACACTGAAAATGTATTCGCATTGTAAATTACATGTGACACGTCACATATTTGCTAAACAATATGATATATATAGGATGCAAAAATGCACGTTATGTCTTTGACCCCTAAATAGACACTGACTCAGTCTGAAATAGCAAAGCTAAAATTAGCTAATTAATGAGCTAAAACAAAACACATCCGTACAGTCACAAATAAATAAATAAATAAATAAATAAATAAAAGCCAGATGTAGACATGTGAAGAGTAAATTAGCCAGCTAGCAGTATGAGTGGTTCACTCGAAGTTGACTGTGTGCGCCAGCTAGCTAGCGAATTGTCATTTCCTTAGCTAATTTCCAGTCAGTGAAAAATAACAAACTGTCGTTATTTTTGTTAACGTCAGCTGGGTTATAACCGGCATCTTTTTATAAAGTCGCTGTCACATTTGGAAGGACGCGGTGTCGCGTAAATTTGGCTAAACAGAGCTGGCGGGGCGACTTGCTACAGCACTAGCTAGCTCGACCCAAACAAGCGCCATTTCGTCTACGCGACATTATAAACCGCTCTTCTTATAACTGGCTTACAGAGCTAGGAAATGGATTTACCTCTGCATTGTGGATATAAGCAGACATCCCACTTGGAAGGAAAAAGAAAAAAGAAAAAAAAAAAAAAAAAAAAAAAAAGCTAGAGTAACACGTTTTATTTATTTTTATTTTTTTGAAATAAGGTTTTTCTTCAGCAGTGTGAAGGCGGATACGCTGAAGAACTTTCAGAGAAAACGGGCGGAAGTGCGTCTTCCTCTCCCCGCCTCCCTTTTTTTTAAATTAATTTTTTAAATTGAATCTTTATTATTTATTTGTTTGTTTTAATTTTTTTTTTTTTAATTAATCTTTATTATTTATTTATTTATTTAGGGGGGGAAAAACTCGAAGCCTAACGTAAACATGAAATTAGAAGAAAACACGAGGGGGAAAATTGCTACTACACGAAGAACTGAAGAAATCATCTTATCTTATAGTTTAGTCGTCATGATTTACATTACATTATAGTACAGTCACTCCAGTGTTTTGGTCATGATATAAGTATGTAATGCGTTTTAAACACCTCAGTGTCGTGCATCAGAATACCAAGTGTCCAACTTCCTCACAGACAGTAAGGGTGGGCAAACCTGTTTCATCCTCCCTCACTCTCAGCACTGGAGCCCCACAGGGTTGTGTTCTGAGCCCCCTGCTGTACTCACTGTACACATATGACTGCATAGCACTTCCAGCTCTACCACCATTGTTAAGTTTGCTGATGACACTGTTGTGGTGGGCCTGATCTCCGACCCCAGTGGAGAGAGTGGATAGTTTCCGGTACCTTGGTGTTCACATCCCGCAGGACCTGTCATGGTCTTGCTATGTTAACACCCTGGTGAAGAAGGCCCGGCAGCGCCTTTACCACCTTAGACGCTTGAGAGACTTTTGACTGCCCTCTAAGGTGCTAAGGAACTTTTACACCTGCACCATCGAGAGCATCCTGACAGGAAGCGTCACAGCCTGGTTTGGGAACAGGACCCAGCAGCACAGGAGGGCTCCACAGAGTGTAGCTTCCGCTCCCTAAAGGCCAGTACAGAGAGGATGAGGAGGAGCTTCTTCCCGCAGGCCATTCAGGCCCTCAAACAGTACAACACCAAGGACTAAGAATCGTTCATCTCCATCCAAACCATCTCCTACAAACACCCACCCTCCATTTACATCTACATTACATAACATTACTAACTTATTAACATGTGGACAATCTCGCACACGACTGCCTCACCTAATGTTGCACATCTTATTGTACAGTGACTATTTATTGCACATTATATCGCACAAACGGCACATAATTTGCACAAAACTACACATATCCGTTTTATCTGTATATCTGTATAATTATAATTTTATAATTATAATTTATATCTGTACTGTCAGACTGCTGCTGCCACCATCCAACACTATACATACTATATTGCACTATACTGTACAGGTTTACAGTATTTACAATATTTACAGTATGATCATACATATTCTTTTATAATCTTTTATATTCTTATACACACACATACATACATGTTTTTTATATATATATATATATATATATATATATATATATATATATATATATATATATAAACACACACACACACACACACAC
>CM075010.1:12820906-12912877 GCA_037576675.1 Pangasius sanitwongsei | reverse complement strand
TGGTGTATAGAGCCAAAAATGTTAGAATTGTGTCGATGTCCCAATATTTATGGACCTGACTGTATATATATATATATTTTTTTAATCCCTTCATATATTTATATTTTTCTTTATATTTAATATTTTTCTATATTTTCTTATTTTATGTTGGAACAGTTGTATAAAGCATTTCACTGCAAGTCGTACTGTGTATGGTTATGCATGTGACAAAATTTGAATTTGAAGTAAATGTGGTTGGCTTTCAGACTATAAGAATGCGCCATGAAATCATGAAATATAGAAACCATTTATTTATACAATAAAAACATAAAAACTAAAAAAATTCAACATTCTTCTAGTACCATATAAACAGTCTTTTTACAGAGGACTCAGTGGGCTTCTACTTGCGTTTGTCCACCCAGGCAAAGAAATTACACCTTGCCTGTGGATTGGACGTGTGACCCTGAGGACGGGCGCATACAAAAAACTGCTTGCCCAAATTCGGTCCAGGTTTTTTCACAGTCCGCAGCACACACGGCTCATTGTGTGCATTACACAGTGGCGGCTGGGGTGGTCCATGCAAAACTGATTTCCAAAAGTCTGGGCAGGACCCTTTCTTGGTCTCCTGACTGGGTGTGGCGTTGCTTTGGATCTGATCCGGACAACCCTCTTCTTCTTCCTTAGTCTTGGTGACCCTGAACTTACTTGTTTCACCCTTCTCTTTCACCACAGTGTGGCACTCTGTAAGCATGCTGTGGGTTGCAGTGCGGCTGTTGACATCATTTTCTGTACCTCTGTGGATCTCAGATATGATGCCCTCATTCTTTAAACCTGTCTCAGTGTTCTCACCTGAGCTTAGGCTCTGGCTTGAAGATACCACAGTGGTCAGTTTAGGTTTAAAGAAGGTCAGAAGACTGCCCTGAGGTTTAGTTGCCTTTTTAGCAGGTTTGCTTTTTTTCCCCTTGAATGTAGATGACTCTGGTAGTTCATCTGCAGGTCTCTTGCTCCCAGAACTGATACCTGCTGCCAGAGGATTGAGGTTCTCACGAATCTCCCCAGCCTCTTGAGATCCAGGCAAAGGTTTTTCAATGTCTCTGCAATCTGTGTGTTGCTCAGAAACCTTAACAAGAAAGCGCAAGAGTTTCTGCTGCTTCCCCATGAACTCGGGCATATAACAGGTGCACAGAGCTGGGCACCTAGGACTGGGTACAAAAGTACAACTTAGCTTAGCCCATATGGGGCAGTGATCAGAACCCTCCACTTCTGGCATGATATCTGCATTCAGTAAGTTTGTCTCAACTAGTGAACGATTGGCAAAGATATAGTCGATGCGGGTGCCATAGTTGGTTTGCCTAGCGCCCGTACGTGTAGACCAGCATGTGAAGGCGCTGGTACGTGTAGGATGGAAATGGCGGAAGGTGTCAATAAAATGACCACCAGACACACAATTCTGGGAGGGTTCAGAACCTTCCTCCTCATGATTTCCATTTTCTGCCGGAATAAACAGGAAGTTGTCCAACCACTTTCTGCCTGGATTGTCCTCAAAGTTTTCCTGTGTGACACAAACATAAAAATGAGAAAAGTTTGGAGACAGTTTGAGTCTCATAGTTCCAATTATTCATAACATTTTAGAAGCCAACAACAATAAGGCATCTTCTTTAATGTTCAGACCAACAAGCAAGTAAGAGTTTATATTTATCAAATTTCAAAGGCTATGAATCAGGCCTGAACACGTACCACATCATCTGGGTCACAGTGGTCTATGGGCCGGTGAGAGGTGTTTATATCGCCCAAAATGATCACATGACTAGACAGAATAATAATAGCAATTAAAATTTCAAATCAAAATATGAAGTGTGATGTTAATGGTGCAATTCTAGTACAGCTTAAAGTGCAAAAATAATGTTGCTCTGGATCAATTCTTGCTTACCTTCGAGGCCCCACAAGCGCCTCAGCTCTGCTCTGCAGGAGTTTGTAAAACTGCAGTTTAAACAGCTTTCTCTCTGGCTTTTCTGGATCGGCACGCGGGCAATACACATTGATGATAGTCAGTGTCTCAAATCCTTCTGCTTCCCTGTGGAAAATAATTACCACAAATTTTAAAACAATTTTCAAAGCTGTGACAGTTTTGTACATCAGTATAATCTGAGGAAATCATTCTTCGTGATGTAGAGCAAATTGTCAATGCTAAAACATATACAGGGAATACTGGAATACTGAATAGGCCCAAAGTTCATTAGGATTTCAACATGCCCTAATTGCTTTCCCCTCCATGTCTTGGAAGAGTACCTACATGATGCCAATGGCCCCTTACAACACTATAGTGGTTGTAAAGAAGGTTGTAACAAACTTGGCTTTGGCAGATGTACACTGTTTGCTAAGGTACACTATATGGTCAAAAGTATGTGAATATATGACCATCACACCCATATGTGGGCCCAAACTGTTGCCACAAAGTTGGAAGCACACAATTGTCTAGAATGTCTTTGTATGTATCTAGCATTACATTTTCCATTCACTAGAACTAAGGGGTCTATGTCAAACCTGTTCCAGCATAACAATGCCCCTGTGCACAAAGTGAAGTCCATGAAGACATGGTTTGCCAAGGCCGGTGTGAAAGAACTCGAGTGGCCTGCACAGAGCCCTGACCTCAACCCCACTCAACAAATTTGGTGTGAACTGGAACGCCGACAATGCACCAGGTCTTCTCCCCAGACATCAGTACCCAACCTCACTAATGCTCTTGTGGCTCAGTGGGCAAATCCCCCCAGCCACACCCCAAAATCTAGTGGAAAACCTTCCCAGAAGAGTGGAGGGTATAATACTAGCTAAATCTGTGATGGGATGTTCAACAAGCACATTGATTGGTCAGGTGTCCATATACTTTTGTCCATATAGTGTACATAGCTGAGGTATCCGCTGAACTATACTTAAGATGGTGACATGAATTCCTCCAAGGTCATCAGACAAGTGCAAGTAGATGAGGCCCTGTTAAAAACAGTAGAGATTTACTTGAACTTGTGTTGGGTGATTACGGCTCTTCCTTCATTATCAAGTGACTGGAGCTCCTCTATGGAGAATTCCCCCTGATCACCATAGCAACCGACAGCTTCTCCATGGTTGACAAGGCGACCTGTCAGTCCTTCTTCTGCAGCGATTGGGGTGGCGGAGTCTTTACAAAACGTCGCGACCCCTGTTTAGATAAGGTACGGTCAAACAAACGACAAAAAACAAACATCAATTTCCTCCGTGCATGCAAATACAAAAAGTCAAAGAATAAAACACAGAGTTATAAACCAAAATGGTAATAATATTTTCAATTTCACGCATTATTACAAATCAGGCCACTCCACACGAGCTTCACCTGATGAAAAAAACAAAAAACAACAGAAACCATCACAGAAATTCTAATGGTTTCCACTACAAATACCATTACAAACAATCAGCTGGCTGTTAACCATTAAAACCATTACCAAATGGATTCCATTATGTAGTAGGATGTATTAATGACATAGGTCCTTAATAGTATCCACTAGACATAACATACTACCAATAGATGGCAACAAAATACCAGTAGAGTCCCACAGGGACCACTGGAGTTTCCATTAAAACTAATAGACCTCCCATTAACACCATTACCATTACTGGTCCTTAAATGGTATCCACTAGACATAACATGCCACCAATAGAAGGCAACAGATTACCAGTAGAGACCCACAAGGACCATTAGAGTTTTCATTACAACCAATACAGTTCCCATTATAACCATTAAAACCATTATTGGTCCTTAATGGTATCCACTAAACATAAACATGCCACCAATAGAAGGCAACAAAATACCAGTAGAGACCCACAAGGACCATTAGAGTTTCCATTAAAACCAACAGAGCTCCCATTAACACCATTACCATTACCGGTCCTTAATGGTATCCACTAGACAAAACATGCCACCAATAGAAGGCAACATATTACCAGTAGAGACCCACAAGGACCATTAGAGTTTCCATTAAAACCAATACACTTCCCATTATAACCATTAAATTCATTATTGGTCCTTAATGGTATCCACTAGACATAACATGCCACCAGTAGAAGGCAACAGGTTACCAGCAGAGACCCACAGGGACCATTAGAGTTTCCATTAAAACCAATACTATTCCCATTATAACCATTAAAACCATTACAAATTCTGAGGGCTTTTATTGTTTTTGTTTTTTTTTAACGTTAAGCTAACATTACCCGAGTAGCCAGTGCGTCCTCGGCTAAAGCTGAAATAAGAGTTGTATCCATCCACAATTGCAGTCCTTTCGTCCAGCAGGTCGCCTAACAGCATGGGGGAGAATTTCATTTCATAAACATGGCCAAAGTGTGTAGCTCGTCTATTCACAGCTGACATACTGAACTGGCTCCATAGTGAAATATGCTGTTGCTAGCGTTTCCGCTTTTACTTACGCGTCACTTTGGTTTCCTGCAAGCATATGATATCAGCGTCGAACGAATCAAGCGCCGACTTTATCCCGTTTTTAAAAGTTCTTATACCATTTATGTTCCAAGTGACAATCTTCATGTTTTGGACTACAGACTAACACCACGCGCGCGCGCGCACGCACACACATACACACACCCCACCAACAGCGTGCAGCTCTGTGTACGGGAAGTGTACCCATCACCTCTCGCGAGATCTTGAAAGCGCGCTCTTGCTGTAAATACGAATGACTGACGCGCGCTTTTTTGTTATTATTTCTTCCCGTAGGTCCTGCTCCCTTAATTATAGCTGTACAGTGTACAGCCATGTGTAATGAAATAGCTGACGCTGTCAAAAGTTGGCGTTTTAAATTAAAATCGCATGCGCAGAAGTTTGTGCACCCATATTATTTACATCAAACTGATTTGGCGTTACTCTCGCGAGATCCTGTGTGGCGCGGTGTGTTCTAATGGGACATTCTCTAGACTGCTTATCCTACACAGGGTCACAGGGAGCCTTGAGCTTATTCCAGGGAACTCGGGGCACAAGGCAGGAGACACCCTGGACGGGGTGCCAACCCATCGCAAGGCACAATCACACACTCTCACACACTACGGACAATTTGGAAGTGCCAATAAACCTACAACTGAGAGACTAGGGGAGGAAACCAGAGTGCCCGGAGGAAACCCCCGAAGAACAGAGATCTGAGACTACAGTGGGCACAGACTCACCAAAGCTGGACAGGTGAATTGGAAAAACATGGCCCAGGCTTTTGAGTCTCTGCTGCATCATGCAGATGGTGGGGTCAGAAACTGGCATCAACAGCCTGAATCCATCGACTCAACTCACCTTGTGTTAACAGTTCAGGCAGCTACTGGTGGTGTAACAGTGGTCTAAAGTGTAATGTAATTAGCACACATCAGGTCCCTTAATACCAACTGAGCTTCATTTGAATGCCACAGCCTATCTTACAATACTTCCAGTATGTTAATGCACCATGTCACAAAGCACAAGTCTGGTTCCAACCAAATCTGGTTCCATGAACATGACAATGAGTTCAGAGTATTAGTCACCAGATCTGAATGCAACAGAGCACCTCAGGGATGTGGTAGCACAGGAGATGACTGTGCAGCTGACAAATCTGCAGCGTTTATGTGATACAGTCTCCTAGTGGAATCCATGCCACAAAGAACTGAGGCTTTTCTGAGAGCAAAGAGGGTTCCTAGCCTGTATTAGTATGGTGTTCATGTATATGCTCTTTAAGAGATTAAACGTTTTTTCATGTAATATTATTATTATTATTATTATTATTATTATTATTATTATTATAATAAACATCTCAGTCTATTCAGAGCACCCCCCCCCAATGGTATTACATTTATTCATAATTTTACTAACTATTGTCAATGCAGATTTCCTTTACTACTGTTATAAACAAAATACAGAAAAGAAAGATATAATTATATACTCATAGACTATTTCTGATCCAGCTTCTCTTATCAGCCATGATCTGAGTGTTTACTGGCAGGAAGGGTTTGGACCTCTGAGTGCAGTGGTGGGGAACCAGAAAAAGCCAGAACTCCATGCTTTGTACAGATGTACACATTCTCATCATTGCTGCTATAACCGTCTCCTCAACCAAAGGGGTTTTGTGACAGACCGGAGGATTTTTACACACCTGGTGATCAGTACTGAAGGGACAGGTATATGTTTCTATTCATATTACTGTAATGGCCTTTTTAGTATGTAGTAAGTATTATGGACCAGTAAAATCTTGCCATGACTTTGAAAACATTTATGAAAATAATGTACTTGGAGATTCCTTCGCACGAGTCTAGCAAGTAGTCTCAATTTTAATGATTTTAACACTTTTAAACAATCTTTTTATTGGGCCAGGGTGATTATTTCATGAATATTCTGACTTATTAAAATAAAATAAGGTGACGTCTCAAATTTAAGCCTATGCAATAGACACAATGAACAGTTTCATTACTGATGCTTCATTCACTAAGAAATTTTGGTGTCATGTTTTTTTTTTTAGGCTGCCGTATAATCATACCTTCCATAAAAGCTACTGCGAGTACTGAAATTGCTGAAGTGAAGATAACTTTTGATAACTGTTCCTCCTCAGAATGGAGATTAAAGTGTCTGTTGATGGAGTCCAGCGCATTGTTTGTGGTGTAACTGAAATGACAACGTGTCAGGAAGTAGTCATCGCTTTAGCCCACGCTCTGGGTAAGTTAATTAGCTGTATTACAGAAGACAAATTATGATGCAAGAAAACTGGCCTGCCTTAATATTGTTCCAATATTGTTCAAAAGCTCTCATGAACGTCACACAGCTGGAATGTTGAAAGTTAATATGGACGCACAGCCAGATTTGTTAAGACGATCCCAAAATGTCAGATTTGCAGAGGCTAATACTACGATAACATTAAAACTCTACATAGATATTAATCCTGATATTACAAATCGATACAGACAGGTGAGGAAGTAAAGGAAAAATCAGTAGTTGTTATGCTGCAGGGGCATTTTGCTGGCATTCGTTATCCACTTCCCTCCTAGAGGAAAGAGTCACTGCAAATCTGACAATTTGCCAGATAACATTTTTGCAGTATTTATATATAGAACTTGATTTGTTTTAATTTAATCTTTAGTTTAAACTATAAAAACATAGTTTTTAAATATAGTGTCCAAATACTTTTCATATTTTAAACATACACTCACTGTACAATTATTTATGCAGTTATCCAATCAGCCAATCATGTGGCAGCAGCACAATGCAAAAAATCATGCAGATACAGATCAACAGCTTCAGTTAACACATCAAACATCAGAATGAAGGTGAAAAAGTGTGACTAAGTGAGCGACAGTTCTGTGGGTGGAAGCGCTTTGTTGATGAGAGGTCAGAGGAAAATGGCCAGGCTGGTCATTTTGACCTTTATCTGCATGATTTTATGCATTGTGCTGCTGCCACATGATTGACTGACTGGATAACTACATAAACAAGCAGGTGTACAGGGGTTCCTATTAAAGTGGACGGTGAGTGTGTGTGTTTATGCTCATGAGTACATAATTTCCGTATATATTTACAAGTGTAAAGACTTTGTATGTGTAAATTTGAAGTCAATACATGCACTAGAAGTATATTAAATATAAAAAACAAACATGTCCAAATACTTATTTCCTCTCACTCTGTTGTGACTGATCACCTTTATCATATTATGAAATATTTCCCTCCTGATGGTAGTGACCTCTTCTTAGATGACAAGGAATGAGGGCTCACTGAATGGTTTAATCTGTAAAAATTACATAAATCATGTCTTGTGGCCTTCACAGCCACCAGATCTCAACCCACCTGAACACCTATGGAAAATTTTAGTGCTCTCCATCACCATAATTGAAACACCAGTTGAAGGAATATCTCTTGGAAGAATGGTGTTCATCCAATACCAGAGACTTGTAGAATCCAAAACTGCCAAAGCTCATTGAAGATATTCAGGTGGCTCATGGTGGCCCAAAATCTTACCAAAGCACAATGTTGGTTTATCCTTACTATCCTTTCTATTCCAGTGTCAACCTTCAACAACTCATTGCTCATCTTAGGCAACATGCTCCCATAATGTGGCAGCAATGTTCTGACTTGTGAAACACTTTCTCTTCGTCCATAGGTCGCACAGGTCGCTACACTCTGAGAGAGAATTTCAAAGGCTATGGGCGCAACGTGACCCCTGACGAGCATCTCCTGGAGTCCCTGGGGAAGTATGGCCAACAGGCGAGGGAGGTCCAGCTCACCCTACACTATCTAGGGCCCTCTCTAGTGGATTGGCCAAACAAGCCACGTGTTCAGTTAAGACGAGCTGAGGGAGGAGGAAGACTGCGCAGGAGTAGCGCAGGAGCCATCCTCCACCGGCAGAGCCTCCCTCCGCTCTCCCATCTCCACTCCAAAACTCCCTCTGAAGAACTGAAGAGGCCCAAGAGGAAATCATTAACACTGATGGAGGAAGCATGGGGTTGGCTGGAGAATCTGGGTAAGGGAAGGAAGCAGCAATTAACACGAGATAAGCGGGAAAATGAAGAGAAGGATGGAGGAAATCAACAACTGGATAACATGGGAGCCAAGTCAGATAAACTAGTCCAGGCCTCCACGGTATTACAAGGAAGAGACAAAAATAGAACAGAAAACAAAAAATGGAAGAATAGAGAAAAGGATGATGAAAGAGAGTTACATGAATGTATGAAAAAACATAAAACGCAGGCTGAGGTTTCAGTACATGAGGGAGTCTTTGATACAATAGAGAACCTGAAAAAGTTAATCATCCAACAACAGACTAGCCTGAGAGCACTCAAGCTCAAAATAGATACCACTGATGAGCAGATTTTCAAACTTGAAATGCAGCAAGCAGAATTCATGTCTGATGAGGAAGAGCAGCTCGAGTTTTGGCTCAATGAGCTGAAGGCAGAAGAGGGCTACGAGAAAGTCCTGCAGATGCAGTTCCTGGATTTGAAGGAGAAAGCTGCAGAGTGCAAAAATAAATTAGAAAAGTATAAAGTCAAGCTGCAGAGGATGGACCTCACAAACATGAGAGACTCTCAGTGTGGTAATGACGACGACGACGACATCATCTCTGTTAGAATGGAGTTGGATCGTACTTCAGGATGTCTGGAATCGGCGACTGAAGAGAAAACAGCCACCGACGTCCCAGGAGGAGACAGTAAGGAGAAGATGGTAATCACTGGAGTGGAATCAAAACTCCCTTACATCTTAGTTACTGCAAATGAGATATCAGAAACCCAGTTAAGTAGCCCCTCAGAGCTCAGGGAATGGTGGAGTCGATGGACCGAAGCTCAGAAAACTACCTCAGGGTCTGCACCAAAAGTTGCACACCGCTCTGAAATAATAATCCACCTCCGAAGCACAAGGGTTTAGAAGAGACAATAAGCCTTGTGGAAAATCTGTATCTCTGTAGTAAAGCTGACTGTAAAGCACTACATTAAAGAAACCTGCAACATGGAAATCAAACATAGCTTCAGTTCACAGGAAGGTGTTTTCATAAAACATTTATTTCAATTGTTTCATTCAAGACCATTAACAAAAGTATAGAGGAGATCCGGTGGCTCAGCAGTAACCCACTGATCTCCAGGAAAAAAAAAAGAGAAAAAAAAAAAAAAAAAAAAAAAAGAAGTCGTCTTAACAGTAATATTCTGATTTTCAGTAAGGAGCACAGCAAATAGTCTCTACATTAAATCCTGATCTTATTCTGAATGATACCTTTTGTACTGTTTCCCCTTTTTATCTCACAGGTTATGCAGACTTATATGGTTTTTTTTTTGTTGTTTTTTGTTTTTGTTTTTTTTTTTTAAACCTCCCACTAACTAAATAGCACACATTACATACAGTATACTTTATCCACAGGTCTTGGGGATGCAGATCAGTATTAAATCTACATGGAAAAAAGCCACTCTAAGATTGTTCATATATTTTGGCAATTGTCCGGGAATAGAGTATACCTCTATTGTGTGGTTGGGTTTGTTTTGTTGTTTTATTTAGAGTCTTTAGGCACCTTAATCTTACTTTTATTTTACTTGTTAGAAGCATATTAAATTGAATTTTTTAAAATAAAAAGCAAAAAAAAAACAAAAAAAAAAAAAACAAAAAGATGTGTGTGCAATGAAAAGAAAACAATATAAAAGGACTGCAAAATATGAGAAGCTATTAGGAATTCTGCACCTGAAAGCAGAAGAAAACACATGGAAGGAGGGGGCGAAACCAAGCACAGCTATTAAAACAAAAACATACGGAACTTGATCATAATAAACTCACTTAGGAAAAAAAAAAGATCATTCAGACAAATGGTATACATGAGCCATCTTAAGCACAGTGATGTGTCAGACCAGAGTGGTTGTAAAAGATGCGCTGAACAACAGAGCAGAAATAAAAAAGGGAAAGGTACACGACTGTAGCTTGTGTCAGGGTAAAACACTTGATTTGGAAGCTGTTTAACATGGTGAGTGGGTGACAAGTGATAGGAGCGGATAATCAAATGTCCAAAAAGTGTAAGAAAGTTTTCAGAAGATAGAGGGAAAATATGATCTGAAGGGGGGGAGGGGGTGCAGAATTCCACACAATTTCATTTTGAGCTGAGATGGAAACACATTAGCCATCATCTGGTGGCAGAACCACCAAATCCCATTTTTCTCCAACACTGTCAACACACTGCTCTTACTGCTCATTTTCTTAAAAAATACTTGAGATAACTCACACAGAATGCACACATACGTGCACACAACCAAGGAATCATTATTGATGACAAATGCGCAAAAACCACACTAATATGAAAGGTCAGAGGAAATGATCAATTCTTTTGGAAGGGATTTTGGGACAGGGTGAGGGTGTGTTTGTGTTTGTGTGTGTGTGTGTCATGTGTCTTATTGATGTTTTTAACAGTGCAAATCCCTTCCCTGTCCTTTAGTCTTGATTGCTTCTTTTCTCTGAGGTGTTGTCAATGTGGAGAGGGAGGAGCAGCAAATAGTAGATCAGTCAATCACGCCGGCCTGGCGAGGTTTCCTCTCCACATTAAAGCCCTGGAGGAATCAAGCACACTAAATGTTAGCTCTCCGAAACACACATTCAGACAAACTACAACCTCAGAGAACTGCAACAGTTCATTAATAATAAAGATGACACTACTTGAATGTTTTAATACAAGTAATATAGTCCAAAAAAAAAAATCCACATAAAGATAACTATTAATCCTTATGCACTATGAACTATGTACTTGATGCTTTCTCTAATAAACACTGGGACGTTTATAAAAAAAAAAAAAAAAAAAATCTAATTTACATTACAGAGATCGAGTAACAAGAGCAACAAGGTGAAACAATGCTAAAACTGACTGGGCCCTATTATGAATGTATTTCCATAAATATTGGCCATATTGCTAATAAAAGCCCTAGATATATTTGGAAAAATTTCTAGAAATTCAAAGAGAAAAGCCTGAAATCAGCAGTATATCCACTTCTACATAGAGGACAGAAAATAAGGGTTACTGTGCATTAACCTTTGAATTATCAGGGCCCCGGGGTTGTCGAATGATCACCAGACGCGGGGCGCTGGCATCGTCCAGGGTGATGCTCTTCAGGCGGTTCACCAGGCGGTCAGGCCGAGGTGTTGCCACTGCTTTAGGACCCTCACTACAACACACACACACACACGCATACACATTTTGTGAGCTTTCTTAAGACTAGAGAAGGCAGCAAGACTGCATATTATAGCAAAGAAGCAATAAGCAATGGGCTATCATGTGGTTTCACCACTGCTTTAAAGGGATTTGTAAACTGGAGTCAAGCGGAGTCCTCCTGACTTACTGTTAGAAAGTGCAATGACCTTGATGGCTAAAAACTTTTATAACCAGGTTGCCATCCATGTTAGTTAGTGATTTTATAAAATTAAAAATAATAATAATAATAATAATATTTTAGCAATTTGAAATGGTCACTGATGTGGGCAGTGGAATGGGTATTGAATACATCGAAACTGAACCACACCAGTTTAAATCACTATGGAGAATTTGAGAGGCATAATATACACATTCGGTTTTCAAGAAAGTCCGAGTAAAATTCAAAGCCTTGTTCACTGGGAGAGTTTTGGCAGAGACTGGAAAAAATTATAGCCTATTTATTATTGCTGACATTAAATCAGTGCAGTGTAGATCAGTGGTCTATATATATATATATATTATCTTTCTTTCTTTTTTTTTGCAACCTGCGTCAAGAATTGATGGACACAGCTATAGAAAATCTATTATATTATAGCATTCACATGAAAGGTCATACTCTGTGATCCACCACATAATTTATCATCCAGTAATAATGATTCTTGTCTGACCTGACTCTGCGGACATTGCAGGCACTGCACTTCCCCGTGCGCTGGTTCAGGATAACCGAGAACTCCACCTCATCTCCAGCCTGGAGCTCCAAGCCATCCTGCACCTCCTTCATGTGAAAGAACAGCTTCTTACTCTCGCCTACCTCATATGTGATGAAACCAAACTAGGAGGGTCAAGAAATCACAACAAATAATTATACATCAGGTCTATAACATAGTAGCTTGTACAAAGAATATTTAAGCCGCCTGGTTAATTAACATTATGAATATGTATACACTTTGTTACCTGGTCTTTAACACATTCCACCAAAGCTCTACGCTGTGGAACGACGTTGCATGCCATCCTCTGTCCTGTCTGAGGCACGGTACACAGCTGAAACTTCACCATCTCCCCTTTCTGCAGGCAATCTCGTTTGCTGGTCATGCTAACGATTCCGAATGGGTAATTCTGACCTTTACTGGGGCCTAGCAGGATCCAAACAGATCAAGTACATGACCATCAGGATACCAAAATTATGACAGGAACCTGGGGATCTAATCAATTTCCTAATACACGAAGGCATCACACTCACAACTGTATCTTTCCATCTGACTTTTGATCAAATGATTTAATGCTAGAAATATGGTATTTACATGCCAATGAATATATTCAAGATGCTTTACACCAAAAATATTGCCTAAAAGTTTAAGTCACTGTGACTGAATTCAGGCACACAGCCACCAAGGTTTTAAACATTTCCTGTGTGATGTACGTGTTTTACAAGTCTTGCTGTATGTTATAAGCAGAAAAAAAAAATCATCTGGGTCACTTTTGGCTAAGTGCATCTATTTTAAGTTCATGTAGCACCTGCACTGCTACATGATCTAACCAGAGAAGCTGAAGCAGACAAAGCAAGACAGGGAACCCACTGAACCCCATTTCACTACAGCACAACCCTATCCAGCAACTTGACCCAATTCTGTCATTCAACACATCAGCAAATCACATTTAACTGGAAAGGATTTAGTCAGCCTTAGGCAGATTTACCCTTTAAAGGCAGATAGCCCATGCAAGGTTAGAAAACAAATAAAAAAATATTTCCATATTGTTTTGCTGAAAATCGTCAAAATACATTATAGACAATAAAACCCTATTTCAGTACACTATCCCAGAAGGTGTTTCCCAGGCTGCTACATATAATTGCAAATCTCTATCTGTTTTGACCTTACTGAGGAACTAAACTTTATGGTACAATAACTTCATCACAGAACCTTGTCTGAACCTCATTATTATTTCAAGGTCTCAAAATGTGGGGGATTGACATAGGGATTCTCGTAAGCATCCATGCTAGTAAGATCTCCACTGTACGAGTTTGAACTGTAATGTATCGGAGAATTTATATAAAAAATAAATGAAAGCCTGGTTCCTTACCTTCTTCTGTTACCTCAATAAGTCCTTGGTATTCAGTCTGAGATGGATCCACACTACGCAGGGGCCGGATCACCTTTCCCGAAAACAAAGTACTGCCAATGTCCTCACCCAGTCCATTCACTTAACACACATAACACAACACCTTCAACATAAAACTTAAAACCTTCAGGTATTAACACTGGAGATCTAGATACAGGTCATAGGTTATGTACCATTAGAGTTAATTTAAAGATAGCATGATATGGCTTAAATAAACATTCCATACCATGTGGGACTCTCGTGACCTTCTCAGCGCTGACTTTGTTCCCTTTGCCCTTAGACAGAGTGTATTCGACTGTATCTCCCAGGTCCAGGTTGTCCATGTTACCACACATCTCACTACATGACAAACATACGGAGGGTGAGAAACAAAAATGACCAAGCCTCTGATGACTGAAAAGTACAAAAAAAATAGTAGTTCTGAAGTAGGGGGAAATCTGTGTGTCACCCCCTGATTGGGACCTGCAGTACCTGAAGTGAAAGAAGATCTCCTGGTCATGATTGGCGGTTTCGATAAAGCCAAAGTTGTCCTTAAGTGTCGCTATGTAGCCCAGGAGCCTCTTGGTGTTAGTGGTGCGGTTTAAGATCTTGATGGAGACAGCGCTCTGCTGGCCAGTGCGCTTTACTTCGCTGATTGCAAACTCCACCTAAAGACCGTTACACAACTAATGAGTTCATTTCATGAAGACATCTTGAAATAGGGTTTCTTTGAAAGAGATACACCTTACCACTGCATGGACACTAATTGTGCTTCTCCACCAAAACACATGGAACAATTACTACATCAATTAACATGTACATTAATTGTACATCATATTACACTGTATGTAGTGAGCATACGAAGTTGAAACGAAACCGTAACTATACAACTTCAAGATGGCAGATTTTATGAGAATAATATAGGTTAAAGATTAATATCATGATAAATATCAGCGGTAAGCAAGAAACAAACTGAAATATTTAAAAATATGATGGTGAAACTTTTCTAGTGAAAATGACTAGAAAAAAGGACAAATAAAAATTTGCCAGTCAGTCACTAGATCCCTATATCCATTGAAGACTGCTGTTCCATGCAGTCTGGTAGAGTTCATTTCTAGCCAGAGGGGGATTCTGAGAGATCATGTGAACACTGCACTATTTCAGGGCCCACCCACATGTCCTTGGGCAAGCAGCGTAACTACAAATTAAGTACAGGTTCTTTCGGTAGGGTACAGCTCTATTGGCTGTGGAAATAAAATGCAGGATTTCAGATCTGTTTCTGCACCAAGCTGGGCCACACTGCCTGGTGGAAAATCTCAGACAGTCTACATCAGGGATGTTCAAACTGTCCTTAATGGGACGGAGCTAATTCAAGTGACTCAATAAGTCGGTTTGACCACTGTCTGCTAAATGCCTGTTAGTGTTGTGTAAATAAAAGGTTTTTGCAGATTTCACTCACCGGTTAATAATTCTAATGGGAATAGTGATGAGCCTTGGACTGAAGATCTGCAAAGATTTGTAAAGTCGAGGCCAAGTCTTGTTGCTGACATTTGAAGCACATCGCAAAGGTGATGGTCAGTTATGTTGGATCTCGGTCAGCTCTTGTTCAGCGTCATTAGAGCAAAAGTTTGCTTACGTATATATATATATATATATATATAATGTGTGTGTATATATGGAGCAGCCTTCTCATCACACACAGCTGAATAAAACACAAAGCCTTGTGATTTGTTTGAAATTTGCTGCTTTAATTTGGTTGATAAATCTTTGATTCACCAGACAACTGTGCTTCATACTAGAATAATGTTGTGTCCAGACAAAATGCATTAATTTAACATTATAGTGAAGACCTTGGTGAGGCCCTCTTTATAAAGTCACCCTCTGCAAAGGGTGCTTGAAATTTGTTTCTTTGGTGCCTCTAACTAGTCAAAAACTCAGTACCATTAATGCAAGCATATAAAAGTAACGTCATTAACGTTCTTTGTTTTGGGGTTGGGCGAAAGGACATGGTGAGAGTTTTAGACTCGTTTTGATGACAGTAACACTCAGCGGTCAAACTAAGATCTTTCTTTCTTTTTTACTTTAATAGTGGGCAACCTTTAATTTTATTTCTACAAATCGTTGCCAGCTGTTACAAAATGGCAGCAGTTTGGATAGTCGTAGTTTAAAAATCATGGATTTGACTCTGCACTGAAAAATAGAAATGAAATATGAATTGAAGATAAAGCCAGGTCTAGGTATTAGCAAAACATGTCTAGACCTTATAATTATATTTGTTTCCTGAAACAGAAAACAAATATTATTAGGGCAACTAATCTACAGTACCTTATCTCCAACTTGAGGGAGAACTCCACCCTCTAGGTCTTTGATATGATAGGGTACAGTCAGCTTCACTCCACAGTCTTCATACACAAACACGCCTTCCTCTGCTTCCTACACACACACACACACACACACACACACACACACACACACACACACACACACACACTGTCAGAACACAAGACAAGAAGGGCTCTCTCTACAGACACAGATTAAGTCTCGGCTTAACAAATAATTGTAAACAGAAATGAACTGCATGCTGAAAGAAATTTAGTCCAGGACTTTGAAAACAGATGCCCCAGTCTAGTTTCAGATGCAGTTTTCAAACACAAATGATGCTCAGACATTTACAAATTATACACTACAGAGACAGGAAACATCGACCAATCTGAGCAATGTCCCCACACTTAGTAACCAAGTAAGCGAGCACTAATTAGCATATTTAATAGGGGTGTATTGTACCGTGTAATACAGGGCTCAACTGACAATATATTCAACAGACTGCAGTAAAAAAAGTAGACTATTAGTCATAAAATACCGCACATTACATGAGGTGTAATAAGCATTTGCACTTAATCAAGCCGTCTCTATAGCTCATCTAGCAGTCTCTATATATCTCGAATCAGGAGTGGCTACATACACATACATATATACACACACACACACACACGACACAATTTTCCTAAGCATGTTGTTTTCACGTAGCATACAAGCTGGCACTAATACCACTGCAGCGACATCACATAGACGAAGAAGAATCAAGTCGGGCGAGGTGCAAAGAAATAGACAAAAGAATATGTCTCCTTTTTTTTTACAATGCCCAAAAGTGTCAGGTCTTTTTCTGGGCTGTTTTTGACAAGTAGTTGTGGTGAACATTTTGCTGAGCCCTTGCAACCCTGAACAAATTCCTAATTAGCCATATTTACCTTTGTTACATTCTAGTGCACAGCTTTGTTTCGTTATATGCTGCTAAGAGTCCGAATGGACTACGCAAAAACACTGTCATTATTAAGTTTCAATTATTGTAATGTGAAATGTTTTTAATCAAGTGAAAATGGAAACCTAAGGCACATATTCAGGCAATGCTTATTTTTGCTGTATTGAAAATGTATTGTAACAAGACACCACCGTATCATATCTAATTTCATACACCCCTAATGTTTAGTGCTAATTAGGGTTCAATATTCACACATACTCAATGCATAATGGCAATGCAAAAGACAAATGTGATTTGAGCAAAATACTTCTAGATATTTAAATGAGCAAAATACATTAAATTATACATATATGGTCATTAGTAACGTGTAGATGGTAGTATTTGTATGAAAGGTGAGAAGTTGAACATGGCATGGAGTCAGTGGGACATTAGCAGTCAATCCTGTGTCATTAGTTGGATGACACAATTTAGAAGCATGCCAATGTTCGATCATAAAAACAACAAAAACTCAAGTCAACTAACCTTCTCAACTTTCGCCTTGAAAAATGGAAAGAATGATTAGATTGTCATTTTCAAGAAGCCATTATGATGACATCAAAAAATAACTACACTGTACATGTAATAACCAGTTCACCACAAGGGGCAAATGCTGCCACTTTAGTCTATCTCCACCAAATAATCCAAGGACATCACTGAAAAAATAAATGCAAAAATGCGTGATGTAGATGTTCAATGCTATACACATTAATGCAGCTTTGTGAGCTGTTTTTTTTTTTTTTTTTCCAATACACTAGTTGAGAGTCTAATCTGAGTTGTTTAAATGAAAAACATCTGCATGTAATCTAAAGCTGGTTGCATGCAGAAAAACAGAAGCCTACCTTATCTTTTTTCTAATGAAGAGCAGGATTGAAAAGGAGAATGGAAAATGAAAAAAAAAAAAAGATTAGAAAGGGGATAAAACCAACCAACCAAAATAAAAGGCTCAAAAATGTCTCCATACCTGCCTGAAAAAAAATTGCATGAAAATAAAAAAAAGCATGGAAGAAAAAAGAAAAAAGGGAAAGAAAAAAAAACCAAAAACAAAAAAACCCCAAAATCATTCACATGGGCCTTGAGCCAAAGCAGAACAAAAGATAAGAACGGGAAAAAATAAAAGTTCAAAGGACATCAAATTGTGTAATAAAACATTGTCAGATAGGTTTTAGTTAAATATTTTAAGAAGTCCCCCACCTTCTCTTTACCCTTGTTGGGGCTGGCATTAGTCTTGCCATTGGAGGCAGCTGTGGCCTCTTTCTCCACAACACCTAGAAAGCGCTGTTCAGACTGTGTGTGGAAAGACACTGTGCCCTTGGGCAGCTTCTTGATCCGCACTGCATGGTTCCTCTGGGCTGACAGCATGTCCTAATGAAAGGGTCGCAATGTTAGAACTTAGTGCTGGTGGGTGGCATCTTTTAAAATGTACTTTCTAAAATACACTTTAAAACTGTTTTAAGATTTCAGGAACATCCACTGCAGAGCTGGACAAATTTACTCAAACAACACAGGTGTATACTAGAAACTGCACAATTTAATTTTTACTAGGTGAACAGTAATTAAAAATGAGTCATTGACCAGTTGTCTTTGCTATAGTTAAAACAAAAACACATTCGGGAGATAAGTATTTTTAGGGTCTTTTATTAGTGCAGTTAAATGCTGATAAACAGCAGCAAAGAGGGAATCAAGCCAAACTTCAATTAACAGCCATACACAAGCTACATATTACATTTCCACCTTTAATACTTTTCTTAAGCTATACGGTTATTCACAGAAATGAATCCGTGCAATACATTTTCAGTACAGTCCTTTACAAGGACCTTTCACTTGTCTATCACCTGTCTGCACTGACTTGTAAAGAAGACCAGAAAAACAGGGTTTTTAATCAAAAAGCATTAGTAACGTGTTCAAATTGATGCTTCTTTTAGGCCTATTTGCTCTTTTTCCTTTTTCGGCCAAAAACCTTTAAATTGATCTGCTAGCATTAACAATTCCTGGCTGCCAATTTAAGGTCAGCAAAAAAGATATCTTCAAAATGAAAGCATTTTAAGTTTTACCAACTAGAACCCGGACATTATTTCTCTATTTAAAATCATTTCAGCATACATTTTACACCATTCTCTCAGTCTTAAACAGGAGCAGCACAACCATTATATCACACAGGGTACCTTGTGCTACATGAGGCACAGTATAGTTGCTTATCCATTAACCTGTTTATTCATTTCAATGAAAGAGGAACACTTGTTCACCTTCACTGGGTTGGGGAAAGTACCTACAGCACTGTGCATAAGTCTTAGGCACCCTACATCTTTTAGTACAAACTTTGTTATAAATTTGTATTTTATGGCTTCTACATTATCGAGTCAGTACAAAAACAATTTAGATTTCCAAACGTTAGTTTTCCAGCACATGACTTACAGGGACAACAGTAAACTCCACTTCATCTGAAATGTGCAGTGGGCTCTCCTCCAAAACCTCACTAAAGTGGAAGAACATTCGAGCATCACGGTCCACACACTTAATGAAGCCAAACCCATCACGCATTGCAGCGATCACACCCTAGAGAGAATCAGAGATTGTAAGAATGACAGAATGAGAATGTCAATTATAGAAAAAAAAAAGTTATACACAAAATTTCACTTATAAAGTGATCATTTTGAATGAAGTACAGCCTTTTGAAATTTTCTTCTAAACTTTAGTTTCTCACCATTTCACGAGACTCCTTAGTAAAATGGAAGGTGTCAGGCAGTATATCAATGTTTGTAGCTCGCTCAAGCTTGTCTCGACGGTCAGTGGAAATGTTGAACTGGACATGGTCTCCTTCCAGAAGTGTCACTTTGGACTTGGTGTCTTTCTCCCCAAAAAGAAGTTCCTTTTGGCTGAAATTAATCCTTGCACAAATTCGTCCAGGTAACGGGTCGTTCTGTAACAGAGCAAAGCGGCCATCAAATTTACCTAATACAGGGTAGGATATATGCTGCCACTCCAAATATCAACTGAGAAAAAGTCCTATGGTAAACAAGATAAGCAGGAGAGGTTGCATTTATACCTGATTCTTGGTGGGAACTTTAGGGATAACCTTGGTGACTGTGCCCTCAAACTGTTCAATACTGATATCTTCAAATATAACCGTGCCTGGGGGGAGCAGACGAACATCCGTAGCAACCTCTTTCCCCTAAAAGGAGATGAGGAGGAAGAGTTCAGAGCATACTCAGAGCAAAGCTGTGCAGATGTTCCAAATAGTCTGACTTGGAGACAGATAACTATTTAAGTGACATTTCTGCCAAAACGTACATTTCTGTCCTTAATGGAAAACTCCACATCATCTCCAGCCTGCAGTGCCTCCAGGTCACCCTTGAACTCACTGTAGTGAAAGAAAATCTCTTTCACCACGTCCGCTCGCTCAATAAATCCAAATGCATCCTGTAGGAGAGAAAAGATCTTCAGTGAAACTAAACACCAAATGAACAGACTCTACAAATGCACATTTCTAAGACTTTACAGTGTTTCACTGCGAAAGTATTTCTTAGCTGTACCGTGTGACTATGGACAGAAACAAACCTCTTATACCTCTTATAGAGCACAGTTTTGTTTATATTAGACACAAACGAGCACACACACAGCCATGTACACTTACCTTAGTGGCACACACCACCCCCTGGCACCTCATCGGCTTCTTCTTGACCAACATGATGTTATGGGCACTGACAGCTCCAGTACTGAAAGACGAAAAACACCACTCTTCATTCCCCAGAGACCAGGAACCACAGACCACTGCCAGCTCTTCTGAACCCACTGGCACTCTACTGTAACATGAGAGGACTTACTGCTTGTTAGTCTCCATGTAGAAGCTGACTTTATCTCCTGTTTCCAGTTGTTGGTTGCCCTCCACATCGTCAGGGGTGTAAGTGAGATAGAACACTTCCTGCGAGACGATTAATGCAAAATATTTATACAGAACTGTCCCCTCATCAATAGAGGGATAATATTTCATCAGTTCATGGATAATATTTAAATCACTACACTACACTGAGAGAAAATGAAAATTTGCCCATCTGCCTTCACTTCAACATTCCTTATTACATAATTGGTTTTTATTTACCGACTAAACTTTTCTAGGCCATCACTGGCAGTGTTAGCACCTATCTACAATTTATGCTGTAGCTTAGCTATAGCATTACACTAGCTTAGCCAGTTTAAGAACCACAGTAGTAAAAAAAAAAAAAAGCCAATCATTATGGCTAGTCGAGCAGACCTTTCTCCTATAATCTGTGTCATGCTTTGGTTGCCAGGTTTATTCAGCTAACACCCATATATAAACAAAACATTTATTGGTTAATTAGATTAAATAAGGTGATGGTCACTCTGAACACATAGCATGTATAATTGATCTGTTCAACCTTAAAAATTAATTAAAAAAAAAAAAAAAAAAAAAATACAGAAAAAGTTTAAGATTTTTACCAAAAAAAAGATAGATATTAATAATATTAATTAAAAAGATATTAACATACTAATATGGTCACCCCAGTCAATACAGAACATAGGTGCTAAGACACAAGGAACCAAGGTGAACTTCTAAAAGGATTTACAGTTTACATTAAGCTGAAGAGAAAAATAATTGCCTATCATACCCCGTTTCTCTCATAGCACACACTGCCGGTGGGGACCTGGCCAGGAGCAGACCTTCCATCCAGGTGGTTGGGGATGGCTGAGACAACCTGAACAATGCCACACACACACACACACACACACACACACACACATTTAGAGAAGGTATTTGTGAAATATATACAACCAATAACACAAATCTCCAACATGCTATTCATTCAAATAATTAAATGAAACATGCAAGTGGATACAAAACACATTACTGACAATTAAAACAAAATTTTAATTGGCTCAGAACACACTGACACCACATAGAAACGCCAGACAGACATTCAAGCCCATTGTGAACCCACAAAAACAATGCTAAATCAATGGAGTGAACCAGAATTAACTTCAATTATTCAGCAGAATATGTACTATAGGCACTATTAAATAAGAATATTGTTGCTTGCAAACATTGCCTCATAAGTGAGTTTAAAATGAGCCAGAAAAAAAAAAGAGAGAGGGACACTGATGAGACATGGACAAAAAAAGAGAAAATGTGTCCTTAACTGGATGTATATAACCATGCAGCATAGTAAAGGGAGAGGCGTGCAAGTCTGGTCCCACCTGCCCAGAGATTCGTTCTTCGGGCAGGACTTCGGCCTTGATCTTTACCAGCTTCACAGCAATTGGTTTGCCTGTGCGCTTGTCAGACGACACCTCAAACTCCACATCATCTGAAAGAAATGACATAATGGTAAGAAATGCCAACGGTGCCAATATGAGGTCAAAGGCCCTACGCCGTGAAGATAAATCCTTTATATATTTTTCAACTAGTCTCAGAAAATCACACAGAGCCACGCGCATGTTTTTTCACTACATTTTAAACTAAGCTTTCAAATGACACTGAAATTATGCCAGTGCTCTCCAAATATCAAGAGTTATCATGTGGGCTGTTCAAATCTAAGTGCCAGTGTTCTATACATCTAGTCAACAGAACTCTTGAGCTGTAAAATTACTCAAATGGGTCGTAACTAATAAAAATAAGTACTTGCCTAAACAATGTGTGCTTTTGCTGGTGCAGCACATCCACTCTCTTACCTCCAATCTTGAGCTCCTGCAGGTTGCCATTGTACTGGGAGCAGTGGAAGAACAGGCGAGCCTGTCTCTCCGAGCACTGGATAAAGCCGTAGGAGCTAAGCAGCTTCTCCACCACACCAGTCTCCCGGAGGCCCACTCCAGTGCCGTTAGCAAAGCCATTGCTATGCAGTAGGCTTGGGTCGAAACTCATCTATACAGGAATAGATGGGAATAAATGTTTAAAATGCATAATGATTTATATAATATATATTCACATTCTTAGAAAATCTGTGAGTTTACAAACACAAGTGGAAAATGATGCAGGAATGAGATGAAATCTTCCCACCCCAATGCGTGTTTGGCATGTGAATTAGGTTTGTGTCCAACTGCCCAAATGTTAAAAGCAAATCCTGCTGTTACTAACGTAGGAAGCACACTCAGTGAGGAGGTACACAATCAGGGCATCAAAGATAGAACAACTGTTTCAATGGAGTCTGCCTGTACATTCTGAACAAAAGGATCATTCAAAATTTGATAGATGATTCTGGGTTAGGCTTCTGTTAATCCTGAATACTAAAGGAAGGGGGGGAAAAAAAAAAAAAAAAAAAAAAAGGTGTGGGAACCCCCCGCCTTTCCACAAGTGTACATATTAGTAATCAAACAAAACAAATTCAACTTCGAACACACAGTGAACAGTAGCCTACACTACTGGTTAATGCTCAGACTCAATCAATCAATCTCAGGACATGCAGTTAGCAATAAACAAGTTTCACATCAGTTAAGCTGGTGGGGCAAAACTCCAACATGCCCACTTACAGATCTCTGGTACAATGGGGTCCGCTTTTGCTTTTTGCCCCCTGCCGCACGAGGAGTGTGGCAAGAGACGGAGGCAGAGCGGGGAATTGGTTGGCTGAAGGTGGAGGGGAGAGAAGCAGCGACAGTGGGGGCAGCTGATTCAGTATATACTCTCTCCATCTTTATTGGAGCGCTCATGGCTGAAGGGCACTAACACAGGAGTCGAAAGGGGTTAAGCAATACTTTTCCACTACCAATTACAAAAAAAAAAAAAAAAAAAAAAAAAGCAAAACAAAAGAGCTCCTGATAGCAAATACATTACAATGCATTTCACTGAGAACCTGCTACAATGTGATTTCAAGCCAACTGACAGAAGGAAACTGGCTCTTGGCACTGAGACTGATCTAGAACCTGTTAAACCCATGCCAAACACTGGGATGGTCTGAAGCATCTTGGATGATTAATTTGCCATCACGGGGGAAAATGTTTGAATTCCGCCAAAGATGGCAAAAATGGTGCCATACCACAAACTGATTGACCTGAAAGGCACAAAACTGAATGTGGGTGAATATAATTACTAGAACTGATCTGTTTGTAAACTATCAGACATGCAGGGCTTAAAGACTAAGCGCTGGAAAGAAAAACAGAAAAAGAAATAAAAATGATGGTCAGAGTCAAGCTAACTATAATTCTCTGACAAGCTATTATGTTCTAGATAATAGTGTAATTGAGAACAATGCATTAGTTAGATGGCTGGATGAGGTGCTAATACTCAACACTGCAATGGTAAATGGTTGATCACAAAACTGCACAGACTGACCAGCCTCGACCAACGGGTCAAACTATGAAAGCAAAATAGCTCGCAGAAAGTCTGACTTAAAATAAAATGTCCCGATCAATAAAATGAAATTAAACTATTCAGTTGCGAGGTACTGCACTACATAGTGAGCACTCGCTGTGGTCCGTTTTGCAGGTAGCTGTCTAGTCTGCATTTTGGGCAGACCCCTAATAAAGACAGTCAAGGATGAACCCTTCTTGGTGAAAAAACATTACATGTACATGTTTTCACTGATATGAACTGATCTAGCTCATCATCAAGCCCTTGTTAGCTGGATCGGGTTTGTTGGAAGTGAGAAAAACCTTTTTTTTGGCTGGGACCATTAATACATAATATGTAATATGCTCCATTTTTACTTAGTTTTCACTCACTTTAAACCAGAACCTCAACTTTGCAAATGATCATGCAGCTTTCTGATGACAATATTATGCTACTATTTGTCTGAAAAGTATCTGTCTCTGGGGAATATAGATATACAGTAGATATTTACATAAACTAAAATTATGTAAATGCATAATTACGTAATCAAGGTCATGAAATCAATGTGCACAATTGGCTTTTTCATGCAGTCAATCCTTAGACTTTGATTTCATTAAATATATCCACATTTCAATTTAATTGTGCTGACAATTAGTTCTTTGTTTCCACTATGGAGCTGTACAGTGCCCTACATAATTATTGGCACCCTTCATAAAAATGAGCCATAAATATTTAAAAAAAAAAAAATTGGCAACTTCAACTTGTGTGTAATGTTTATAAAAGATCTACCTTTGTACTAACAAAACCATTCCCATTAGAACTACTTTTTTAAAATAATTGTAGTTTCTCTCAAAAATATTTGTACCAAAACGGATACCCCTAAATTAAGTGTAAAGAATTCTTGAAGACTTGTTTTGCCATTTGCTCTCAGTTGCATTTTAACCATGTCCTGTTTCCCTGGGATATAAATAGGAGGTTGCACACACGTAAAAATTCTCTTTGCCATTAATTACGATGGGGGGAAAATAACATCATAAAATATATAGACAGTTGTTAACCTACACAAATCAGGTAATGGACATACATAAGCAGTTAAAAATGCCATGGAGTCTAGATATCTGAAACAGTTAGAAATTTGCCTGTAATTGGACCCATGAGCACACTGTACTTGCACAGAGTAAGGAGGACAGGGGGAGGGAAAAAAAAAAAAAGAACCCAAAAGCAGTTTTTAGAATTGCAAAGTTTAGTTAAGTCTTGTGGTATTCAAGTTTCAGAATCAACTGTTAAACACCACTTTCATAATAAGCAGCTGCCTGGCAGCACTGCAGGTAAGAAGCCCTTCCTGAGATCAGCTCACAAAAAGCAACACCTGAACTTCAAGAGCCACAGACGTACAACTGACATTGTGTGGGACCAAAATCAAACCTTTTGGTCATGAACACCATCAGCATGTTTGGTGACAAATGACAGCATACAAGGAAAATACCCCGATACCCCATTGTAAACTATGGCGAAGGATTCTGAACGCTGTTTTATGGCTGGTGGTTTAGGGGCTCTTGTGACGGATGGCATCATGAATTCTGCCAAGTAGCAGGATATTTCAGCCCAAAACGTGGTTTGCTCTGACAGAAGGTTCAAACTCAGCCATAAACAGAGCTTTCAACAAGATGATTTGGAAGACTGTTTGGCTCATCAACACAGAAATGGTTAAAGAGACATAAAATCAATGTCGTGCGATGACTCCCTCAAGCCTCAGGATCTGAGCCCTACTGAGAAGGTCGGAATTGAAGAGGGAGGTCCACATGCACAAACCTAAGAATACACAACAGCCTGAAATGTTCTGCAACAAGGAGTGGACCAACATCCCTCTCCAAGTGTCTGCAACCTTAGACATTACAGGAAGAGACTCGGTGCTGTAATTCTCCCTAGAGGAGGGATTACAAAATATTTATAAGGGTGCTGAAATTTTAAAGGCAGTGTTTTGTAGGGAAAAAAAGGCACTACTTATTAATTAAAATAAATAAAATAATAATAAAAATAAATTAAATTTTTTTTTAAAAAAATCACACATTGTGGCTACCACAACAGGAAAACTTTCACCCTATCAAAGGGAGATCGCAAATTCGAATCCCGATAATGTCAGTCATCCATGGCTGGGACCCAGGGGAGCAAAATTGGCCATCTCGAGGTGGAAGGGATGGCTTTCTCTCTCTCTCTCTCTCTCTCGTCAATCACAGTGGTACTAGTGGGAGGGCAGATTGTGTTACGCTGCCCTGTGATGCAGCATCTGTGAAACCACGTTAGCCTTCACCCTCCCTGGCTGGTAGGTGGTAGTGTGAAATAAGTAGGTGGGGGGGGGGGGACACACTACACAAGGTCACAGTATTTTTTAGCTCAAAATAGCACTTACAGCATGCATTACAGCATCACTTTTTATTTATTTTTAATCTTATATATTATATATTTATGCTCATTTCATGAAGGGTGACAATTCTGGATAGACACATTTGTAATTTAAGTATTAGCATAGAGATATTTTACATATTGCCAATTTCTATTCACAGCATAATTTTAAAAATGTTTTTCATATAGGTCAAATTACAACAGGTTTAAAAAAAAAAAAGAAAAAAAAAAGAAAAAATGACTTCATTCAAAAATAACACATGGGCACAAATGTATTAATTCAAAAACTCAAAGCAGCAAACTAGGCACAAATAAAGTAGCGAAAATCTAGTCTAAGTATGATATTCTGACTCAGTTTCAACATCACATAACTACATTAAACTAATCTCTGCATGTTTTATTACACTGTACACAATGTTAATGGCCTCTGCCGGCCTCCGTATCACTCTCATTAGCAAGTCACTGACCTGTTTATCAGGGCTGAGTATCAATATATTCAAGATTCAAGATTCAAGATTCAAAGAACTTTATTAATCCCAGGGGGAAATTGCTTTGCCATGTTACAATTTCCCCCTGGGATTAATAAAGTTCTTTGAATCTTGATATATTATATTTGAATATGATATATCAGCCCTTTCCAGGCAAAGCGGAGCATGGACGCATGTCAAGTTCTCGTGTGTGTGTGTGAAGAACTGAATTAGCCTATTTGGAATTATCACGTTCTGGCATGCATCATCTTATCTCAAAGAAATAATGCAATCGCAAGAAAAACATTATTCCAATCTTAAAAGCTGATGGTAATTCATAACCTGCTTTCCTGCCCCCTGACTACTAGGAAAAAAAAAAAAAAAAAAATGCTAACAAGGTAAGCAGGACAATGTCCCTGGCCTTGCCTGCCACCTCTCGGACCGTCTCTGAGCCGAAGCTAGTCTCTGAGCCTGGAGGCTGGGTAATGGGGTTATGAGAAGGTTAAACTGGACAGAGCGGAGAAAAGTGAAAGTAGGGTGTGGATGGAAAGACGAGCTGAAGAGGAAGGGAGGAAGGAGGGTGGGGTGAAAGGCAGACGGGCGGCACTTACGGATCTGCCATATGGAGACAGGCTGAGGCCGACAGTAGAGGTGCTGCTCAGCTCAGCGCTAACAAATGCAGCAGGAGGCGACGCAGGCAAGGTAAACTCTACAAAGCCTTTCCAGGGACTGCCCATTATTCTCCCATACAACCCTGGTCAAATTTACCACACCTCAATTAGCCTTGACTTCTATATGACATTTTGGCCTTCAATTTATTTATCTTTGCAGACTTTTCTTTTTTAATTCTTTTTTCCTTCTCTGTTTTTGGATAAGATCACATCTCTGCAAATGTGAAAGGGAGGGAGTAGTAGTGTGATAAAAGAAAAAGAGGAGGAGGAAAAGAAAAAGTAACAAAAACGTAGTCCACTGGGAAGGTGTTTTTAAACGACTGGGGGCAAAGATGGGCAAGAGGGGAAGTGGGAAAGAGATCTGACTAAATTCTTGTTTAGTATTATTTGAACCCAATAAGGTACCATGTTCATAATCTAACGAGTTTGGTAGAGCACCAATTTCAGAAAACTGGAATGCTATGAAACAGAAGGGCATCAACAGCAACTGGTATCATAAATAGTTAAATAATTGCTGCTATATTTGAGTTTATAACATGGGAAAGATGTCTTTTTTTTTTTTTTTTTTTTTTTTTACTTAATCTAGACTGCATTCTGTGTTAAATTCAGTCTCTGAAGCAAAGCATATTCTCAAGTTTCTACAGTATCTCCAACTTGCAAATGTTAAATTTCTGCCTTTGAGTTAATTACCACTGACATCAATAATGGACAAAACCAGAAGGAAATTAGCCAAATATGTAAAATGAATCAATCTGTTATTAAATTTTAAGTGACAACATAATCACTTAAAAAAGGTTAAACAAAAGAATATGAAATCACAAAATACAATATAATTTAAAGAATAAAGAATGATCACTGTTCAGTAATTCCGTCTCCCTGAAAGATACTGTTATCTACTGACTGTTTATCTAATAAACCATTGTAGAATATAAAAGATTATATAAAAGGAATAACACTGGAAAAATAATATTCATTCACAAAGCACTCTGCTGATCACTGTCCACAAGTAGCATGGCCCACTAACGTGATTTTTTTTTAGCTATCATTTACACAAAAGTGAACAAACATGAAAAATATACGTAAAATATAAAATACATTATATATAAAAGAAGCGAACAGAGGTACCCACCTTGCTTAGATGGCTTGATATGGTGTTTTGACGTCACACTTAACACTGAGCCAAAGATTTAATCTCTTTGTTCTTATGTACACGCACGCTTTTGTTTTCCTCGGATGTCTGGAACACGTTCTAATTTGGAAAAAAAGCTTCCAAAAAAATAAGAAGAAAAAGGGACAAAAGAAATAAAGAAACAAGGCAAATGCAGGTGTGAGAACACTGGTTGGGACAAGATGAACAGCGCGAAATAACAGGAAGAGAAAGAAAGTTAAACTAGCAGACAGCAGCCCACTCCGCACCCCAGTGGAGTGGAAGTGCGGGGAGGATAAGGAGGGCTTGGAGCAGCGTTGGGACGTGTGCTTTGTCAAAGCTGTTGAGTAGGCACAAACTTCTTGTCTCAGATCACAAATCGTCTTTGCGGTTAACGTTGATGGTCGGTTGCGTCAGGCGTAGCCGTCTTTATATTTCTTTGGTTGCTTAGTTTGGTCGTTGGGGTTGAAGTTCGGTCTAGGCTTTTCTTCAAAACTGGTGCGTCATTGGGTCGTTTTCAGGCGTGTTCTTCGTTTTTTTTTCCTTGATTGGTTTCTTCCGATTGATCTGAACTTGAAGTAGGAGTTTCAGATGGTACAAAAGTCAGTTCTTTTTCACTTCATACTGTGTAGAGAGAAAGAAAAGAGACACAAAGATTAAACATTGTCCTTATACCTTTAGGAAGGGCCATTTTTTTCCCCCAAAGATTAAGCCAAGGCACATGGGATTAAACCTCTATATGCCAATGTGCAGTTTTAATGTGAGGCGTTTAACACAGAAGTAGCCTGACTGAAATAAAGGGCAAATCGGTTTTGTTACTCCAAGTGGAAATAAGGGCGGCTTGAGAAACAATACAGGAGGAAAATTTGAGAAATGTGGCTTTTGACGTCTTAACACAAGCACAGTAAGTTTTCCTAAAACAGGGATCCAACGTATTAAACGAGTGCTGCGCAACAAAACTGACACTTCGGCGCAGTCAGAAATGGCCTCGATGACTGCGTTTGAGTCTTTGAACTCAAAAGATGAAATACAACATGAAACAACAATGGGATGAGCCTTATGTATCCATATGCTTTTGCTGTAATGCTGGATTAGCATTCTGTGGTACCTGAAATAAAAGTAACCTGCTGTTCGAGAAAATAACTGATGTTTCTGGCAGATGTGTGCCAAGGAAACAGCAAAAAACAGCAAGGCAAAAGTCCAGTGCGACCGCTGTTTATTAACAGCTGCTACACTTTTTTTTTTTTTTTTTTTTTTTTTAAACCAGCAAAAGAGCAAAAGTCCCATCTTGTTTTCCATTGGTTCATGAATACACGGGTCAAAAGTTCACCCAAATAAAGTTAACAAAAAGTGAACATGATAAATAAACAAATGCATTTTTCTTCACACCTTTTCCCATTGAGATCCCAACTGGATTTTCAGCTGGGTAAAATTTTATTTGGGTTTGGTCTGACCACTGCTTTAGCCAATAACTAAATAAATAAATAAAATAAAAATGTAAAAAACACTGAAAACTGTACATAATGAGGTGTCTCCCTTATCGCTGTAACAAGGTGTCAAAAAAAAAAAAAAAAAAAAAACCTACAAGCTATGGCTAAACTTTCTTCACCTCTCCGATAAGTCTTGCCATGCAACATATTCTTCACCCGCAGAGACGCTATCAGGAGAGGATAAAGACTACGGCTACATAAAGCCATCTCCTACTGAGGATTCACAAAATTCCCTTATTATCTATAGTCTAATACAGTTATCTATAATTAACACAGATCATTTTCTCTTCATAACTTAAGTTATGAAGTTAGACATAAAAAAAATTCTCATTTGTCATTTTCATTCTCATGTAGCTACATTTAAATGTAATGCACTTCACCGAGGTGTGATGCACGTCAATGCTATAGCTACAGCACATGCAGAATCTCACCGCGTGCTCACGCTACACACCAGCGGAGGTGTGATTTACCATTTTTACTATGTGGATCATTTAGCATGCATGGATGATGGACTGAAAATAATGATGCTAGCCAGAACGCCACGTCTCAGTTAACAAGTTGTTAACAAGTCATTGGCCAACATTTCAACTATTTGTCGAGGCCACAAACGTGTGTGCTGAATGAAAAACTTCTGCTACACCCGTTTGTTACTCGTAGCTTGCCATACGTTGTTACATTACGCTAGCTACAACCTTTTTAGCCTAGACAATTAGGACTCCAGGTGACCCAAACACGGCACTGGGCAGCACATCGGAGCTTTTATTGCTTGGTAGGCTAGCTGATGTATTTATTATTTGTCCATCTGTGTACTAGGCGTGTGCAATATTGACCAAAAAAAAAAAAGAAAAGAAAAAAGAAAAAGAGACCAATATTTTCTGAGATTTCGTCGATAACAATAAGGAGACGATATTTTGCATCCTTCAAAAACCTGTTTGTAAAAAGCCTTATATTGTTCTAGCTCACTCTTGTTAATAGGATATTCATTTTTGCTTATTAATGGAAACAATATATTCAGGAAAAGACGTCATATTTATTTACTAAAAACTGAAAGATTCAAGTAAAAACAATACAATATGCTTTGAACCCATCTCTCTCAACCGCTTCCACTGGCACCATGTCTTGTGTGATGTAATTGGTGACAGGGTTTGTTAAGTCTTGCTATCTGTTGCTTTTCTTGTCGTAAGGCACTTTTTTGCAGAATGCGAACGCGAAGCGGGGCAACACCACCAACCTTTTTCCCCACCTCCGTGTCCATCACCCTGCGGATTGCGCCGTTTTACAGAGAGTAAGTTGCGATTAATTTTCTTTTAAGTTGGTCGCAGTGCCATGCACTTAATGCCTCATCTGTGGTGGCACCAGCGCAACCATAGGTCAAAGAGCTTAAAACAGGGGTACGCAAGTTAACTTACCATGCTTGTCTTCCTTCAAAAACATTTGCCATAGATTGAGAATGTAAGAAGTGAAAATGCATGTGCCCTGTTTATCTGTATCCTCATGTTCGTTGCATGGGTTAAAAAAAAAAAAAAAAAAAAAAAACTAAATAAAGTAAAAAACAATTTGACTGAAAGTTTTTCCCCCCCAAAGGTTTCTATAGATATCGCGATATACTGATATCGTGAATTCTTTTGGCCACAATAACCGTGGTGTGAAAAATCTAATATCGCGACAGCCCTAGCTGAGAGTATTTTAGTGCTGGTCACCTGGTTGGTTTAGGCGTGTCGTGAACAGCCGACCCCCGAAGCTTTTCATATTCTTCATATTCTGTGTGGTGGTTAGCTCACAGATGGTGAAACAAGTTAGTTGTCGAGCCTGTCTTTAATGACATCCGATTTCCGATATAGTTTGCAGACTGCCGTCTTTTGAGCAAACTGCCGTCTTTCCGACACCAAACCACCTCCATGCGAGTGAGGATAACCCACAGCTAGCAATTAAATCTAGCGACGTAGAATGCGAGGCTGGTGGTGTTTGTATTTTGTCTCCTGGTGCTGTTTGTTCACTCATTTTTAACCTCAGTCATGCATTTTTAGGCAGCTATGCTAGCTTAACTTGCACACTGTATTCTAACAGGCTACATCGCGCAATGAAAGCGTGGACACTCGCGGCGTTTTTTTTTTTTTAATTCTCTTTTTTGCGGAGTAGGTGACAATAATATCAGCTGACGCATCGTTAAAACAACAATTAAGATATTATCGTAGACGATACATACTGCACACCCCATCTGTGTACACATCTGAAGAATTCTTCCCTGACAGGATACACACATCTGAGACTCATGTCTGACTGAAACTCCAAGTTCTTTGCCCACAGGCTCACAGGCCTAAAATACAGTTTCTTCAGCTGCCAGTGTGCACATGTGGCAAAGGCAGCTGACTGAACTGCACCCAGTCCGGTGGATCAACAAGTCTCGACACATACCTCGAGATACATGTGTATTTATGGAACAGCAGGGCAATCTCAAGCTTGCTTAATTCAACTGGACAACTGCAGTTGGCTTCTCGGACAAGCCTCTTAACATTACACAAACAGTTTCATGGAATGTTGAGTCACATAGTAGCTTAGCCTGACAAGTTTACGTGTGGAAAGTGTTGCAATCCAAAAAAAAAAAAAAAAAAAAGTCTATGGTTTTAGGTTCATTCCTGCTCTTTATTAGTAGATTGTTCAGGATGGGCGTTTGGCTCTCCAATACTTATAAATGAAGCTTTAATTATACAGACAGTTCAATCCGAACATCTGATTTCTAAATGCAAAAACCTAGCTATAGTTACATTAGAGTTCTCATAACTACCATGGACGAAGTTGTAAAATGGTTCGGTTTTCTGCCCGATTAAAAGGCTGCACAAAAAAAAAACAAAAAAAAACAAAAAACACCACATTAAAAAGTTGCCATCTTGATTCGTTTTTTTTAATGCAATTCGATTGAACAGCATAAATTTTGCCACATTCAGACAACCATTGGATGAAATATAATGCCACTATTTCTTGCCCATTATCCTCCCATATAACCGATGACCCTAGATGTTGTACTATGTGAACTCCTATTACTCACTCTATTTGAACCTTAAAAGCACTTACAGAAGGCAAAATACAAAAAGACAGAAACTTAATCAGAGTGAATTTTAAAATGACCCAAAACAGTGAAAAGAAAAAAAGAAACCATCAAGCCTGGCTAAACAAATGATTAATGATAGGAAATTTAACATTGATTACCTATTACACACACACACACACACCCCAACTAAATTGTTGGCCACAAGCTAGCTAGCTAAAATTAATGATCCGAGTGATCCTTGTATAATGCATTTACTTTCTCAAAACAGCCAACTGTACAATGTCGGATTTAATCAACTAATGTGTCTATGTTGATTATAATAGTATCTGCTTTAGATTAATGTCATACACACATACACATACAGTATAACGTAGACAAGTGTAACTTTATGGCGTGCAGTCATGTTGATATGCTGAACTAGGGGTTTAAGACAGATTCCCAACTTCCCTTGTATTTATTACGAGAAGGTTTCTAAACTAATCTTTTCAAAACTGATCTTTAAAATATTATCACTCTTACCGTATGCGCCTCACATTCTCATGTATCATTAAAGAGTAAATCAATACAAAATTAATGAGCTGTAATTTGAGATCGCACCAACTCGATACCCGAATCGATATCAGCTTTAAAAAAAAAAATAAAAAAATAAAAAAAAAAGGGGTGACTCAGATAACAGGAAATATTTCCAATCTGATCCTGTAACAAATATCAGAGAATTGCTTGTAGCGCAGCACCATAAAGCGGGTTAAAGTAGGTCACACGATAACAACAACAACAGCCACGTGGTCTAATGTTAACAAGCACCAGCAGTGAGCTATTCAGCAAAGCAAATGGGTGGGAGATGCGATCATAGCTGTGTGGAAACAATTCACGTTAAAGCACCTAGAACTGGAAATATTTACTTGGGATAACTTTATCATTTATATTTGCAATGCAATTGATTTCAATGTAAAAGTTTGGGGGTGGGGTGGGGGAAGCTGTGGTCATGTTTTTAAGCCATGTATTGTTTCCTGTATTTTTAAGTGAAGCACTTTTAAGGCTTTTTAAACAAATAAACACATTTTAAAACTCTGTAGTTTTTAAAGAAATATTGAACGGGTATCTGTATTGGCTGATACTCAAAGTTTCAGTGTCAATATTGGAAAAGAAAGTGATATTGTGCCATTTCTAGCTGTAATCACATCTACACCCAGTACTGCCAGTGTATTCGGTTAATAAACTGCTTGTCCACCAATGAGTGTGTTCTAATCGAAGGGAGAGAGGAAAAACGTGGGCTGTCTCTGGGGCTTGAGGACAGCCTGGATCCATGATGCAATAGAGATTTTGGCCTTTACTGCGTTTAAGTGGTTCACAACCTTTCAACATTCAACACCCACAACCACAGAAGCAGCTGAGCACCAAATTCCCTTTGTTTAGCTCACTAATGGCAACCCTGTGTTGATATAAAGCAGCCACGCTCACTTCTTACTAACAGAAGGCAATGCACCAAAAATGTCACACCAGGATATTCAAGATATTCGCATGATACATAATAAGCATCAGGATATACAATTTAGCCAATGAACTGCCGGCAAGCCAGAAGTGCTGCATTCAAACTGTAAAATCGAAATAACTGTTAAACAGTTGTTTGCAAAAACTACATTCTGACACTTAAAATCTGCACACAAATGGTCGATTTTAAAAGCTTTTTTTTAACAATCAGCTGCTTCCATTTAATCTGTAATTCTTGAAAAAGCATTTAAAAAGTAATACGATAGACTATCTCAAAAGAGCAACGTGACATATTTTATCACGATATCTATATCACCATCTCACCCAGCCCACTTTATTAGGAACACCTGTACGACTGCATATTCATGCAGTTATCTAAGCAGCCAATCATGTGGCAGCAGCACAATGGATAAAATCATGCAGATGCAGATCAAAAGCTTCAGTTAATGCTCACACCAAAGACTTCAACTGTCCAGTTTGGGTGAGTCTGAGCCTATGATAGCCTCAGATTCCTGTTCATGGCTGAAAAGAGTGGAACCTGATGTAGCCTTCTGCTGTTGTAACCCATTCACCTCAAGGTTTGATGCTTTGTGCATGCTGAGATGCTTTTCTGCTCACCACTGCTGTAAAGTGCGATTATTTGAGTTACTGTATCCTTCCTGGCAGCTCAAACTAACCTGGCCATTTTCCTCTGACCTCTCTCATCAATAAGGCACTTTCACCCACAGAACTGTTGCTCACTCACTGTTTTTTTGTTTTTCCACACCATTCTGTGTAAAGTCTAGAGACTGTTGTGTGTGAAGAATCCCAGAAGATTTGTGAAATATGGTTAAAGTCATGCCATGGTTAAAGTCACAGAGATCACATTTTTTCCCCATTCAGACGTTTGATATGAACATTAACTGAAGCTCTTGAGCTGAATCTGTATGATTGTATGCATTGCCCTGCTGCCGCATGATTAGCTGATTTGATAACGACATGAATGTGCAGGGGTACATGTTCCTAATAAAGTGAACAGTTAGTGTATACGTCAGTGTTAAGGCCCATCGGGACAAGATTAAATTTATACGGGGTCCTGCGGTGGTTTCCTATTTTACAGGTGCTCCTCCGTGATTTTATTTCCATCCAGATCAGCCATGTCACTGTCTTTCTCCTGGGGGGCGGTTTGACTGCTGCTATTTTCCACATTCCCTCTCATAGCATGCACATCAGTGACCCTCCCGCGGGTATTAAATACTTCCCGAAAAATGGAGGCTTCTCATATACGTTGTGATTGTTTTACTGTATTTTCAAAATTGTTGCTGGAACCTTGGTTTTCCCCATACTGATAAGAGCCAGCGTCTCTTCTCTGCTCCAGTGCCTCTTCAACCGCTTAGATGCCATTTTGATCATATGACGACGTTTCGTAGAAAATACAACCCACTAGAAACTCCTCCTGTGGCAATTTTACTGCTGTTCTGATGTAAGAGTTTTATCACTGAAGAGACATGTAAAAAAAAAAATTATTACAGACATCCCGTTGATAAATTAATCCAATCCGAATAGGGCTACAGACTTACTGACATCGTTAGCATAATGCCAACAACAGAATAAGGTAGCTAGGAACAGTGGCTCAATCATTTTAGAATGGCTAGATAACTGCAAGATCACAGATAAGGCTTGGACCAATCAGGGATTGACCCTGCTGTGTTTTCCCCCCACTCATCTTCCACCACTGAGTCACTGTGTGTTGCAATAAGCTTGTTGTGGAGTTACGCCATGTTTTGCAAATGGGTCAGGTTCTATCTTAGGGAGCAGTGGGACCTTCATAAAAATGAGCACATCAACAGTCTAAGCTTTAAAGCACACTTTCCTTCACAAGCTCTGTGCCTTCACTTTAGAAGATATCACGAATAATAAACTGTGATTAAGATACACTACCAAGTAATACAGGAAAGACATTCAATATATGAGCAGAGCACAGCTCCCAGGAAATGAGTTTCCAATGTGTTGTGCAGCATGTGCTCCGAAGCTGTGACCGGAGAGGCCAAAAGCAGTGCATGCCAGCTGTGGCTCTGTATATTCCAGTGCCACTTTCAGCCTGACCTTACTTCTAGCACCACTAAAACGTTTTTAGACACCACTTGTTCTTTCTAAGAAAGGAGCAGCCTGTGTAAAGCTCACTTCTACGGAACTGACGCACACAAATTTAGCAAGTAACAGGCTTTTTCTTTGCTGCTGAATGATGAATCTCTCACACATAGGAAAGCTCTCCAGGAAGTACAAAGGACACAAGAAAAGATATTGATCCGAAGCAAGCAAACAAGCCTAACGTGTCTCAGACCTTTGGTGCAGCAGCTAACAGCTGCATGAATTACAGACCATAAGCCTGCCACGCCTGCAATAATGCAAATTAGTTTATTTTAACTAAAGAAATTTCACGACTATTATTAGCTAACCAGCTTCAGACATATTAGGGTCGTCTGTGGACAGTTATGTGTCGCCTGCACGGAGTTATAACAGGAAGGCAGATATTTAATGCAGAGAAGCGCTTTCGCAAGCTTTCAAGCTCTCATACTCTCTGTGGTTTGGTACTGGCCATCACACAAGCCCTCCAGTACTTCAGGTAGCTCCATCAAAATTTCCACGCCGACAGGAAGAAAGATTGCCACTCTTCATATTCATCCATCTTGCAATGAGTCAGTCTGGGCCTCATGTGTAACAACCAGTCACAGGCTTGATCTGGTACAGTGTTCGGCCAGCTGCCATGCCATGAAGATTTCACTGGACATCCGTTTGCTTCGCATTTACGTCGTATCGTTTGTGAAATCCAGCCAAAAGTAATCATCGCAGAAAGTAGGCCGAGGTCTTAACACTGTAAATACGTGGAATGGAAACGTTTGCGGTGCAGAACTGCAGTAATGTCCTTGTTGAGCATGGAAAATTTTCAGCTTCATGCACAGCTTAAGCAAACATATTAGGAAAGACGTGTTTGCGGAAGTGGGGATTAATCTTTCACTTTCTTACACTGGGTGCATTTTATGCCAAGTTGACATTAACATTCGGCGCAATTCCTCACGGACACTGACATGCCTAGTTTAAATTTTAAAAAAAACAAAACAAAACATTTTTTTTAAAAAAAGACACTACAGCATATCAAGGTGCTCATTTTTGTAAAATCCAGACAGATGTGCTTTACCAGACTGACAAGCTGGGATTCAGCCTCAGATGAGTAAATGTCACTAGTCAGTAAATCAGCCACACAATCTCGTGGTGCTGCCAGAAGAAGAGGGCACATGATATTTATTGGAAAGATACAGATATCTGACACTAGTAGTATCAGATGGTAGCACTAGAGCAAAAAAAAAAAAAACCCGTGATACACATCTTCTTTGTCTTTTAATGTCTATTAATAATCATTTCGCGTTGCTTGTAAGCTTCTGATCTGGCTGTTGCCTCGACCCTGATTGTTTACATCTTGTTCATACAATAATTTTTAAGCTTTAACACATTTCTTGCTTGTATTTTCCTCACATCTTTTTGCTTTTCTTCGGTAGACAGAGAGAAAGAGTGGATGAAGGTACAAAAGGAGCGGTTTTGGTGTGAGAATGTAAAAATTGTTCCTTGATTTCACATTGTTTTAAAGTGTGTCTATTATGCAGAAATGCTGTTCTGTTTAATATAAAAGATGTACATACGCAATTAGCTAACTAGCTAGCTACACACACACATACACAACTATTCAGAGCGCTAGCTACAGCTACACAATGCAGCTGCGTGTCCAAAAAAAACACATGACACGTGTGTGTGCCTCGTGTGGTTTACATCTCTTTTTTTTATTATTTATTTATTTCGAAGAAAATGTCAGCCGACGAACAAAGAAACTGATTAACGTTACTACTGGCAAATGTGTCCGCGCGCACCGTTATCTTAGCTATCTAGCTAGCTAACTTAGCTAGCTATTGATAACTAGCTAAATAAACCGCCTTGCTTAGCATACATCGTCAGTTAGCCAGCCACGTTGGTACACCACACTGGGTGGTTCGTCAAAGCCATTTACAGCAACAACACGCTACCATTTAAGAAAAATACAACCAATCTGTCAATCTGAAACCCGGAGACGCCTCAGACGACAAAAGCTACACCACGCTAAAAGCTATCGCGCTTGTTGTTTATGAAAGTATCTAGCTAAAACGCCAGAGCGCTACAGCGAATCATATGGTGAAGAGCGCTACCCCCACCCCAGGCCTTCCCTCCTGCGCGAAAACAATACACATGCTCGAAACACAGCTGCATACCACCCCAAACTCACACACAAACAATGTTTTGCCTTTTAATTCCATGTTGTTTGCGCAAATTCTGACATTAAACAAATAAACACGGAAAAAACTCACCCCAACAGCTTTCAGCACTGTCACCAGCGCCGCCATAAGCAGCACGGCACATTACGTAGTGAGGATGAGTGGGGACTATCGCGATATTTCACACTCGCGCACGAGCTTTAATGAGATTGTGCTGTACTGACGGCGGGCTGCTCAGATCGTCCAAGTGTACTGGACATAGAAAACATAGAAAATGCACAAGCATATACAGACTCAAATAGTCACACAAATAACTGTACAGTAACATTCACAAATATACACACAGACTCAAACAGTCATACATACTGTACAGTAAAATGTATCAATATACATACAGACACAAATAGTCACACAAATACATGTACAGTAAAATGCACAAATATACTTAAAGGCTCAAATAGTCACACAAATAACTAGAGTAACATTCACAACAATACACACAGACTCAAATAGTCACACAAAAAACTAGAGTAATTCACAACAATACACACAGACTCAAATAGTCACACATACTGTACAGTACAATGTACGAGTATACATACAGACACAAATGGTTACACATATACATGTACAGTAAAATGCACAAATATACTTACAGGCTCAAATATTCACACAAATACATGTACAATAAAATTCACAATTATACACACAGACTCAAATAGCCACACAAGTAACTGTACAGTTACATTCACAAATATACTTACATGCTCAAATAGTCACACAAATAACTGTACAGCAAAATTCACAATTTTACACACAGACTCAGATACTCACACAAATAACTGTACAGTAAAATGCAAAATTATACACACAGACTGAAATAGTCACACAAGTAACTGTACAGTAAAATGTACAAATATACATACACACTCAAATAGTCACACCAATAACTGCACAGTAAAATGTACAAATATACACACAAATTCAAATACTTATACAAATACATGTACAGTAAAATGGACAATTATAAATAGACATATCTGATTCTAGATGATAATATGTAATACATAGTTGCACCAAGTTTATTTATAGAAAAATGTTGGGTCAACACTGGCACAGCATTTTATAGAGAGGGCCAACATAGACAGCCAAAATAAACAACCAAAGAGTGAGTTTAATGTTTTAATAGTGAAATGTTCAAATACAGTTCCAACTGTGTGAGTGTGTGTGTGTTGCATGGTTCCCAAGTCAACTGTGAGATATAATCTCTTCAGTGGGTCCTGGGTCTGCTCCAGGACCTGCGTCCAGTGGGATGTGCCTTCATACAGCTCTTGCAGGAAGCAACCAGGGAGCATCCTTATACGTTGCTCCAACTACGTTAAACTGGCTCCTTTCAATTCAGAGGAACAGCGGCTCTACTCTGAAGCTCTACTGGGTTGTCGAGTTCCTCACCCTATCACAGAGCAAGCCTGTGGCGTAATCTCATTTCCCCCTCCTGTAATTACGATGTTATTTTTTTGGGCACTACCCACTGCTCGCACCGTTAGTGAGGATAGGGATGTAGATTGACTAGTATACAGAGAGCTTTGTCCACAATCTGAGCTCCTGCTTCACCACCACAGTCCAGTGCAGGGATTGTAACACTGCTCTTGCTCATCTGATCACATGATCCATTTGTCAAGCTCGTGGTCTGTTTTTCCATTGGTTGTGAATAAGAACCCAAGATACTTCATTTCCTTCACCAGCGGAAAGCAGAGGCAATTCTATGAGCTGTGGGAAACACATTTGTTTCTCTGTAACAATATACCACCGTAGCTTGAATTTTAAATTCTTATTTAGGTTACTGTATTGTCATCAACATCAATGTTTTTAAATAAGAATTTTTCTATAGGGGTGTCACAGCAGGTAGCATTGGTACTTCACACTTCCAGCATCCTTGGGTTACTGTCCAAGCAATGGTTCTCCTCATGTCCATATGGGTTTCCTCTGGGTTCTACAATTTCTTCCCACCTCCCCAAAAACATACAGTAGGTGGACTGGCTACACTAAATTGCACTAACTGACCTAATTAATTGCCAGGCCAAAAACTTAGTAAACAGCCCTGAGTCCCCCAAACACATCTCAGCACAATATTTGTTAAATGGTAGCACAAACATTATATTAAACATACACATTAAACACTTTCTCTACCACTTTTTACAAAAATCAATGTGTGAATACATACAACCAATAACAAAGTACTCATAGATCCCATTTGGAGTCAGGTTCCTCCCGTTTAGATTTATGTCCTTTCCATTTGGAGTTATGTCCCTCCCATTTGGAGTTATATCCCTCCCTTTTGGAGTTATGCCCTTCCCATTTGGAGTTATGCCCTTCCCATTTGGAGTTATGTCCTTCCCATTTGGAGTTATGTCCTTCCCATTTGGAGTTTTATGTCCCTCCCGTTTGCACTTATGTCCCTCCCATTTGGAGTTATGTCCCTCCCATTTGGAGTTATGTCCCTCCCATTTGGAGTTATGTCCTTCCTGTTTGGAGGTTCTCCAGCATGCAGTAATACTACTTCTTCTGATATTTATGCTGCATTCATAGTGAAGTTGCAACTTTTAATTCGCTGCCTACAACCAGTAAAAGCCACCAGAAACGCCTCCTCAACTTTTAATTTCAGTTTGTCAACTTGGGGTAGTCTTCTCAGCTACCAGTTCCGTCAAATCAGCATGGCTGCACAGATTGCTTAATTGAACTGTAAAATTGCCTTGGTTCCAATTAATAAAACATCAACATTTATCTTTTTTATTATTTTTTTAAAGTACTATTAATCCAAACCCTACTAAGTAGACAACAGTTTCTGCTCATAACTCAGCTCATAAGATGAAGATCTGTCACTGTGTCACTGTGTGGGAGTTATTCTGAGTTATTATGTGAGGAAACCCTGCAACAGTGTGTGAGTGTGATATTGCTTTTATTCAAGAGCTCTATAAACCAGAAATTAATCATGAGTAACTGACATTTCACACAATATGGTCAGATATTTTGTTTATTTTTTCTCTGTCAATGAAAAAATTTCCAAATAAGCCACAGTTGAATAGAGTGCTCTGTGTTGCCATGCAACGCACACCCTGTCTCCCAGCCTGTAGTAAGTGTAGTAATGGTTTTAAATTAGTGGACCAGAACTAACTGTTGTATAAAACATAACAATGAGTCCACTGTGATATGTATAGACCCCTGCGTAATACGTCACCCAGCTTTCTTTTAATTCAGTGCCGCAATCAGTTAAACACTAGGTCGCAAAGAGCTTAAAACATAAAGCAAGCACTTGGCCAATTCTAAAACTGATATGCATTAACTAGGACATTAAACATGCATGAACCTAACTTACTCCTCTAACTAACTAACTAACTAACTGCAAATAATGCTTAACACTAACATATAAATCATGCATAGGATAGGAAGAGGATCATTTTGAAATCAAATGTAGTGTATTGATTGTATAGAGTTTTGGTGATCATGTGAGACTATCCTTTCCCACTTCTGCTGTCAGTGTGTCGATTTGAGAACTTTTCAGAGTTTGTGTTTACTGGAGATAAGCCTGAGCGAAAAGCTGAAAAGTAAAGCAATATGGAGCAGTGCGTTTTAAAAACTCATATCTTAGCAAGTAAAAATATCTTGAATATGGGTCAATTCAACTAATAATTTTCTTCACTAGATTAAGCCTATAACTCATTTCAAACTTGAAATTGTCTTATTTTATTGGCAGATAATTTTGCTTATGTGAAGTGTTTATTTCTAGAAAGAAGCAAAATGATTCCATTCTTGGCTGAGAATAGGTGTTCCCGAAGGTGTTCAGTGGGGTTGAGGTCAGGGCTCTGTGCAGGCCACTCGAATTCTTCCACACCAACCTTGACAAACCATGTCTTCATGGACCTCGCTTTGTGCACAGGGGCATTGTCATGCTGGAACTGGTTTGGGCCCCTTAGTTCCAGTGAAGGAACATGTAGTGCTCCAGCAGACAAAGACATTCTAGACAACTGTGTGCTTCCAACTTTGTGGCAACAGTTTGGGGAAGACCCACGTATGGGTGTGATGGTCAGGTGTTTCACATACTTTTGGCCATATAATCTATCATCACTTGCAAAGATATCATTTTCTGCTGTGTGAAGAATTTAACCTACATTGTTTATGGGTTTGAAAGACAGGTTGCTCCCAAGTTTTTCTTCCTTTCCTTACCCTAGGAAATATTTGCTGGGGCAAAATCTCAAAATATGAAACATCAGAACCACAGTGCATGCGTGCACCATTTATCTGCATTCCCCCCACCTTATATACAACCTCATAAGTTTGTGTGAAATGTTGAACATTTGCATATACAATATTTCACAGTATTTATCAATGCACTTTTGCATATGTTCACACATCTAATTGTGGCATGTGATCCTACTATCCATGTGTTCCTCTATGTACATATCATCTTTTCGAGCACTGTGCTTCATGAGTTCTTAAGTACACAGCATTACCAACCTGAAGCTGCAAAATCAAGCACATCAAGAAATTCGCAGATGAACCATCATGTTTTATTAGAAAATAATAAATACCTTTACACAACTGTAAGCTTTTTTTGTTAAAATATAAAATGTTGTAACAAAACCTAGGGCATTTTAATTATGTCTCATGCCTACAATATACAGTACGTAGAGAATTTAGCAGTATCAGAATAAAGTATGAAAGCAAGAAGAATGGCAAATTTCATGGCATCTCTGCAACTTAAAGGAGTGAAAAAACTAAGAAAAGTTTCAGGTTGCCGAGATAGTTGTAATGACGATGTTCCACGTTTTCACACATTGCTTTAAATGAGCCAATAGAAGACCCAGCAGCCTAGCATCACCCAGTGGCTGGCCCAGTTTAGCTCTGACCATTTTTGAATAGTGTGACTAGCCAGGTATCCCTGAAAGGTAAAAGAATAAAAGATCAGACCTTTTAAACAATGTAGGATCAATTATTCACAAAATATTTCTCAATAGCTTGGTAGCGATTTATTCTTCTAACTTAATTAAATTCGCAATGCCGTATTGCAAAGTCATTATAAAGAAGACAATAAAGAAAAAAAGATAAGAAGGAACCTTTTCATCCTCAGCATCCAGATCAAAGAGTGAGCCCAGATATGTCAGGTGAAATATGGACAATGCGCTGAAGAACAGATTAATCCCATACACCCACACATTCTAGATAAAAGCACAACACACACACAGCTAAAGCGAAATGAGGTTTGAAAAAAAAAAAAAGGAAGGCATTAATAAGTCACTTGAAAAACTTCCTATCAGATTCACTGAGGAAGCTCAGGACTTTAAAATCCATTTTAAACCTTTTAAGCTACAATAAAACAAAGTCTTCACATTTTCAAAGATGACACATTTAAATAAATAAATAAATGTTGCAAATAATGCAACAAATACAATGCAAGTTTTAAAAAAATCTGGTTAGGCAAACAACATAAAATTACTTAACTGAAATTATTTTCTGCATTTCTTAATATTAACAAATCATAAACTTTTATATTAACTGTTAACATAAATGTTAACATGTTAACACATCGAATTAATACTCGCATTAATTGATATTTTTCAATAATAAACAAAATATGTCAAACAATGCTATTCCATCTATGAGTGAAAATAAGTTTAAAATAAGATAATATTATAAGAAAAATAAGAAAATAAGATCAATATTAATGAATGAATGCAAAACAGGTATAATTCATATAGTCTAAACAAAAGCTGAACCCAGCCAGCTTTTATACTGATGTGCGCGTGCAAGAGGACACGCTCTAGACACATAGATAATGCTCAAGGTTAAGATAGGAGAAAAACATGAGCAAGGACAAAACATCAACACCCAAGGAAGAGACAAATGTGCATTATGAGTGAACAAATACAGTTACAAAAAACACCTTAAACTGAATTGATCTTAAAATGAATAAATCATGTATCCATTGACAAATAATCATGGAAAAATAGAAAATTATCCCACAGGTTCTAAATGGTGGGTTCTAATGTTTACACAAGTGACCTGAGTTTAGCTGAATATTAAGATTAAGCAATGTTGTATTTTGTTTACAATAAATTTACATGTTATGGGGTTCATGGATGAAATACACATTAGGTAATGCACGGGTATTTATTTAACATCACACATTATATATATATATATATATATATATATGTGTGTGTGTGTGTGTGTGTGTGTGTGAGTGTGTGTGTGTGTGTGTTAATACTACATACTACAGTTAACATACATATGTTATAGTATATTAATGCTATTATATAGTATATTAATGCTGAGGTGTATGGTTTGTTGCAGGATTATTCCTATCTAAATGTAAAATGTTACCAAAACCTTGTAAGAGATACAGCACATTTGGGAACAAATACTTTTCGGCAATGTGATCATTCATAATGCTACAGAATAACATTCACACTATAGCAAAATGTTTTAGATTATATGGTACACTCTCAAAAATAAAAGATCCTAACTGTACTGTTCCTTGTTGCTGGGGTGTACCTTTAATATTTACTATTATACCCTTAAAAATAATGTACTTATTAAATAAACAAATATATTAAATTATTTGGATCGGATTAAAAAAATAGATTTAGATTAAGAAAAAAAAATATTTGATATACAATTGGAATTTACTCTAAAAGCAAATTAATTACCACAGGTAAATGATACCTTATATTAAAGGTGAAAAAAGATACCTCGCTGGTACCCAATTTATGGCACCAGCCAAGCAACAAGACAAAGGACAGTTTGGTATCTTTATTTTGGAGGGTTTATGCAGTCATACCCTGTTCTTAATCCATACTCACAATCCACTGCACCACTCACTATCACCAACATTCAGGGTTTCAGAACATCACTTTACCTTTTTGTTCTGATGCTGGCAGTCATTTGGACAGCGCTTCGACAGTATGCAGGCACTGAAAATGGCTGCTAGTCTCTTTCTAAGAACTGAAAGGAGGACAAGAAGTAGCAGTTAAGTTGGTGTATGCAGCATACTCTGCATTAGATTTGTATGAGAAGGAGTAAAGCGGGTGTTTTACCATGCTCCACATAAGTGATGAATCCCAGAGACAAAAGCACAGCTCCTAGATGAAAACTGAGGCCCTGAAGAGTAGTAAAGCAGGGTAATGATCATGCTACTAAAGTCATTCTGGTGTTTGCAAATTCTGAAAATTCACCACTAGGAGTCTCTAGCTGCACAGCTGTGAAGCGTAACTATGCATCAGACAGTGAAACGTTAAGTCACGACTCCTCACGAATCCTGTTTCATGTCATGTCATCATCACTGGTTTCTTATGGATTAAGAGACTGAAACCAGCCATAATGTCATTTATCATTTACATGAACTGTTAGTTAAATAGGCACGCTTCTCTGACCTCCCTGTTGCCATAGAATATATCTAAATTCAATTAGCAGTGACGGCTGGTGGTGATTAAATATATAACGACATCTAATATCTATCAATGGCTCGACAGTTAAACTATTAGGGTTGACCAGTACATTATATCTGGATGTCTCATTGATAACAATAATACTATTACTACTACTACTACTAATAATAATAGTAATAAAAATAATCTAGAAATCACTGTCGAGTAGAGCATTTGTTAAACGCGGTATTATTAAAATTCATACTGATTCCATACTCACATGTAGTAGAGCACTAGCAGTGTACGTCACCAAAATGGCAGGAAAAGTACCAAGTTTCAATGCACTCTTGAAGACATCTATTCAAATTAACATCAAATGGTCAATAAATGAAAGGCCCTCTTTCTAAAGCATCATCAAGTGTCCCCATGACTCAGGGTGATGACATACATCTCACAGCTTTTAAAAAAGAAATCAATCATGAGCTTATTGGAACACTTACATTTGTTCAGCCAACGAGACATAGGCAGGTTCCAGGAAGTCACCACTTCCACCATAGATCTAGGCAATTCAACATTGAGAGGCTTTGCCACTGTAATATCCCTACAAATACATACAATGACCTTATTTTATTGGTAAAAGAATTTCAAAATTTTGTATCATTGTGATTGTGATTATTAATTGTGATTAACCAAAAGCACTCAATTTCAACTTACAGCCATGCAAACATCACATGCACTGATGAAAACTTTCAAAATCTTTTATGAGAGTATTTTCTGGATAGTGCTATGTACAATGTGGTAGTGTAAAAATGACCTGGAAAGCATCAAAAGAAAAAATCCACCCAGAACAACTTAAATACACCGATCAGCCATTACATTAAAACCACCTGCTTAATATTGTGTAGGTCTCCCTTGTGCCACCAAAACAGCTCTGACTCATCAAGGCATGGACTCCAAACGACCTCTGGAGGTGTGCTGTGGTATCTGGCACCAAGACGTTAGCAGCAGATCCTTTAAGCCCTGTGAGTTGCGAGGTGGGGCCTCCACGGATTGGACTTGTTTGTCCAGCACATCCCACAGATGCGCGATCGGATTAAGATCTGGGGAATCTGGAGGCCAAGTCAACAACTTGAAATCTTTGTCATGTTCCTCGAACCATTCCTGAACAATTTTTGCAGTGAGGCAGGGCTCACTGTCCTGCTGAAAGAAGCCACTGCCAATAGGGAATACCGTTGCCATGAAGGGGTGTACTCAGTCTGCAACAATATTTAGGTAGGTGGTACGTGTCAAATTAACATCCACATGAATGCTAGGACCCAGGGTTTCCCAGCAGAACATTGCCCAGAACACTGCCTCTGCCAGCTTGCCTTCTTCCCATAGTGCATCCTGGTGCCATCTCTTTCCCAGGTAAGCGACGCACATGCACCCAGCCTTCCACACAATGTAAAAGAAATCATGATTCATCAGTCCAGGCTACCTTCTTCCATTGCTCCATGGCCCAGTTCTGATGCTCACGTAGGTGCTCCTGGTGGTGAATGGGCAGCAACCTGCGATGCACTGTGTGTTCTGACACCTTACTATCATAACCAGCATCAATTTTTTCAGTAATTTGTGCTGCAGTAGCTCTTCTGTGGGCTCGGACCAGACGGGCTAGCCTTTGCTCCCCGCGTGCATCAGTGAGCCTTGGGTGCCCATGAACCCGTTGCAGGCTCACCAGTTGTCCTTCGTTGGACCACTTTTGGCAGGTACTAACCACTGCATACCAGGAACACCCCACAAGACCTGCCGTTTTGGAGATGCTCTGCCCCAGTCGTCTAGCCATCACAATTTGGCCCTTGTCAAAGTCACTCAGATTCATACGCTTGCCCATTTTTCCTGCTTTCAACAATCAGCTTTGAGAAATGCCTGTTCACTTGCTGTCTAATATATTCCACCCTTGACAGGTGCCACTGTAATGAGATAACCAATGTTATTCACTTCACCTGTCAGTGGTTTTAATGTTATGTTTGATCGGTGTATATTGATAAGATTTAGTCCTTTAGTCAGTTCAGCTCTCTCACCTCCTCATCTGTACACTCTGCTCAAACAGATATGAGGAAGCTGAAGTGCTATGTCTGCTGTCTCCACCAACGCTACATTGGATTTCTCATTAACATGACATTGAGCATCACTGGAAAATGATAAGGTAAAAAAGAAGCTCTTGCTCTTTTATTTTTAGCAGCTAACAGCAAAACCTGTCTGTTATCCCTTACATTTGAGATCGCTGAGGTTTTTTTTCTCCTATTAAACATCACTGTAAACACACATTAATATTTCAGGCACTAGTTTTCCTTTCACTGCCATTATAGATCTAGAAGCAGTCCACAGAGATTCACTTGGTGTTGTAAACAGGGTTGAAAACATAAAAAAGAAACAGTTTTCACTGACCATTTGAGGTTGTCTTTATGCTCAGAAAATCCAGCCCCAGCCATAACCATGGTTGTTTCACTCAGATAGCTAACAAAGTAGTTGCTGAAGTGGAAGGACACAGCGTTCTCATAGGCACGAAGCCATCTAATGACAAAAACAATATTTCTTTAAACAGCTGTTCTTCAATATCTTCTGTCGGTGCTTTGTACTTTTACAAAAACACAAGAACTGACCTATGAGGTAGTCCATCGACATATAGGGGAATGAAGTAAGGGAAGAGATATGGAGCGATGCAGGTGGAGATGACGAGGCAAACCTGACTCTTTATAAAGCTTAGGGCGATTTTTGCGAACCAGGCAAAATTCTGCAAAACAGGGATTTAAAAACCATATTAATGCCAATATCCAAAATCTTCACACATTTTAATATTAGCACAACATTCATGCAATAGTAAATAAGCGAGGAAGGGAATACCATTTTACGGCCATCCACAGCATCTCTGTAGCTGCTGAAGCTGATCCATGGGCCAAAGATAACTGTTCCCGCAAAGCATATGTACCCAAGGAAGTCCAGCATTGTAGGAAAGGAGGACACTGCCCCTCTGTCAAGGTCAAAGGCCAGAGAAATGGCCTTCATGGCCACCACCATCTGAGAGCCTGGATTCATACATCATAGGGTATTAAGGGAAAAAAATTCATGGGTCCCTTTTTTCATAGTCCAGGCAAATTGCATGAATTGATTTAACTATAGCGCTCCAATAGATGCAACTATTACTCACCTCTCATCTTATGCCAAGTTTCCGCATCTATCATATGCAGCTCTCTGTGAGTGAGAAAAAAAAATCAGTACATTTCAACAAAAAAGTGAGAAATTGTGAGAAATTAGCAAAAACAACACTCTTGGCCATTCTAAATAACAGAGCATAATAAAAAGCTCCAGCAAAGAATAAAGCTCCATCAAAGTCTCAGAACTGAGAATCCACATGTAGTGGCTACTTAGCACATACCCCATGAGCATGTAGATAAGGATAGCCAAGGAAAGAAAAACTCCTCGGTTGCTGGACCTTCGGCAGAGGAAGAGGATGAGGTAGCAGACGAGGCTGAGTGCGATCACCCATATCATGTTTAGCTCAAAGAACACATACAGCACATAAAGACCTCCGGCCAGTGAACTCAGATGCTTCACATGTACTGAAAAACCTGCAGAAAAATACAGTTAGAGTCTAGTGCTCACCCATACAAATGAATAATCCACTTCTCAACACAACTACACCACAATCAAGAAAGCACACACAATGGAATCATTTATCAAGCTGGATACAAACATTTTCCATAGGCGCATTTACACAAGCAATGTGATATTCTAGAAAACCCAGTTTATCCAGAAAAAACATCTGTATCCTACAAGTGCTCCTGAGATTTTGTGAATTTATATATAAGGAGACTCACCAATGTAAACCTCAAATGATAGGCTTCAAATGTTACAGCTGGCATGAGTTACTGCAACTTTATAAGGATTAAAACTTTAAACTTTGTCAGGTATAAAAATAGCTTATTTATTTCAATTAAACACATGAAATTAAGGATAATTTTGTGAAAATCAGTCATTTTATATACCTGAAAGAAAGCAATGCAAAAGAAATCCATAAATTAAGACAAATAAGATTAGCTATTCAATTAGGGCAAACGCAATACCACCAAAGAGTTAGTGTGTGCCTGTGGTGGCCAATGAACTGCAATGGCTGAGTTGCATCATTGGAAGGTTTAGCGCAAGCCACGCTTAGCGCTCTTTCACGTTCAGTCATCATTTGCCATTTTCAGCTCTCATAGAAATTAATGTACGCGTGATTAATGTACATGTTCTAAATCAGTATTTTGAAAGAGAGTTTAATGCAAGAAAAAACTAAAAACAGAACAGTCAGTCTATTCAAGTCGATATGGCAGTGGTGGAACAGTGGTGGATGTTCTGATCTAGTAATTAGAAGATTAGGAGTTTAAAGATTAAAAACCACTGTTAGGCCCCTGAATAAGGCTGTTAACCCCTACTTGCTCACTTTGCGTACAATTGTCTCCAAAAAGAATAAATGTAAATGCAAATATAACTCACCCGGTCTGCAGATGATGCGGCAGAGGCAGCAGACAAGCAGCAGCTGCCACACCTGTTCCAGGCCTTGCCAAGCAGTAGGCACAACACAACCCTCAGCAAGAAACCACAAAAACTCCTGTCTGCCAAATGACTCCATGGCAACCTGCAGAGAATTTTGTTACTTACACACACACACACACACATACAGAGTGTGAGAAAGGAGCAGAGCAGCCTGCTTTCAGTGGTCTTCAGCGGTTCAGCACAAGCCAAATACTAAAAAATATGCATGCCAAGCCAGGCCAGTCATATTGTAACATTAGCAAGCATAGAATGTTTTTCTTCATGCTTTTTGGTTTAAATGCATGTTTTATAAGCCTATTCTTTGCATACAAGCCCATTTCTTGCATTCTTTGCATAAAAGAATCTTAAGATGTTGGCCAGAACAATTCACCATAACTGCTTGAATGCACATTTTCATAGATTTTACAAGGCTTTGGAACTGTGCTGGAGGGATAAACCCCATTCTTCAAAAAGATAATTTCTCAGTTGGTGGTTTGCTAACAGTGGTGGAGACATGTCTGATATGTTACTTCAAAAGGACAAGTGCACCCAAACTGTGCCCGCAAAATGCCTCCCACACCATAACAGAGCCACCAGTTTTTCCTTTAACCCTTGTATTCTGTTGCTACTTAGCAATAGATGCACTGTTCATGGGTCATATTAATTTTGAGCAGCCGAGACAGATTGTAATATTTGAAATGACCAACATTGAATACATCTATGTTTTTGGGGAACATTAAAAACACACAAAACCACTGCTCATGCTTGGGGATGCTTCTACCAGCAGGAGGGAAGATAACAAAGACAGAATTAATCTATTATATTTATAACAAAGATGGTACCAGTTGATATTTCATCATATTTTGTACTCTATTCTCAGGTCAAAATGACCTGAGACATAACCTGTGTATTATAAGTACGAAGGGAAGTGTAGCACATAAATGTGTCGCTTTTCATGTTCAATAGAAAAAAAGGGGCCAAGCATATAAAATTTCATGTTGTAAGAAGAAAATTTTAGCACGGTTCCATTTTAAGCAAAAAAAAAAAAAAAAAATTTAAATGTTTATATTTAATAGAAACACAATGGTTATGTGGTATCACAATGGTATCCTAAATTTTTCCTCATCTGGATATATGGGAAGCATTTTAAGCCACCACTTCATCCACTACCATGAGTCTGTCTCAATGATCAAATACACTATATGGGCAAAAGTTTGAGGACACCTGACCATCACACCCATACGTGGGTCTTCCCCAAACTCTTGCCACAAAGTTGGAAGCACACAATTATACAGGATGTCTCTGTATTCTGTAGCATTACAATTTTACCTTCACTGGAACTAAGAGGCCCAAACATGTGAAGCGACGTGTGGCCAAGTATGGTGACCCATACTCGGAATTTGTGCTCTGCATTTAACCCATCCAAGTGCACATACACAGTAGTGAACACACACACACCATGAACACACACCTGGAGCAGTGGGCAGCCTTTTTTGCTGCGGTGCCTGGGGTACATGTTCCAGCAAGACAATGCCTCTGTGCACAAACCTAGCTCCATGAAGACATGGTTTGCCAAAGTTGGTGTAGAGGAACTCAAGTTGCCTGCACAGAGCCCTGACCTCAACCCCGCTGAAATGCTGACTGCGCCCCAGGCCTCCTCACCTGACATCAGTGCCTGACCTCACTAATGCTCTTGTGGCCGAATGAGCACAAATCCCCACAGCCACGCTCCAAAATCTAGTGGAAAGCCTTCCTAGAAGAGTGGAGCTTATTACAACAGCAAAGGGGGACTAAATATGGACTGAAATGAAAAAATGTTCAAAAAGCAAATATGAATGTGACGGTCAGGTGTCTGCAAACTTTTGGCCATATAGTGTATCTTAAATATACTAACCAAACTTTATATGTATAATAAACGTATACCCTTAATGGATAAGGCAGTTGTGGTTTCCGAATGTTCTTTAAGCTGGAGATCTGCTACTGAGCAGAAGGTTGCAGGTTCAGATCTCAGGGCTGCTTGAGAGTTACCTTGAAGCCTGGACTGCTCAGCTCTGTGGACTGGATTCTGCCTAAACTGTAGGTCACTTTAGATAAAAGTGTCAACCAAACTCAATTCAGTAGGATCAGTTAAGCTAAGAGCACTGTATTGACCAATTCATAGAAGTTGCTTGAGTTTGGAGGAACAGGACCCCTGTTTTCTGTTGTGTCCACTGCAGGAATGTCCCTGTGTGAAACTTCCAGAGGGAAAAAGTGCCATTTGTGGTGTCTCTACTCTTCCAGCCTGGAAAAAAAAACCCTTCTTCTAGCGAATAAACGTTTAAATAACAGCACAGAGACTAGACAGGACATGCAGTGTATTCATTTCAGCCGCTTCTCTTACCACTTCAGCGGTCCAGCCACGACGTCAAACCCGGAAGTGAAGTCAGGAAAACACGTCAGGATTCAGACCACGTTATCCAACCAGTCCGGATAGCGTTTCCATGCTGGTGGCACAGCTGTACACATCTGTCTGATTTACAGATTTGAGAAGAAACTGAAGCACGCGCGTGAACCTGGTGAATTTCAACCGAACTTGATAGCACACGTCGCGGTGCAGCAGCCAATAGGTGCGGGCATGCCTTCCCCTGTGAACAGCACAGCTCAGGTTACACACTTTTCCTCCACTGAGAAACACACCACGTCCCCACCACTTACTTTTTCCTTTCATACTGTTATTATGCTGCAGCGGCTTTAAAAGGACACGGCATTCGAGGGTAAATTTTCGTCTGTATCCCCCCCGTGCTGTCGCGGCACAGATTGAGGCCTCTATTATTTTGTAATATTGAATTTTTTTAATGATGTCAGACCTCCTGTGGCCTCACATCCATCGTTACACTGAACATAAAGTAAAGTAGAGTGTTAACTTTACGAGCGATAAGCACCCTTCTCAATCCACCTGTCAAGCAGAGAAGACATATAGGACAAAAACAACAACAATAATCATCATAATGAACACAGTATAGTCCCTTCCTAACCCAATAGCATCTACACATCAGACAGACAGACAGACAGACAGACAAACAGAGACAAGACAGACAGACAGACAGGTAGAGAGAAACAGACAGAGACAGACAGACAGGTAGAGAGAAACAGACAGAGACAGACAGACAGGTAGAGACAGACAGACAGAGACTATACAGCAGACAGACAAACAATTCTGAGAGCAGACATAAAATGTGGGCTTATTAGTCTTGTGTCATAATGTAATGTCCTACTGAGATATTTCTCCTTACATGTATGCTTTAAAAACTTTGAATTTTTCAGTTAGAAAAATTTCATTTTGAATATAATCTATTAAATTATATTCTCTATTAGAGCTTTTTTATTCTTGAACTTTCAACCCATAAATCCTAAACTAGTTACATTGCGTTACAATGTAAGACTCCAAACATTTTATTTCTGTTACAGATTTATTTCTGCAAAGCTGCTTTGCGACAATGTCCCTTGTTAAAAGTGCTATACAAATAAATAAATAAATTTTATATCCTATTAATGGCAGATTATTTTTATTATTTTTGCACAGTTAAATTAAAGTGGTATTCTTTAAACTTGTTTTTTATGTATTGAGGTTTAGATTAGGAAGCTTTAAATTTAGATTTCCTATTAAAACACAGTAATGTGATTGGTGTCCCCAAACACTTCCTAGTGAGAACTGGCTCATTAAAATATTTAGGTAATGAAAACTATTAGGCCAGTTTCCATTAGGTGTTTTTGACTTAACAGTAACTATAACAGCGATTACAACTTTGGTAACATTTAATGTCACCCCCAGGCAGATCTCATGGACTCCGGCCTTGACTACCACAGCCATAAAACATTGGTTACATTAGCCAAAATACAGTGCACAAATGAATTGTATGCTAAAACATGCGACATAATGAGCAGCCAAACAGGAATAAATGTTAGCCTATATATATATCTTTTATAAATAACATAAATATAAATATGTTACTTTTTAAACATAACATTAATGTAGTTAAAAATGATATATGAGATATAATGCATAACTGAATAATTTTTAATGTGAGACTTAGTATCCATGTTCCTTATATTAACATGAGGTTCTGGTACTGTGTGACATATATGATGTGTCCAAAACATCTCGCCTGCACCAAGAAGTACTTTGAGGTATCAAATACAAGGGTATAAAAGTATAAAAATTTGTAGTACATATTTAAGATTATATGGTTTCAGGCCCACCAGATGCAATAACACCGAAGTCTGGGACGAAACGTAAATTTATATCTCTATCCCATGCGGTGGACCCCCTATTTATAGCATTTCTCCTGGGCTTAGGACATCTTGCCCAGTTGTTGGCAGGGCTGTATGGCTTAGTGAGGTACCTTGGCACGGATATTTTTAGTTGTGGAAAGCTTCATCACATTGTATTTCTCTCGGGGATAATGTGAACCAGTGAAACCTGGCATACCAATGTGGGAAACTGTGACACTTGTTTCCATGGTAATTGCTCATATGACACTGCAAGATTGGTCTATATTTAGTCACTCTGTGCAGTATAACAGGGCTTCTGATGCTCTTACACTGGACATTTTCTTATGTTCTGGAACAACTATATAAAAACATAGAGTGGACAACTGAGTCCAAATATTGACCATTTAACTACTTGCTCATTGAGTGGCAATTTAGGATTTAGGCATCCGCATAGGAATAATTGCTTATCCACATAGGCCTGTGTGCAGTAATAATGAAAAATGTGCATTGCTGAAGTCTGAGATTTTAACAAGGAGGTGTGTTTTGCAGTGTCAGCCCTCAGGAGGTCTTAAGTGGAGAGACTGCAGTGGCACTACCTCATTGCATGGTGTCACTGTAGTGTTGCAGAGTGTAAAAATCACTCTACTGATACATTGTCTGGGCTAGATCCTTACTCTCAACTCTAGCTATTTATCCATCTAGGGCTTTGTACTGAGGCAGGGTCCCAGAATTGAAACCCTCCCCCATGGTGACCCACATGAAACAGACATGGGATGTGATGAATTAGGCCTGGGTTTCCAACATTTCTGTTCCATTTCTGTGCTCAGAGCCTGAGAGAGGCTTAGCTCAGCGTTAATGGCCACCACTCATTGACAGATTGTGTAAAATATTAATCATGATTGAGTGTGGTGTGTCGGTGAGGTGAGGCATGTTTAGTGCATACAGATGCACCGGTCTGGTAAATTGTTGGGTAATTAGACAGTGCTGCCCTTGGAGAGAGGACATGGTTCAAGGCCCTGGTTTATCTGATGGTGTGGAGATGCACTAATGCATCTACTACCTAGTCAACGTAACAGTGTTAGAAGTATGAAAAAAGGTCACGTGCAGTAGCTCTGAAGATCATACAGCACCGATGTTTCCTGAAAACACAGAAGTAAATATATTCTAATTTAAGCAATAAGATTTTATTTTACTGGTGCTTTATGATTTTATTTTATTTTTTTAAGATTTGTCAGATACATTTGCCAGTGAGAACCAATTTTAGCTGTGCAGGAGTGAAATACACATCAACCTGTCTCTTGAGCCACCGTACAGCAATTACACATTCATTTCACCACTTCTCTCCCTCCCCCCATCCTCTTCTCCTCCCCCATCTCTCTCTCCTTCTCCATGGACATTCACTCTTTTCCTCTTTGATTCTCTTCTGATGTTCCCCCTCCCCCAAAGTCTGCGCACAAGATCTTTGAGCTATTTACGTGTCTGTATTTCTATAGCGTGCAGTCTGCCATTGGGCTGCGTTTCATTACCAAGTGTACTGTTGCACTGATAAACTGATCCCATGTTCAAATCTTCCACATGCTTAGAACAGATGGTAAACACCGATATCTCTGTTGTACAAGTGTGTGACCTCTTAAAGATCTTCTTCCAGCCTAGCTGACCTCTTCCTGAGTCATAAATCATTTTGGAGGACTTGTGTCGGGGTATACAGCAAGTAATATGTTCTGCTTGTGGATACTGTCGGAGAAAGAAGTTGCTGCACCTTTTGCAGCAATTAAAAAAGCATTTCCAGACCACAAATGACTGATTTTGAACATGATATGTTATATCAGGGTATACAGAGGAAAATGACCAAGTGCTTTTTAAAATTAAAAAAATAATCAGGAGAATATTTGGATATTGCAGATATTGCATGGATTTATCAAACCTTAAAATCAATTTGGCCAGCCTGAATTGGATGATGTTTTTTGTTTCTCTCACATAAATTGTAAACATAAATCCACAACATGCAAATCGAATGAAGCAAATTTCAATCTTTTTTCTTTTACATCTGCATTCACTATTTGTTTGGCTCATTATATTTACTGTTGGTATCCTGATAAATTCTCGCTTCTTAACAGGAGCCATTTTCCCCTTCCACCATCCTTTTAGATTTAGCAGTCTGAGTTGTCTTATCACTGAAATTGCTCTCTACATGGGATGCATTTTCTCATTGTTGGCAATTTTGCGTTATCTAATGAATTCTCCCCAGTAACATGTATCTCTGTATCAATCAAATAATTGATATCAATATCAATTTAGAAAAGTCTCAGTGGGGTTTCAAATGTGAAAACAAAACAAAAACCTAAATCGAGTTCTGTATATGTATTCGTTACACCAAACACACGTTAAAAGAGAATATTACAGAAATAGTAGAGCCAGTTGGTCATTTCTTGGAAAGAAACAGGAATATGAGGCAATTGGTCAATTTCTTGTAGTTTGACAGTCTTGGACTCGGGCTAATTGGAACAAGAGGTTGACATTTTCTTTTCTCTGTAGCCTGAGGGACTTAATCTATAACCCTACGCTCCTTTTGGTGAAAGCAATCTCTTATCTTTTGTAGGTCCAGCACACATGGGTGTGCCACTCTTATGCCTCCGTAACTGACATCCCTCTCTCCCATCCAGTCAGTCCACTCTGCTGCAGGGACTGTTGCTTTTGCCTCCGTAATTGCTTGTCAAATCCCATGGTGTGTGGAGCTTTGTGACATCTTTTATTAAAGGTCCCCAGTGAGGACATGCACTGCCCTAATGACCCCTCTCTCCCTGTCTTTCTGTCATACCACTGCGTCCTGCTCCTTCTCGTCGTTTCTTATTTCCTTCAACTCAACCAAGTATCAGGTTTGAGGTTTGGAAAGACTGCTGGGGGAAATAACACAGTTTTCATTAATGGAACCTTGAGAGGTATACAGAATTTAAATGCACATGTCTGAATACACATTTAAGCCCTTTTTGGTTACTCGAAAGAATCTTCAGTCAGTGCCTTAAGATTTTCAGAAAGCATCACCCTCATGTTCTAACCTGAAAATAAAAGCAATTCTCTTATGCATGAACCTCACATATGGATCAGTGACAGTTCAAGCAATGCACACTCAAGGTCGTCCTGAAGTCAAATGAATAAACAGTAAACAGAAAAAAAAAAAACAATCTAAGAATGCTGGCAGACTGAGAGGACATCTGTAACAAATGCCTGCTTCACCTCTCTAGCTCTCTGGCACACACTTTTTTTTCCCTCATGGAGCAGTAAATTAGTAATGAGCCTATTGTTAAAATTCATGTAGCTGTCCTGCACTCTGCAGTTACAGTCTAACTCCCTGCCTTAATGCATGTTAATACACCTGCATATTAAACCAGTTATGTTATTCAAAGTGCACAAAGAGCTCGAAAAGAAGGCACATGAAAATATGTCGTTGGCTGTTATAATGAAAAAGTGTACATACAAAATGCCTTCATCTATCTACCTGAGCTGGCCCATCCTCCTCTATTTCCAGTTCATTCCATTGTTCCACACCACAAGCTAAATTTAATTATAATTTGCTGGAAGCAAACAGGGAAATTGTATTGAATGGATCTTTCACTATCTGCCTTTTCTGATACACCCCAAGCCTTGCTATTGACCAGCGATCTCAATCATTCCAGGCCAGGCAACCTGTCTGTCAGTTGCTCCTCTTAGTTCATCTTCACATACCTGTCTCACTGTAGTCTACACACTAAACTGAAACTGTTACAGGAGCCAAAACAGGGTGATTAGTTTATGGTAAGGTATAGTTTGGTAACATTTTCTTTTACAATCTTCCAAGTTCCAGGTGTTAACTCTGCAAAAAGATGGTAAGTGCAGTAGAGTTTAACTAAATTGCACTGGAACACTGGACATATTCTGGGTGTTATAAAGTACAGATATAGTTCATAATTGGAGAATTATTTTGAATAACACGGTAACAGTTGTAAGTAGAAAAAAATACTCACTAAATTTCACTTTAATTCCAGATGTTTAAGCAGGAAGATAAACTAGAAAACGCTCAAAGTACTGGCAAGTTATTCACCGTAAAAATGGTAAGCACGAAGACATTATGTAAGTATGAGGATGAACAATGGTTTCTTTAACAGTACAGTTTCATGTACTTTAACAGTAAATGTTTATACTGTACACTGACTATGACTTTGCTTTCATTAGCGACACTGTAACGTCTACTCTAACAGCTAAATGAAATATATAAGGCTAAGCATTGCTGACTCACAGCTTCAGGGTCCCCAGTTCAATCCTGAGCTTGGATTACTGTCTGTGCTGAGTTTCTGTGTGGGTTTCCTGTGGGTTTGCTGGTTTCCTCCCACCTCCTAAAAACATGTTTGTAGGTGGATTGACTACTCTGAATGGTGAATGGTGCCCTGTGACAGACTGGCATCCCCATCAAGGGTGTATTGCTGCCTTGTGTCCAGATTCTATGGCTGTATATAATAATAACAGTGAAAGGAAATCTAATTTTGAAGGCAATACATTTTTAAGTATCCTCTCTGATAGTATTTTTAGACCCTGACCTACTGTATTTGTACGAACATGAGGTTAGGATTTTGATAGAGACTACAAAGCACTTCAGTAAGTTACGCTGGATAAGCGCATCTGCCAAATGCTGCAAATGTAAATGTAATTACCCACTATTTTGGAGTATGAGCAACACTTTTCAATAAGGCCCACAAATAACCGTTGCAACTAATGCTATCATAATGATAGCACTGATCTCACTAATGCTCTTGTGGCTGTATGGGCAAATCCACACAGTTACACTCTCAAATCTGGTGGAAAACCTTCCCGAAGAGTGGAGGTTATTGGTTAGTGGAGGTTATCTCTGGTCTTCATGTTGGTTTATCCGAGGTGTGTCCAATCTTATCTGGAAAGGGCCAGTGTGGGTGCAAGTTTTCATTCCAACCATGCAGAAGCCACACCTTAAGTCTATTGAAAGCCAAGATCAACTGATTAAACAGGTGGAATCAGGTGTGGCTCCTGCTTGATTGGAATGAAAGCCTGCACCCACACTGGCCGTTTCCAGATAAGATTGGACACCCCTGGTTTATCCTTTTTAACAACAAGCGCTGTCTTCACAGGCAAAACCCAGGACTCAAACCAAGAATAGACATGAGCTAATAATTGTTTAAACAATCGTTCTAACAGGGCACACCTGGACAACAAGAAACTACTGTCAGTCACTGTTCCGATATTTTTGTACACTTGAAAAATGGGTGGGTTCCATCAAAAGGTGCCATGCTCTGTGTTGTTTAACACATTTAGATGTAAATATTGGGAAATGAAAGCTGAAATTTTGTTCTATCGTCTCATTTTCATCTTTTGATCTCAAACCCAAATGTCTTCAGTGTATAGGAAAACCAAAAGAATTGGCCATGCCATTGTAATCGTTTCGGAGGGGACTGTATGAATAGCCATTAACAATGGTAATATTTAACAATTAAAATCTTGTTAACTTGTTATCTTTCTGCTAATTAATATCAAGACCTATTTAGGATTAATAATCATTCATCATTTACCCATTCAAAATGTGAAGCCAACACCACTAACAAGTTGCTTTCGGATCATATAATCCAAATCAAACATCTCTTGATCACTGATGATCTTGCAGGAAGTTGATCCATTCAAAAACACAATTAGGACTGTGGCATATGCTAATCAACGTAAGGTCTAACTTAGACTTGTGTATAGATATCATTTTAGAACTGTAAAATGATGAAATGTAAAATGTAAAATAAACTGTATGCTTCATACTGCAGGTGAAAATTTTAACAATATGTATATTTAATTTTTATTTATAGTATATCCTGTGTTAGGGTTTAGTGTAGAAAACAAATAGCCTATAATTAGAGTTAACATAGATTCTATTCAAACAGATCTTACATAATGTAATTGATATTTATTAATACTGCATACGTCTGGATATTATTTAACAGAAAAACTTAACAAGAAATTAATACTTAACTGTTACCATTATCAATGGCTATTCATTCTGTATATGACTAACCTGGCTGTTAATATATATGCTTTATTAGTTCCTGGTGTGCTAAGGATTAGTGCGTATATTAATTTATCATTATGTAACATTAGTTAAATATTAATATATTGTTTATTTGTGGAACATATTGTAATGTGTTACCAGAGTTTGTACTAGATACTTACCCAGTTAATATTTAAGTTAAGACTTCGGGGACTGTAAAAAAAACGGGGTTACAATTTTAGCTAACAGTAGAAGCCAGTATATTCATACATTCAAAGTAAATATTCCTTTTTGCATTAATGCTCATCAGTGCTACAGTGAAGCAGTGTGCTAATGTAGATTACAGTTCAGCTCAATATGCATTGTGTTATTGGGCCTCATGAACACTAACACTCATATTTAGATAAGGAAGTGAGCACAGATTTGTCCCTAAGCCTATTGAGTGAGCCAGTCAAGCAGAGCTGCCAAGCAGTCATCTTTTTTCCACATAACATATGTGTGTGTGAGCCTGAGTTTGGTGTTCATTTGGGGGTAGATTATATTTTATTCATAGTGACAATGTTATGACACAAATGCTGGCTTACTGATGCTGAGTTTGTTATGAAGTATCACAGCATCGGTGCAGAATTGGTGTGTCACTTGAATAGGATTACGTTCAAATCAATTTGATTAGATGTTATTTGAAGCTGTGGGTTTCTGTTGCAGCAGGTGGGAATGACCTTTAATGCCAGGTTGACCAAATGTCCGTGTATTAAAAATGATAATTTATTACTTTGCCGTGTTGTTCAGTGAGTTCCACACCAGCCTCATTTCCTTACTGTTGCCAGTTCAACTGAGGATGTAGCAGCACTGCATGAGATTTCTATACACATTTTTACATTTACATTTTATGGCATTTGGCAGATGCCCTTATCCAGATCGACTTACAGTTATCTCAGTTGAGGGTTAAGGGCACAGCAGTGGCAGCTGGGCAGTGTTGGGATTTGAAGTAACGGCCGGTCGATCAGAAGTCCAATGTCTTAACCACTGAGCTACCACTTCCCCCATTGGCAAGGGCTGTTTAAAGATTAGTTATGACTCAAGCTGCAACTCTATCCACCAACACACTCACTCTTTTTCTGGTTTACTGACAGATGTACACATACTGTATATGTGTGGGAAAACCCTTCACATAGTCAAAGTTTGACGTGCTTCTGAACTGAATAATGTTTTTTTTTTCATCTCAAACACAAGTTCTAACAAGTCTGGTTACCCCAAAAATGAAAAGTTTAACAAAAAATTGAATTTAATTAAAATTCCATTCCACTCACTGAAAGACACCATGCATAGCTCTACATTTATAAAATAATCTACTTATGGAAAAACATTACTGCCAAATGAAACTAAAATGAGTAATCAGGAAATGAGTTCTCACTTTGATTATTAGCATCATCCACATCAGTCTCTGTTTCATCATCTGAGGTTAAAATCACTCTTGGCATTTAAACACAAGTCTCATCTTTGTCTCTTCATTTAACTTATCTCTGTTTGCTCTTGCATTGATGGGGGAAAAAAATCGCTAATTAATTCAGTCAGTTCTGTTGGCTAAATTTCTTGTTATTAATGTCTTTTGATTAGGTCATTTAAAAAACGTTGTCTGCTGTCATCTGTACAGAGTGTGTAAGCATATTTTCATGATGTAACTGCTCAAGAGCAACACTGACATTTTGACAGTCAGTATCTGAACTGATTACGCATATGTCTGTTTAACTATGGCATGTGACTATCCAAAAACCTGATCAGATTGTGAGAAAATCACACTTAGGTTGTGAGGTATTTGACATCTTTAGGCAGACTGCCTGTTCTTACCACTGCGTTTGTGAAAATTTCTCCTTATCCTTAAGACATGATCTTTGCAGGCAGACTGCCAAGGCAAGGTTAGAAATAACCAATCTAAATAAAACCGCTTCTGTACTGTTTTGGGAAGATATTTTTATGTTTTTTTGAAGTAAATATGTCAGTGTATATTATTGGCATAAAAACAACTTTTTTGTCATGTTTTCCAGAATTCAACCACATATCTGAATATCTGAATGGTTTCCCTGGCTGCAACACATATTATATTAACAGTTATTAAAAGCAAGATATGCCATGGTGTTGCAACCATAAAAATACACAAGTAGACAGAAGAAAACTTTCTCTCTTTCTCTATCACTGCAAATTGAAATTGATATAACTGATATCCAGTATTAACATATTTATTAAAACAAGAAGGCAATGACCGCAAAATGACACTGGTTAGTTTGTATTAAATTGACTTATTTATTTTATGTTTTGAGTCAGAGTGCAACAGAAATGGAGATCTCATTTTATTTGCACGATGGAACACCAGATATCAAATACCAACCCCCTACTACCAATAACAACAAAAACCAAAGCAATCAAAAAATAGAAATGATGTTCAACTAACCGGTCACCCAACACCAATATAAACTCAGCCGTGGGCTCTGTGGTCTGAGTAAATTACCACAAAGTGAAGGAATATCAGAGAAATCAATACCCTATGATACTTTATATCAAAGGATGTACCAGTGGTGGGAAGATTGAAGATATGATACGAGTTATACTGTGAGTTAAAGGTGAGCAAGTGGGAGATGGAGCGAGAGAAGGAGCGCACCCGGGAGAAAGGTAACAGGGGTGTTTTCGTTTTATTAGTTTACGCGTGATAATCTGTGTTCCTCTGCACTAAGCTGCTGCAGGGATCACAGTTGGCTCAGTAAAATGGTTTTACCCAGAGTGCAGTGGTGCAGAAGGGTGGCATAGGGATGGAGCTAGATAACAAGATATCTGCAATTCACAGGGGGACACCATCACATCTAATTTACCGTGGCATTGCTGTAGGTAGACAGGGCTCTGTGAATAATGCTTTGCTTTAGTGGCAAGGTGGAGGTGCAAGATATCATCAGTTCTACAGCCTCTACCCACACACATCCCATATGATATGAGGACACATTTTTTGCACATATTTCTGCCCCAATGTAAAATATCTGCAGTGTTTTATTCTGCGGCCAATTGTCCCCTGGTTAGAGAGCCATTCCTCATGAGCATGCAGGTCTGGCATGTGCAGCAATAAAGTGCACTGTGTGTGTGTGTGTGTGTGTGTGTTTTAATATATTCTCCTAGCACACAAGCTCCTGTTCTGGCAAACAGCAAGCAACAAAGAGTTGGAGTGCCAAACGGAGGCACAGGTGATGGATAGAGAGAGAGAGAGCAGTAAATGTGGGAACGGTAGAGAAATGTAGGAGGGGGGTAAGGAGAAGAAGGAAGGTGGGAGGGAGAGAGAGAAAGAGAGAGAGAGAGAGAGAGAGAGAGAGAGAGAGAGTGAGAGAGAGAGGAAAGGAGCAGGCTGCTGAGTATTGGCTGGTACTGCAGTGAGAGGAAAGAGAGAGAGAGAGCTGCTGGAAAGCCATAATGGTCTCTGGCGCGTGCAGCGGTGCTGATCTGCACACTTTATGTCACCGAGCTGCTCTGCCTTCCTCCCTTTACAGACACACACACATGTACACGTCGTCAGCGCTGCTCTAGCGCAGCCTAAGAGGATCCGTCTTGTGGATTACTGCTGGACCTTCTGTCTTCTGTCCTGATAGACTGCACACTTGATCCTGTTTTTTTTCTCTGGATGCGCTTCATTACTCTACGCTGGATTACATTGCATTTCAGATCTGCATAAGGAGGAAGGGAGGACGAGAAAGATAAAGAGAGGTGGAGGCTCATCACCAGTTGCCTTTTCTCTGCCTAAAGGGAACCGGCTTTCTTCCATATAAAGGAATACACCCTGGACTTGGGTTTGTCAGGGCTTGATGGAATATGGATACATCTCACATATCTCACATATCTTGTTCATTCACTAGTAAACCATGACTGAGCTTCAATGACAATCTTGCTATAAACACCATCATTCATTCTCACCCACTGCATCATATCATGCTTTTCATAAGACTCTCTGTTACACAATGAACTGTGTATTTGATGCCGTACACACCAAAGGAGTCAGTCCTAAATCTGTAGAGCCATAAAGAGACAGGGAGTGAAAGAGATAGAGAGTCGTGAAAGAGGGAGTCGGGGGGAAGCAGTGGGGGACTGCCTCAGACGTGCTCTGACAGGTGCATTCACTCATCCAGTCTCTGGCATGCACACTCCGCAGTTAGAGAGAAGGAGAGAAGATGTGATTGCTGAATGACAGGGATCTGTATTGAAGAGACTATTGGCACTATTGGAGATGTTTCATGAAAAAAGCTTCTGAAACATTAGTACGTGTTCCTATCTCAAGAGAAATGTCTGGAAAAACGGACAGTATGTTTGCAAAGGATAAGTAAAGCAAAGGACTAAGTAAGTAAAGCAAAACTCAACAGGTCAAGTGCTATTCCACTGACAGGTTGTAGGACGTCAATTAGTGAAAGGTGACATATACATGCTGTGGAAACATAATAGACTGCACATAACTGGACTTTCTGATAAAAGCACAATTAATCCAAGGCAGCAGTCATTTCAGCTGGGAATTCAGAGATCTGGCTGGTAAACACAGCATATATTGCAGGCAGTATTAATATTTTCTTTAATAAATAGATTATGAAGTGTGAGTAAATGCACAAGGGACTTGATATGGATGCAAACAAAATTTATAACCAAGATATAAGTTGCTTGAAGCATATTGTTATATAATAAGGGTTTGCCTCAAGGACTTCATTTCATTTCATAGTATTCAATCATTTACATTGCTACGTTGACAGAAAGAGACAATAAATCATGACATAATGGCAAAAGCACAAATGTACTACACAACCACAGTGTTTTTGAGTGCCTGGATTTAACCAATACACTAAACCACAAACCATTGCTTCCATCCTTCCTGCCCAGAGACTTGACTTTCTCACTCCTGGACTTTTCTGAAGGCATTCTCTCATCCTGCCTTGCCATTTGGTATTCTGACTGAAGAAGAGGAACAGACTGAGAACAGAACTCCAAAGGCTTTTCATGGAAAGCAGAGTCTTAACTTGTAGGGAGAGATCTCCAGAACTCAACTAAGACTTTGTTCCTTTTCATAGCGAGAATCAGAGGGGGAAAAAAAACTCAACTCGAACCAAGATGGGCTGTAACATGTGTGTAGTAAACCGGCCCGAGGAGCAGTACAGGATTATGTTCCAGGTGAGAATACACGTGCTTCATTAGTGGTACTGCCTTTTGCAGCCGTATTCACACTTGACTGAGTTTCTTGAGGGAATAATGAGGTGAAGCTGGCTGGTAAATAGGGGTTTATGGGCTTCCTCTCACATTTCTGGATAACACATACACCATTCAGCATTGCTCCAGGCTTGATATATCCAACACAACACATTTCATTCAGTGCTTCCTTTTAGAAAATGAGCTTAGTATGATCATGTGTGAAATGTCTATGCAGTATCTCTCCACATTAAGGGTTGTTGTTTTCTTGCTTTATAACTGGGAGCCCTTGTATATTCTCAATACTATGTGAAATGAAGGTTATTGGTAGGGTATGATTTAAACACTTATCAAGTCCAAAAGGCCAATTCTAATACAATACTTTAGAAACAACATGCTATATTAAAACAAGAATGGATATTCTGAACATATTACTCTCCATTTCCTCCATTTAGACAAGCATTATTCTAAAGGCTAGAGTTGGCTGTTGATTATTTTTTTTTCCCCTGACAGCAATTTTCACCCTCGCCAGCCCATGATGTTTTGGTGGAATTGTGCTATATATAATTTGAGGGGGATCTGCAGCTTGATCTCCAATATCTGTACAATTTCAAGACCCTTATACTTCCACTCCACTGCCTGAGGTGCCTCATGTGCTCCGTTCCATAACTAGTTTTTCAGCATGAAACATGGAGCCCTCAGCATGTAAGCCCCCTTAAAAATGATGCTCACTGATGGGAGGAAGTGCTCAGAGAGCCCAACCAGACGGCAACAACGCTTGGAGGCATTCTGAATCAAGGAAATTAATGAAATACTGCATGTATATGATATATGTGTGCTCTGAGGTATGGTGGAGAATGATAAATGATCTCTAGCTGAGACCGCCAGGACCCACCGTGTGTCTTTATCATGTGGATGTCTTCCTCAGTGTTTCATCACAATGTTTCTATTCACATTTCTGTTCCAGATTAACCCATTTTAAACAAAACACATTGGTCTGATTAGATAAAATTGCGTTGTCACATACAAGTTTAATGACGTGATCAAGCATGGAATACAAATGTGATGCCAAAAGCTGAAAACCAAACATTTTTCATGCATTAAATGCTTTAATAAATCAGGTTCAGTGTATTCGTGGGTAGACAGCTACATCGTTAATCATTCTTTGGATACATCATTTATATAGTTCCAGGTACCATGACATGCCTCAGTGATCAAGGAGACTGAGACTTCTAGCTTTGCACCTTTTCATGTCCTTCAGGGATAGACATCAGTCACGTACACCAGCTCACACTCTACAGACATCACTCACTTCTCCTCATCCCCTCTCTCTCTCATGCTTTGTGAATCTACCTGAGTGCTTGCTCTTCTCTCTGACCCATAGTGTGGCAATATAGAAGACCAGAAACAAGCATGGCCTACTGTCATCATCAAGAAATGTGACCATCTGGGTCTGCTAGCAAAGCTCACAGGTTACAGCAGCCAGCAGTGAGCCTGATGTCATTTATTTAACAGCTGTTTTTTGTGCTAACAAGCTAAACTAATTGCTGCAACACTTGAGGCATGTAATGAGGTTTAAATGCATGTGTCTCTATTGAAATCCATTGAATTGATGCTGAATACTGAGCTGCTCCAATATGCGTCAAGTATGCTCTTACTTTACTAATCTTTTATGCGGCCCCACCTTCCGTGTCTAGTCGGTTTCGCAGTTTCTCTCTCTCTCTCTCTCTCTCTCTCTCTCTCTCTTTCTCCCCGTCTCCCCCTCCCCAACAACAAGTTCTGTCAAATGCATCTCTATGGGATGTGGTTGCCATGGCAACTGGGGTAATTAAGAAAGACTTATATGCTTTTTCACCGTAGTGTTCAGGCAGAGATGCAGCACCACACATCCAAGACTCCTTCACACACACACACACACACACAATAATACAAATGAAGACAGTCCACTCATGCTATAGAGAAATATTTACCTTTGACTTTGCTCACCGAGGCCAGAAGAGAAGATTCAATACTCTTTTCCACCCTAGCACTGTTAAATACTAACTAATAACTAAATGAGAATAAATGATGATATTAAGACATCAGTAACCTTTGTTTACAGCCCTTCCCCATTCCCAACACAACTCCTAGCTCTGTACAAATGCAGATAAAACAACCATCAGGTTCACACCTGTCTGGTTCAAAGAACATCAATAGAACCTCACCATTAATGGAGGTTAAGGTTCATTCTATGCTTGAGATAGTGAGAGACATAGAGAGATAGAGATTAAAGGCGAGAGAAAGACCGGAATCTCCTCTGAATTGGCAAGGCAAGAAAGGGTAAAGGAATGAGGGAGAAGCATGGTTTGTTGAACAATAAATAGTGATTAGAAAAACATGACCTACTTAATCAAAATGTGTCCAACCTTTATAAAAATACATGCTTGACATATAATTGGGTCAAGAGCACTGTGAAGAGAATGAAAATTAAAAACCGAAAAAAAAAATGGAACATCATCCATTTCAATAACTAGAAAAACCAAACAAATTTTTTTAGCACCTACCACTGGAAATGATAACATAGCAACTCTTATCTGCAGTGTTGTAGATAGAAAAGTATAAACAGAATACAGCCAGCAATGGAACTCTTCACATTGTGATTTTGACACTGACAGTAAGGAATTAGGTGAAAGCTGTTGTGAATGCTAATGTCTGTATTTGGCAGTCTGCTTCATTAGAAATGCAGTTATTCCGTAGGGGTAAATATAGTGGGTGAAGGTCAATAAAGTGTATTAGGTGATAAAGAGAGGTAATTGTTGTCTCTTGGCTTTGTTTTGACAAACAGCCTTGTCCTGGAGTACACTGTGTCCTATTTAATAGAAGAGAATAAATTTCATCACAGTGAATGTAATTTGCAGATAAATATATATCTATCGATCTGGCCAAACACCTCAAAAGAATGACTGCTACGCTCATAAATTCACACCTTTAAAAAAAAGGACATGCCTAGAATTCTAAAATTCATATTGAAAATATTCAAATATTCAGATGCATATTGACAAAGGGAGCTAAAAATACCTGTTCATCACAAGTGTCACAAGCGTATATATGAGAAAACTATACCGTGTCTATAAGTGTAGTCTTCCGCTTCATCATGCTCCAGCAACCGTGTGCAAACCAGCTATTTTTAATCAAGAACCAGTGACATGATCAATAATCCTACATACACACAGGGATAATAAATGGATTACTCTCTCGTTTGGACAGTCAAAAGCATCGACTCAAATACTATGAAGGACTGAGATGAGGTCCAGTCTCCAGGGGTCAGTTATGGTGAGCATGAGCAGAACCAGAGAAATGAGACGGAGGTCATGGCAAAAGTGTCAGCACGATTAAGCCTGTATTGATTGAGGACTGCACTCCTGCAGTATAAATCGGCTGTATGTCTGAGATATTTTGATCAGGACTGAGAGAGGGTGTTGGGGGTTGAGGGCTTGCATCACTGAATTAGTTAATGCATATTCCAGTTGGTTCTTCTGTAGAAAACTAACAACTTGGCAAAGAGTCAATGTAGTGGAAAATTGACGAAAAAAAATATGACAGTAGAGAGATTTGAAACAATGCTGAAGATGCAATTTCACTGGTCACATTTTCAATAATGATTTGTTCAACAGAAATCTATGTTAATTATTAACATGTAATTATAATCCCATATAAAATATTGCAATGTATAAATGATTCCCCCCCCCCCCTTCCCGTTTCACAAACATTAACTTGGGTTTATCTGTTCTTTTCAACAGAAGGGCAACATGATGCGTCCCATTGATGCTGAAATAAAGGTTGAAGTATAAGATTTATATTACTAATATAGAATTGTAAAATAACATTTTCAAAATAGGGATCATTCAAAACTACCTTATAGGTAGTTTAATACATGTATGAATGATTAACTCAATCTTATATAGAAATTATGATATAATAGAATTTCTCAGTTGGTGATTTTGCTTTTTAAATTTTTTAATCTCTTCATATTAAATCCTGTATTTCTGGAAAGCTTAGTTTCTAAAACAGTTTGTTATGTATTCCACATAGACATTTCCTTAGATGACATAATTATTTGTCCTGAATGACTGTTTCCTGGGACTCTATTGTCTACTAATGTTACTAATGTAAACTATTGTTAGTAATGTTACGTTTATCAGACGTTTTCTCAGAATGACCTATGTTCCATGAGCCAAGTGATTTTTCTTAGTCTATAAAGGTGAAAAATCCACATAATTTTACACACTGATTTATAGGAAATCTCTGTTAAAAGGTTAGTTTTATGTAATTCTTTTCTCATTTATGCTGTTATCCATTTAGCCAATCATGTGGCAGCAGCACAATGCAAAAAAATCATGCAGAGTTCCCATAGACTTCCTGTCTGATCATTCTTCTCTTGTTTTTTGCACCATTCTGTGTCAACTCTAGAGACTGTTGTGTGTAAAAATCACAGGAGGTCAGCAGTTTCTGAAATACTCAAACCAGCCCATCTGGCACCAACACTCATGCCATGATCAGTCACAGAAATCACACTTTTTTCTTTATTCTAATGTTTGATGTGAACATTACCCAAAGCTTTTGACCTGTATCTGTATGATTTTATGCATTGTTATGCATTGTGCTACTGCCACATGATTGGCTGATTAGATAACTACATGAAAGTGCAGGTGTACAGGCATTCCTAATAAAGTGGATGGTGAATGTACATTTTGATATAGGTAAAAGAGAATATGAACCTAGAAGATTGTGGTACCTGGCCTTAATTTTTATTATTATTATTATTTTTATTTAATTTTATTGCTTTGTAAAATGTTAGATCATTATATAGACGGCTACAAATGATCCTCTTAATCACACATACCTTTTAACCTTTCTTCGTTAGCTTAAAGGTAGAAGAACCTCTCACCTGTCCCAAGATAAGGATGGCCATTCCCATGATCCTCTGTTGCTTCAAGTGGTCCGGAAGGGACACAGGAGGAAAGCAGGAACTGCCACAGGAAGTGCCAGACTTATGGCCATCACAGACTGTGTGGACAACTCCACACAGACAGACATCAGCTTTCAGAACTTTCTGGGTGCTGGTCGAGGGAACTACACCGGCTGCAGCTCTCCGAAGCCCCCTCCATCTCCTCCACTGCCCCCAATGGTGGAGTCATACCTGCTGAATGACCTGTGAGTGCATTACATAAATATTGCTAAATGACCTTTAGTTTTGTGGAATGGAAACTGTAGGCATGCTGACCTGGAGGTCTGGAGGATGCAGAACAGATGGAAGCACAACTGATTTATACAAGCCAGCCTTTCTATTGTGAGCATCATTCTAGCTTTGTATGTTCATAATGTACTAATTAAATAAGCAAATAATATGCATCCAGCTCGGGTAGGGGTTCTGATTAAAGAGAGTTTACTGTCCATCGTTTTACGTGGCTCGATTTAAGAATGGACAATTTTTTAATTTATTTTGGTTTAACCTGATTTTATCTCAGCGTGCACAGACAAACTGTCATTTCTGCTCACGCTGCTCTCAGGAGTAATCTCAGTTTTATTACTTCTTTCGATGGCTCATGTTCTTTCCCTTGCTTGCATCGTCAACCATGACACAATGTTATCCAGCACAGAAAAAGTAATCTGCATAACAGAAAAAAGTGGGATGATGCAATGAAAAATGCAGTTTGTAGAAACATGGAATCACAGACACATTATAAAGTCTATCAATTCTGCAGAGAACAAAACTGCAAAAAGCATATTAACAACTATTCATAGTATGCCTTTGTCTCCACTGGCTTCGCATTTATGAATTTTAAAGTAACAACTACAATGTAATATCTTCCTTTATCAGCATACAACAGCTACAGCGTCAACAAATTACCATAAACAAACAGCTGTATATGCAGTTAAATCAGATATTTCTAACGCAGTTCCCACAATCATACCATAAAACACTTCAAATAAGGCTGTTGTATACTAAATGCTGCTTTGAGGGCTCTTCTGTGACTTGTCTCCTGCATAAATTCTGTCCTAAATAGCTCATTAAAGAGAAAAAGGAGAAGCAGCATGTGGAAGAGCTGCCTACAGTAACATATCATTGTTAAATTCAGGTGGGTTACAGTATTAAACGACTCTCTTTATAGCACTCTGGAGCATGATTCTGCTGATCCCAATGACTACCTTGATGTTGCGAACCATGAAGTGGATCGACAAGAAGAGCTGGAATATGAGGTTTGAATGCAGGTTCCAAATACTACACCACAGCAACCAAATATTCAGTTACAGCCTATCAGCATGAGATTTAATTGCTTCTTTAGATATCAGTATGTGAAGCAGTGTGTTTGATCTGTGCCCTGCTATGAGCTTCCCTTTTCTCTCTGTTAGGAAGTGGAGCTTTATAAGTCCAGGCAGCAGGACAAGCTTGGCTTGACAGTGTGCTACCGCACTGATGATGAGGAGGACCAGGGTATCTACGTAGGGGAGGTAAATGAAAACTCATTTGTAATGTGTTGACATCCAACCTGCAAGTATGCAATTTTCACTTGACTGATCATTTCATTTTCCCAGGTCAATCCCAACAGTATAGCTGCCAAAGATGGACGCATCCGAAAGGGTGACAGAATACTACAGGTAGGTGTGCACCAAATGCTGGATGTTCAAAATGAAAGTATTATAAAACAAAGAGATTGGTGAAGTATTAATGAAGAATCCTACACTCACAGGATTCAACAAAACCTTTACAGGTTCCCCTAGTGGGACAAACCGAAGCCTCGGTTAAGGTGACAGATGGATTTTTTTTTAAAGGATTTGGACTACGTTACCCCAAAATATATCACAGCTCTAAGGTTCCTAGTTCAATTGTGAGCTCAGGTTACTGTCCGTGTTTGGTTTTTGTGCATGTTCTCCCTGTGTCTACGTGGGTCTCCTCCGGGTTCTCCGGTTTCATCCCAACTTCCAAAAAAAACATGCCAGTAGGAGCTCCTGGCATAGCCTCTGGATCCACTATGACCCTGACAGGATAAAGCAGTTACTGGAGATGAATGAATGACTAAAAATTAATTATTAACACCTGAAACACCTGCCACAAATTGCCAAGTTTTAATCATCAGCAGCTCCTCTACATGTCCATACCACTGTTGGAGCCTATTTTTAGTGTGAACATGTACCACACTGTTCAGTGTAATTCTCAGCTACACTGAAGACTTTACTGTATATGATGTTAGGAACACTCTATTCACTCTGTGCTGATGATCCCATGTTTTCCAGATAAATGGAGTTGATGTCCAGAATAGAGAAGAGGCAGTGGCCATCCTTACCCGAGAAGACAGCACAAATTTTTCACTGCTACTGGCCAGACCGGAGATGGAGGTAAACACAAATATTGATACAGAGGTGGTTCAATATTCCACATGTATGCACACATACACACATTACACTCACACACACTCAAACTGTCCATGACAGATGCACAGCTAATACATCTACTCCATCGACTACTGACAACAGATCCCAAAATTAATGGCTTATTTTGCTGATGGGAGCGAAATGAAGCACTCACATCAGTCATGACTGAATCATGTGATCACTCTTAGTGATGTCTGTCAAGGCTTTAATGCAGTTCCATTAACGCTATTCCACAAGGAGAAGATGAAGAGAACTGTAGAGAGAAAAAACAGATTTTTAGTACAGACTACAGATAGAGTCATTAAAAAGACATGAGGAGAGGACAAAGAAGAAAAGGAAATGGGATTGATGTAGAATATAAGACAAAAGATACAGTGGTAGCACACAGTGGGACAGATTTTATCCTTGGTAAGTTTTTTTAATTTAACTTTTAAGGGTATGAACCCCCCACTCATATTTTAAAATTGTGGTATAGCTGGAAAATAACTAGAAGTTGTAAAAAAAAAAGGGCTCTGTTTGTAAAACTAACCTTTCTTCAGGACCTAGCCTACACTTGAGCGGCTTTGCATTAAAAAGGCAAATAATTAACAAATACTATAAAGCAAAACAGTGAGGTAATGTAATGCATTAACAAGATTTCAAAAGAAACAGATCCTCTCCTGTTTTTATCATCTCCACCAAGACAAAAGAACAAGTAATTATTGATGGGTTGGGGTAAGGATGGTAGTTGCCAAATCTGAAGGGGAACGCAGTAAGGAGGTGATACACAGAGAGACTGAAAGATTGGAGAACATGTGGAGAAGAAAGAAGGCAGAGATTAAAGGCTTACTAAATAAAGATTATGAGAGAGAAGGTGCAAGTGCTTGAGACATGGCAGATAGTGAAGATAAATCAATGCCTCTTTTCTTGCAGTTCAGAGTACCAATCGGATGGTGGTGCAATCGATTACCACTTGAACAACCTCAGAGAGAAATAGTCAATCGATTCCGAGCCACACGATTCCTTAAATAATCAAGTTTTCAAACAATAATGTTTCAAATACGTTTATGGACCTATATTATCTGTCAGAACATTTCTTTGATATTGAATACTTGAATCCCAATATCTGTAGCACTGTACATTGATATTGCCATCTAGTGTTCAAATGTGTTACTGCATGCATTCGCTCAAAGAGCTTAAATAATATTTAAAGTTTTACATCTGTTCTGGTGTAACAACCTTGTGCTTTGTTCCTCTGTTCTTTTTTCTCTCTCAAACTACAACATCATCGAAATCTATAAAATGTGCACAAATTATGGGACCACTGTTATTCTGCTACCATTCACATTCCTGTGACACATAAAAATGTAAGATGGAGACTCAAATGGACCCTGAGGACCTGGATTTCGAGTTACCAGTAGGCATGAGTGTGGACACTCTAAACAGCTCGCACTTATCCAATCTATACCATCATCGGCAGCAAAGAGCCCAGATGGGCATTCATGAGGTCCCACTACACAGCGAAACACCCTTGCTAAGCCTGACCACCCTCAATAACAGCCAGGAGCTGGACAGTGGCGTGGGCCGCACAGATGAGAGCACCAAGAATGAGGAATCATCAGAGCACGATATACTCCTTGGCGACGAGCAGACCAGTGCCTCCAATACCAACACCACTAATACACCACACAGCCTCCGCAAGTTCAGGCCTGGCAGGGGCAGTGGAGGTGGGGGGGATACTCCATCACCATTACTCCATATCAGAGAACTTCACATCAGCACAGACTCTCTGGATTGTGGTGGTGCAGGGGGAGGATACATCCATGATCCAGTGAGTGCCATGATGATGCCCGGCCTCACTGAAGAGGAGTGTGAGAGGTACCGAGAGCTGCTAGAGATCAAATGTCGTTATGAAAGAAATATGAAGAATGGCAATGCAGGGAAAAGCGCTGAGGAAAGAAGGAAGAGGGAAGGAGAAGGGGAGGACGAGGAGGAAGAAGACAAAGAGGTGCCTTTGGATGAAAACTCTAATGAGAGCCTGACTCCACATGAGATGGCACTCCTGGAGGAGGAGCTACGGCACCTTGAATTCAAGTGTCGGAACATTCTTCGTGCACAGAAGATGCAGCAGCTACGAGAGCGCTGCCTGAAGGCATGGCTGCTGGAGGAAGAGGCTTCAGCGAGGGGGTCTACTGACCTACAGGGCTCCTCACACCATGAGCTATCAGATATCAAGGAACTCCCTGAGAGAGAGCGATCAGACAAGGACACCAGCAGTGCTTACAACACTGGAGGAGAAAGCTGCAGGAGCACACCTTTGGTGAGTGATCACCTCTCTCCTGTTGCTCAGATAGACGAATCTGGTTCTCCTCTGCATGTAAGGCACAGAGACCGACCCAGCTGGAGTGAGAGGGGTCGTGGCACACTCAGTTATTCACCCAACAGCTACAAGAAGTTCCCCATTAACACCAATATCAACCAGAAGTTTCACTCTCTGTCTCGGGAGGGGACCACTCGCTCATTAGCGGATGGTGATACACAGGGCAGGAGCTCAAGAGCCAACAGCATTCATGAAAGAACTGGTGGCCGTAGTGCTGAATCTAGTCCTTACTTTACCCGACGACATCACTCTAACCGACCTAAGCCTGAGCGCTACCAGAGCTGCATGCAGCTAGGCTCCTCATTCACAGAGACCACTATGGATAGAACTGTCGAAGGGGAGAGTGAGGCTCCAGTTGGCAGTAGTGGCCGGGCAAGCCCTATGAGTTTAGCAAACAGCACTCTTAGCCCCATGCTTCACACAAGTCCAGCAAAACACACCCTGGATTTGCCTCTGACACTTCCACCTGCCTCACCACGCATGGAGTGGAAGGTGAAGATCCGTAGTGACGGCACACGCTATGTAGTAAAACGACCTGTCCGTGATCGCCTACTGAAGGCCCGTGCCATGAAGATCTGTGAGGAGCGTAGCGGCATGACCACTGATGATGATGCTGTAAGTGAAATGAAAATGGGGCGGTACTGGAGCAAAGAGGAGCGAAAGCAGCAGTTGCTGAGGGCCCGGGAGCAACGTCGACGACGTGAGTTTATGATGCAATGTCGACTAGATTATCTCCGTAATCGGGGCCAAGACCCAGGGAAGGATGGCCAACAGGAGTCAGGTCAGGCCGCTACCTCCATTCTAGAGATAAGCCAAAAGAAGAGTTCAAAGAAGCGCAACCGTCGCATCTTGGACAATTGGATCACCATCCAAGAGCTCCTGGCTCATGGTTCTCGCTCTCCAGATGGGACAAGAGTCTACAACCCCCTTCTGTCTGTCACTACTGTCTAAGAGAAAAGCACAGAAAAAGCTTGAACAATCTCATAAAATTCTCTGTAGCACATCACCATTACATAAAAGCAGCATAAAAGTAACAAGCACAATTTTTACATTGCATCTCTGGTGCTCTACCAGTGTTGATTTCAACCAAGCCTTGATTTGGGGTAAATGTGCTTATTTCCCTAACATGTAGATGCTCTGGTTTTAACATCTAGCTAGCTGGCTATTTTACATATTTAAGTACTAACATAATCTCAAATGTAAAGCCTTATAGTTTTGCTTCCTTAGGACTAAGAATATGCTTAGCCAATAGTCTGGATCATGTCTTTTATGAAACTACCAAAAACACAGGAAATATTAGACATCAGCAACACTTTTGTCTTGGTGCTACCTTCTAAGCTAAGTTTCTAAGTATCACCTCCAACCTCAAAATAAACTGCAAAGTGATAAAACATGTAGTAGCGTCTACACACATATATAGCGTTGGATATGCTGGAAAACTGCTTAGCCAATTTTATTACCCATGAGAACTTAAATTGGAACAAATGCTTGTAGCAACTAAAAAATTATTTTATTAGGTTCTTGTTTTAGTCATATTTTAATGGTATGAGGGAATCTGGAATCTAGGCACATTGGTCTGCTAAAGATGGCATCAAGTGCTTCTAAAATAACTTTTTTCAAACATTGCCATTCTTTGGATGGCAAAATTACTCGAATTTTCTGACAGCACAATGAATGCCCAGGCACAGAACCAGTAACTGTGTGTATTCTACATATTACATACTCTCACACGTAAGCTGCCAAGACAAAGTAAATTCTGGAACTAGACTGTTGTTTTGATAAATATCTGTGGTTTCCATCAAGAGAATGCTAAGCTACAATAGAAAACTGCAGAAAAGCAGAAAAGCACACAGCAAGAAAGATCTAAATTCACTCAATGTTTCGTGTCATTATCCAAACAATTACAAAATGTAGCTCCTTAATACTGCAACTATAGAATCCTGTAATGGTTATTTAACTACCCTCAAAACCCATAATAGAAAAAAAGGAAGTAAATACCAGTTCTTGCCAGAGACTACATTTGAGAACCACTGAGGTTGGTGAGGCAACATGGTGCTAAATCGGCATGGTGCATGTTGGAAAAAATACAGCCTATACCCTATAAACTAGGACAAGGTGAATGTGCTTGAAAACACTACGACCAGCGCAACATGGACACAATGGAGCAACGCCTTTTTTTTGTTCATTCAAAGTAAGGTTACACAATATGATTATATACACAAGATTATATTGCTACATATTGTGACTGTGGTATGCCTTGCAAAAATGTTAAAAACACTGCTGAACCCTTAATGTAACATGGTTTAAGCCTTGAAACGCTGGTGTGAATAATTAATTATTTATGATATTGGTTGCTGTGATTCTTCACACTCAAACAGAATGGTAATATTGGTTAAGATAATCATAGCACACAAATAAAATAGTAATTATAGGGATAATTTAAATGATATCAGTAATATCTGTTATATCAGTATAGAAAAGGCAAAGATAATATTAACAATGTGATACACTGTGAGTGATACTCTCACTGGCCACTTTATTAGGAATACCGGTACAATGGCTCATTCTTGCAATTATTCAATCAGCCAATAGTGTAGAAGCAGTGCATAAAATGCATAAAATAATGGTATGCAAATACAGGACAAGAGCTTAATGTTCACAGCAATTGTGAGAATGTGGAAAAAATGTGATCTTGGTGACATTGACTATGGCCCAGTCTGATTATACCAGAAACTGCTGATCATCTGGGATTTTCCCACACAGAATTTACACAGAATGGTGCAAAAAAACAAACAAACACATCTACTAAGCAGAGGTTCTGTTGGTGGAAAGGCTTTGTTGATGAAAGAGGTCAGACAAGAATTGCCAGACTTGCAAAAGCTGACAGATAAGACAAATAAACACTCTTTACAACCGTACTGAGCAGAAAAGCATCTCAGCATACTGAATCTTCAGGCAGATGGGTTACAACAGCAGAAACTGAACATTTGAAGATTGAAAAAAGACCAGGCAACCATCTCCAACTGTCCAGTTTCAGTGAGCCTGTGCCCACTGTAAACTCACATTGCTGTCCTTGGCTGACAGGACTGAAACTCAAATGTGGTCTTCTGCTGTTGTATCTCATCTGCCTCAAAGTTCGATGTGTTGTGCATTCTGAGATGCTTTTCTGCTCACCACGGTTGTAAAGAGCGGTTATTTGAGTCAGTGACACATTTTTTTTTCCAAATTCTGATGTTTGGTGTGAGCACTAACTGAAGCACTTGACCTGTATCTGCATGATTTAATGCATTGTGCTGCTGACTCATAACTGGCTGATTGGATAACTGCATAATCGTGCAGGTGTACAGGTGTTCCTATTAAAGTGGCCAATGAGTGTATATTGTGCATCTCTAAATGGAAGGTGCTAAGAATGGGTGTACAGCCATGTTGTCTAATACCTACAGCAGACATGACCAGCTGCAACAGTTAAAGCACAAGACCAAAAAAAAGGCCAAATCTGTATTTATCCATCTGAGTGATGCCCTACCGACTGATCACCTGAACTCTGAACCACAGTAAGAGTTGGGTGTTAATTTGTAAATAATTGTGTGAACAAACAGAACAACAGCTTTGCTTATTATTCTGACCACTCTCAACCTATCCACTCTATGCGTACAGAGTGACTCTTCTGACTTTTGGACTGTGAAACATTTTTGCATGATTTTAATGAGAAGTATAGCACACATTAACAGAAATATTCTATGGTTTATATTGATGTATATCCATTGCTCAGTATAGTATCTATGTGATCGGTGTTTCTTACTTCAGTTTCTATTGATTTGTTGGTGTGTTAGTTACAAGTAGAGTTCTGTTATATTGTTAGCGCAGTCGGTACCTGTTGATTCATATCAGTGGTCCTATTTACACAAGCTGTAACATGCATTCGATCTTAAATGGTCATTTCAGTGTGCTGTTAACATGGTCTTAATCCATGACATTTTAGGGAAATAAAACCATTTTGTATTGCTTAGTATAAATGAATTTGTCACTCAGATTATTTTGATCATTTCGCAACTGGGAATTTGAGGCAACAGAAAAGAACCCACTCATACACACGCAAACACATACACAAATCAACGCACACATGCTCAGTAAGTACCAAAGTAACTGACTCATACAGATGACTAAGCAGAAAAAAAACAACAATTTCCAACAGCAAGAACATATTTTATAGAATAAGAGCAATAAATAATCACATAGAATTTCTCTGAATTAGGTTGTGATGGAAACGTCATACATATATACAAATAAAACTTCATACAATGTCATCTCTTTAAATATAATTACTGCTCTGAAACACATACTGATACACTTTACAGTTACATTTTGTTCCCCAGTCCCTAAAGTGTAAACAATAGCTCATCTCCCTGCTCCCAGCCAGTTATAGACATTATAACACAGCCCATTCCAGAGTAAATACAGAGTATTTATATTAGCTTATATGTACATTCAAGTTTTTATACAGCGTCATTCAGTTAAGTGCAGTAGAACATGCAACACATTGGCACACTGGCGCAAGACATCAGCATATCCAATCAGGAGTAAAGACGCTTTCCAAAACTACTGGATCTACTTTAATAGGTCTGTTAGTCGTCTGTGATTTGTTTTTGAACCTGTTGTCCTTCAGGTCTCATGACACTTAATGCAAGCACAAGAGTGAAACAAACTAGCTCATAGGAGGATCAAGAGTGATGGGAGAATGCTCAGAGTTGTGCTCAAAATTTAGACGGCATCCTACAGCCACATAGTTCACACTTTGTTGAACATGTGACCTTTGCTAAACAGCCCTGTAATGACTAACTGTATCGTATCCTACATTAGATGACAGTCTAATGTTAGATTCCCACACAGTGATACGTAATATACTATGAAAAAATTAATGTTAAAAGAAACGTATGAAGATGGGTTTGCTGGTTAAATGGTTTTTCAAAAACGTCTAGAGCCATATTCAGAGTTGCTGCTAAGTAAAAAAAACAAAACAAAACAAACAAACAAAAAAAAAAGATACACAGGAAAAATCCTTATACAGACTTCATCTAAACAGGTCCTTTACTTGATTTTTTTCAATTCATTGAAATGACCTGTTTAGTGTTAATGCCTGGGAAGTTCCTCACTTGTGTCTTGGTCGCTCCCTTAAAAAACACGTATAAGCCTTTAAGCCCAAAAAAGGCCATAGAAAATCTATAAATCCAAAAAATATAAAGGCAAAGTCAAATAAACTTCAAATAAGTCAAATAAGCTGTAGAGCAAAGATGCCTTCAAAAATAATGAAATTAAATGTTTCTACATTAAAAAAAAAAACTATAAAGAGCAGTAAACAGTAATAAATAACAAAGTCAATATTCGGTGTGAAGAAAAAAAAAAGTCTCAGGTACAATTTGTGCAGTTTTATAAGGAAATGAGCTGTAGGTTTTACTGCCTTCATTATGTTTTTTGTCTGACAAGGCTTGAAAAGTCTCTTATGTAATATGCTGCTTTCTTTACTGGCATCCAAACATTTTCTGCAACATTTAATTTTGTGCTGGAAAATTTATGTTTGGAAATCTAAATCTATTTTTTTTTTTTTTTACCTAAGACACTTTCACAGTACTGTATATATATATAACATAAATATTACATATATTTGTGGGTTTAAATTCCCCCTTAAATTTGCATCCCATATTTTGGTATGGGATGCTCTGATAAAAGCACTTGATAATTAGATGATTCTGAAGTCTGAATACTGCTGTGCTCAATTTCTGTATTAACTCCTTAGCACAATAACTCAACTCTGAATATGGCCCTGTATTGAAATAAAGTGTCTGTATAGTGACAGAAAGCCAGGGAGGAATGGGGAGGTGTACCTGCTATGTGTGTTTGGTGTGTGTGTGTGTGGATGTATTTGGTGTGTGTGCATGTATTGGGGTGCTGGAGACGGGAGATGATCTGCTAACAAGGCACTGCACTTGTAGGCCTTGAGTCCTTGTGCGCACAAACTAAAAGCTCTTGTTTTGCACCTAGAGCAAACACCACAGAAATGTAAAAGCAGCATACAAATAGATGCACTGACAACCAAGTGCGAAATGTATTAGCTGGTGTGCACAGATGCACCAATCATATTAGCATGCTTTCATATAGAAACAAAAGGGCAAAGATATGTAACTTGATGTAAATTCACATTCTTTAAAAGAGTGACTGGCTTAAGTACAAGATTATGGCTTCTGGCAATGGGTTTGGTGCAAAATACCGAATTCTTTCCAAGCAAAACCAGTTCCTGAAATAGGTAGCCCAGTTAAGTTCCGCTCGTACACATGAAATACCACTGCGTTAGACTGAAAAAAGGCTAATAGAAAACAAACCAGCACAGAAACAATATCCATATTAGTAGTAAGTGTTACATCAAAATATCAAGGATAATATCAGTAATATTTGACATCATAATATTAATAACGAAAAACACACTTGAATCATATCATTCTTGTAAATTTGTACTGTACAATCAATGCTAAGAGAATGTCTTTATCTATTTATGCTTATAATTCAGTTCAAATGACCGTTGAGTAAAAAATAAGTATTTATACAATTAATACTGCAAGATTTCAATTAAATAACTATACAGTGTTCGCCTTGCAAGCACTGTAAATATATCCATTTATTTATTTATTTATTTTTTGGGAAATTCAGTTGCTGCACATTTAGGATCAGCTGACCCTAAAACCTTACATCAGGCACTAAGGCTATGTAATAAGTTGCCAAATACAAGTAATTAGCAAGTCATATGAGCCTGTTTGAGTACTTACTGATAGCTCAAAGGTGTGTTAAAAGAAAAATAGTCATTAAAGCAGAATTACTGGACAAGTCAGACTTATCAAGTAATTTTGACACTCAAAATTACCTAATTATTTCATTCTGGAAAAAATAAATATAATTGAAATATTATATAATAATAATAATACTTATTATATAATAAAAATATTAAAATTTTCACCTACTTGTAGACACAAATCAATGTCATCGAGAAAAAAAACCCAAAAAAAACAAAACAAAGCAAACTAAATGGAAAGAACTAAAGAATATTTAAGAACTGAACTTTTTTGGTTTTTAAATTAGTGGGCTACACCTAGATTTTGCAGATTTGAAATTCCGAACACAACTATATACTATATATGATGTTCTATATTCAAATATTTCCCCTTTTAGACTCCAAACATAGAATTAAATACTGGAATGCTGCCTCCTGAATGGCTCTCTCTCCTATAATGGTCTCTTTCCACTAAAAAATGTTTTATTACAAAAGAGCCTTTAACATAAACAGGATGTGTTATGGTTCAAAGTGTGTCGCTGAGTCTTTTAAAGCTGTGAAGCTGTAGTCCAACACTGACAGCCATTTAGTCCAAGGCATGGGAAGGAATGTGGAATGTATCACTAAATTCTTTTAGAAAAAAAAAAAAAAACACAAAAAAAAACAAACTTGCCTCGACCTGGAATGATTGTCATTTGACATTAAAAATTAAATTCTGAAATGGAGCAAACAGGATTTCCATGAAACCTCAGTTGCTTTAATTGTCCATGCTTTTCTAGTACTGTTCATGGAAGCTTGATGCTTCTTTTGTGTTCTGCACTCTCCTCAGGCTGGCTGGTGAAGCTCGCTTCCTGACCTCCTCTGTTGCAGAACAGTTGGATCCCTTAAAATTTGGAGTCTTTGTCTCTCACACTGTAGGTTGGCACAATTTCCACCTCTGGCAAAACTGCACTTCCAGCTCATATGTCAACTTCCGAGGAATAAATGAATCAGCTCTTCCTTCAGCTCTTATCTCCTTCAGCCTCCTGATTTTGCATTGATGAATGGGTTTGGATGTTATGAGTACCAGCATGAAACGACAGCATGAAACTAAATGCGTATGCATTTAGTAGCCCATCTATAGGTTAGCCTCCATCACCCTCACTCTACACATGTGGGAAGCGGATGTGGAAGTAGCAAAGTCGGACCACAGTGTGTTTCCGCTTACGTGGGCTTCGGCTCCTCCTTCGGTGAACTCTTGCCCTGCGAGGTCTGCCGCGTCTCACACCACTGTACTGATGCGGCTGATGGGCTTTGACTTGGAGCTGCCGCTTGTGCTGGCGCTGCCCCCTGTGCTTCCTGCTCCGGGCCCCTGGCTGACCATCTGTGGTGGCAGCGGCGAGAGAGGCGTAAGCGGTGTAAGAGGGGTGAGGGGGGAGGTAGGAGGGGGTAAAGGCGAGTGCGGCGGAGGAGGCGGGATGGAGGACAGGGGCGGGTACTGAGGCAGATAGTGTGCGGGGGCCTGGGGCACGTGACGTGCTGTGATGGCGGAGGGGGCCTGTGGAGGTGGGGCGAACACAAAGTGAGTTTGATGGGCGGAATGGTGCAGTAGTGGATGCGGACTGTGGATGTGGCCGACGTGACTGTGGGTATGAGAGAGAGCGTGGGAGTGGCCGTGAGGGTGGAGGATGGGCTGGGAGTGAGACAGAGTCAGTGGCAGCTTGGTGGGATGTGGCAGTGGGGCATGAGTGTGGAAGAAGCTGAATGGGTTGATGGGTGAATGTGGTGAGTGAGGAGACAACGGCGGAGGGGTGCAGCCCATGCTGGAATGGCGGCCATGCTGATGCACGGCATGATGGGAGTGTTGCTGCTGAAGTGGAGCGTGGGAGGGTATGGGTGAACCACGGCGGGGAAGTGAGCTGCGCTGCAGAGTGTGATGCATAGTGTGTGGATGGCCAGTGGCTGAGTAGCGGTGGTGCTGATGGTGGTAGTATGGAGGTGGAGGTGGGCCGATATTGTTGTGGCAGTACTGTGCGTGCAGCGCCTGGATCTTGGAGGGCCCGCCGAGGTCGGACTGACTGAGGGAGGAAGGTGAAGGAGGAGGCGGGCCCCCGGTAGTAGGCGGGGCCACGGGAGCAGGGTAGGGCGGCCCTGGGGGAATAAGTGGGGCCGGGGGTTTGGCACGCTTGCTGCCAAACAGAGAACCCAGGAAGGAGCCGGAGCTGCCCCCTCCGGACCCTCGGTCGCCAGTGTTGGGGAGCGCTCCTGCCCCAGCGTTCCCTACGGCGTTGTGTAACTGCCCCGGCCCACCCCCCACCCCTATTCCGGGGCTCAGGATGGGGCGGTGAGGCCGGTAGTCTTCCAGCCCATAGCAGCTGGGAAGAGCGCCCCCCATAGGCAGACGCTGATGAGGCCGTGGGCTGTTAATGATGGATCCCTATAAACAAAGGTAGCAGGCCAGAAATAAATAGTAAATAAATTCTGATTAGATTTCAAAAGTGTAGCAAGTAAGAGAATGTACTAATACATGCACTTACACTTACATATTGTACACATACAGTTTTCAGATGGAAACAAATCAACAAATAATGACCATGAGACCCTCAGAGAGGACACCATATTATGAATTCAGGATGTACATGCCACTACAAGTTGTTTGTTTTACAAACAGGAGACACAGTGAGGACAGATCTGCGCGTTTCACTCAAGCACAGAGACCAGTACAGATATCAGGCAACGTTAAGGGAAAAGTGGCACAGGACAACGTACACAAAAACTCATGCAGTGCCGTTTTAGGGGCCACACAGGGAATTATAACATTCGAATGTAATAACGGGTGGAAGACAATAATTTAGGACACCATCAAAAACTTACTTCAATGGTACTATCCAAAGAGCCAACACTGTTTCTGCGGCCCCGCTTTCCTGTACCCAGTCAAGAAGAGTAAAGTTGTGTGTCAAAATTATAGTCTGCTTTTTTATCCACTATATATATTTTCACACTAAATCAGCATTTGTCTTTTCACTATTTGACTTTTCTCTCCAGGGCTTAAAGCCACTTGATCACTATGTACTCATCACAGTCTCTATTTACTCCTGATAACACACAGCATTTTTCACATCCTAATTTTCACCCCTAAAAACAGATGAACAAACACCTTTTCAAACACCTTCTGAAAAATCAGGATGCCAGTTCCACTAAAGTTTAGTCTGAACCACACTGTAATTTTATATCTGTGTGTATGATAAAGAGACTGTGTGTCTGTCTATTAAAATAAATCACTATTTATTATCACAATTTTATTTATAAGGAAACTTGTTAATGCATGTTATTTGTGTGCTTTACCTGTCTCTGAGAGATCTCTGAGTGATGAGCTGAGCGCTGTTCGCTTAAGCCCATCCCCTGTGGCATATGTGTCATCGAGGCTGGGCCTACCCAGGGTGCCATTCACTGCCTCAGTCTTTATTCCATCCACCCCACCACTCACATCTCCACTCATGAGTCCAGGCCGCATAATGCCTTTCTGCTTCTCCAGCTCCGCTGCAGAGACACAGAGAGAGAGAGAGAGAGAGAGATAGAGAGAGGGAGAGAGAGAGAAAACAAAATTTACAAATTAGTATTCCCTAATATTCTGCAAATGTTAATCCATAATATTTTATGAGAATGACAGCAAGAACCTGGGTACATAAGGACCATTTGGAAAAGCAGAGAAAAATTCTGGCTCACACTCTACTCGATATTTTTCCATATCTTGCACTTCAGCAATGCTCTCTCTCAGGTCACTGACAAAACGTGTCCGATCTTGCTGACTCGGTGCTGTGAAGACAATCAGGACTTTACGCTCCCCTCCTGGGATGGCTGAGGTTAACCGAATACCATGAGGATAGTCTGAGAGAGAGAGAGAGAGAGAGAAAGAGAGAGAGAGTGAGGGAGGGAGAGAGGTGGTGTGGGATGTGAAAGATGATAAATCATGAGTATCATAAATAAAACCACACTCCATACACTTGAAAGCTCATCTGAAGAGACAGCATGATTGATCGTAATGAATATACTGTGGATTAGAAAAAAACATAAATGCTGGATGAGCTTTTGACTGTATTCCAAGATACTATACAATACAACATTAGACCATAGACCAATGAATTCAGTACAAATAAAACATGCCACCCAAAATGTTTTCCTATTATACAAACTGCACAACACAGTGAACTAATATATAAACAATAACAAGACATGATGAACTGGGTCTTTTTTTTCCCCTTATCTGTCATCAGCAAATGCACAAGGGCCAAGGGAGTGTGGCTAAATGTCACACTGAAGCACAGAGCCAGAACGAAGTGATAACATAAATAAAGAAGGAGGGACAGATGGAGAGACAGATGGAGTAATGAATATACTTACAGGAGTTTTGGAACATGTGAACCTGCATCTCCACTAGAGGAAAAGACTGTCTGAAACTGTATGTCACTGATGTCTTCTTCTTCTGGAAGATCTTTGTGACCTACAGATGGAAACATGTAGGTTAAATCTAATAAAGCTATTAGGTTAAGCTTTAATAACAGAGATATTTGAAGGGATATGTCATTGATTGTTGGATAATATGGTGTTGGGAATAATAAGGCCGGCTATATAAGCTGGCATAACTACCAAAAGATTCTTGTGCCTGTTTCAGATGGCATTCTTTGTGAAAAACCTTACTACCTTGTAATGTACAAAGCTGCCAATCAAGCCTAAATGCCCAGATTAATCACCATGTGACTCTGTGTTTTTCCCCTTCATACATATGCATTTGAGGAAGAATTCTACAAAATAGTGGTAAATCAGTGCAAAAAAGGGTGTGAAGAAATAGGAAGTGATTGCATTTTCCATTTCTTGTACTAAACAAATTGTAAGCAATTAGAGCCATCCAATTTGTGAGTGATTCTGTACACCTCCCAAAGCTAGCTGTAAATCAGTGCTATGCGTGCTGCTTGGAGTTAGTGTCGTCAGTGTTGCCAGGTGCAGGTTCTGTGCAGATCTGGGCTAATTATGAAATGCCATTGTGGGACTGTTTTATTAATTCCAATTTAGCACACTTCTGAAGGAATTCTGACCTGTCCTGCACTTATTTCTGTTTGTACACCCCCATGATACTTTCTAATGAACTTGGTTAGTTGTATTTCCCAAAACATAAAGACGTAACTCATTTAAACCACAGCGGCCCTGACTAGTAACAAGCAGTTTCTGAAGATGAATGAAAGATGAATGCATGAGTAAAGACCAATTTACACCAGATGTGGTAAAGGTCATCACAAGAGCACCACGAGAGCACCGGCCCACATCCATTACGCTCCCGTGTTAATCAAAGTGGCCTTTCTCAGGCTCTGAGCGACGTGTCAGAATAACGCTTGCCCTATCGATGGTATATAGCATGTTCAAATCTCGCCGATGCCACAGCTGTCTGTCGCCAGGAGTCCAAGAGAGCAAAATTGCCCATGCTCACTGATTGGAAGAGGTGGTATTAGGAATGGAGTTAGCACTTTCCTCTGATATGTATATGTGTACATTTATGCATAACTGTTTTTTTTTTTTTTCAGCATTGCATCTGTAGGCTATAAGAAAATACATATAGAGTTCGTCACTCTATGTATTGATTTTTTCAGAGAAGTAGAAAAATATGCTTACCACCAATAGGTCATTAAAGAGAAAGACTTCTCTCTGATGAACCCCACTCCGCTGTGGCCTGTTAGGATCAGGAACCTCATAAAGCTGGCAACAGCACACCAGTCTGCGGTGGGGCAGAGAGAGCACCTGACCACATAAAACACAAACACATCCACAAGAAAATGGGTAACTACTGTATAAATACCACAAAGCATAATCAATTAAAAGATCCTAAACAAGTTCAAACACTGTTGTGCACTTATTCACACAAGCGAGATTCCTGAACTCACTGGTTTTTTGCCCACAATCACTCTCTCCACTGCCTGCACTTGAGACACATGATCATCATTGGTCCTCAGCTCCCATTTCTGAATACGATGGTAGATTCCTACCAACAGGTCCCTCGGGATGTCCTGTCCATTATCCACTCCTGGCATGCATAAACAGAGAGAAATATATTGAGAGCACAAGAAAGAGGGAAAAAGTTAGGTAAGACCCTTCTATTTTAACTCCAGCCTAGCAGTGTTTATCATCACTGGACATTTTACTTTTGATTGCCACCGATCATGATTCTATTTAATCATCAATACATAAAACACTTAACATTCTTCTAAAGTTGCTCTGAACTCAAAATGTGACAAAGTGATCCGACTCCTTCTATGTAATTGATTCTACACCATTATGTGTTTGGGCCAAATATGTAAACTTTGGTTCAAATTAAATTCATGCAGTTGTCCGATCAGTCAATCATGTGGCAGCAGCGCAATGCATAATATCATGCAGATACAGGTCAAGAGCTTCAGTTGCTGCAGTTTGAGTATTTCAGAAACTGTTGATCTCCTGGGATTTTCACGCACAACAGTCTCTAGTGTTTACACACAGAATGCTGCGAAAAACAGTTCTGCAGGTGGAAACACCTTGTGAGTGAGGTCAGAGGAGAAATGGCCAGACTGGTTCCAGCTGACAGGAAGGCTATGATAATTCAAATAAGCACCCTTTACAACCATGCTGAGCAGAAAAGCATCACAGATTGCAAAACATGCCTCAAGGTATGGGACAAGAACAGGAATCTGAGAGGCTACAATGGGTACAGCCTCACCGAAACTGGGCGGTTAAAAATTGGAGAAAGACCAGGCAACGTATCCAGTCTTCAGCTGTCCAGTTTCAGTGACTGTGTGCCCACTGTAGCCTCAGTTCTTGGCTGACAGGAGTGGAAGCCGATGTGGTCTTCTGTTGTTGTCTATCCGCCACAATGTTTGATGTATTGTGCGTTCTGAGATGCTTTTCTGCGTATTATTAAGCAGGTCAAAATGAGATGTTTATTGTTTTTATAAAGAATTGTTAACAGCAACTTAATTTTAAATTAAGTAAGTAAGCAAGTCAAGTCTCAAGTTATAAATAATAATTTCCATTACAAGTCAAGAAAATCACAACTTCAGCTGAACTTAAGTCCAGGATTTGAGTACCACATCACTGCTCTCATTCTGAAATAAAGTCCACCTTGTCTTTAGAGGCAAACAGTAAACGCTGTACATATGAAAAGTTGTTGTTTTTTTGAGGAACTGGTACCTCTTAAGTTCTTGATAAAGTCATCCAGCTTCATCTTCCTCTCGGGTTTGACATTAGGGCTGTACATGTCTGTGTTCAGAAGAATGATTGCGAAGGCCAGGATGAAGATGGTGTCAGGGTTCTGGAATTGCCGCACCAATGCAGGGTTACACACACAGTACCTCTGACTGATAGAAAGAAAGAAAGAAAGAAAAAAAAGAACAGAGAGTTAATAATATGCCCCCTTTGAAACTATTAAAAACAAATATACAGGCATTTAAAATGCAAATTATAACACTAGACAGTTTATAAAGGATAATCTGAGGGCACCTGAAGGCTTCCACCAGCCTCTCCACTTTCTGCGCTTCTCCTTGGACCTTAATCTGAGCCTGGAACTTGCGCAGAGCATCATCCAGATCCATTCCGGAGAAATCCATCTCATCCAGCACACAACTGAGGAAGACAGACCACTTATTTATCTTGTTATTTAACCTGCTGCATGCATTTCAATATTTCATACTTTAGCATATATTCTCTCTTTTTATGATTGTGCAACTGAATTGTATTTCAAAGGCAGAGGAGACTACATACGGAATTATGGCTTCCTATGAATGTTACAGCCTAGTCCACCACCTGCTGTCTCTCCATCTATAGGTCTGAACCCACAAGGCTAGCTGCTACATGCCTGTCTGGAGGCTAGCACAGCTAATGCTGCTTGAGCCATCAAACTCAGCATGACCCTGTCTGAACTGTTGGGACTCCAAGAACTCAGGGTGTGAACATGGTAGCACTCACTCCAGCACATCCTTGTTGAACTGCTTCTGTCGGTTGCCCAGGAACTCCCCGATCATCTGACGACTCAAGCCTTTCCTCTCCAGGATAAAGCGTGCAATGCCCACAGGGGTGTCAGACATAAAGCCCCTCTCTATCAGGTACTGGATGCCCTTCTCTGGCTTCCTGAGATAGAGAGAGAAAGAAACAGAGATAAACAGAGATATAGAAAGGGGGGAGTTAGTTATGGGGAGAGAAAACATTGCCAGCCAAAACACACTTCACACTGAATGCCTTAACACAGAGACACTGATGAAATTGTTTTGTGTTTGTTTTGTGTGTTTTGTGTCTTTATCTCATCCCTCTTTCTTTGCTTTCTTTGACCGACTCTGGTAGGTCTGCTTGGTGAGTGCGGGTAGCGGTTCCTTCAAGCTTCCCTCAAGCTGTCCAGGGAGGATGCTTAACTTCAATTTTTTTTAAAAATTACTACCCAGCTTTTCATCTGCAAATGTTTTGATATTGTTATTGATATTGTTTTGATATTGTTTCTGCAATATATATATGTTACTAAAGTGAAGTGAAGTGAAGTGAAGTGACTTGTGGCCAAGTATGGTGACCCATACTCGGAATTTGTGCTCTGCATT
>CM075010.1:12792164-12820806 GCA_037576675.1 Pangasius sanitwongsei | reverse complement strand
GGGGAGCAGTTGGGGGATCGGTGCCTTGCTCAAGGGTCTCACCTCAGTCGTGGTATTGAGGGTGGCAGAGAGCACTGTCATTCACTCCCCCCACCTACAATCCCTGCCGGACCCGAGACTCGAACCCACGACCTTCAGGTTCACCTTTGGGTTACCTGTGTGGTGTGTCTAGCAATTAATTATTCCTGTAAAAACTGAAAATGTTTTAATCATTCATATTAGATCAGTACTAAGAGGTTATTTTGCTGAAGGGGCTAACACAGAAATTACAATGTGTGTTATGTGATCAAGAGATCACAAAGGAACCAAAGTGTGGAGCCATAAGCTGTAAAGTAAGGATACCATAAAGCTAAAATCTTATTGAAATTTAATTCTGTCTGGAAAAACATATGATACCAAAGTCTCTGACAGACATGATTTCACCCATGCTCCACGGTCCTTACTTGTTGAAAAGGTTGAGACCAATGCGGTACTGCCTTCTCTGCACCACGTCGTTGTTAAATGCGGGCGAGTCCCAGCTGTGGCGGCTCTCTCTCTGGTAGGTCTGCTTGCTGAGTGCGGGTAGTGGTTCCCTCAAGCTGTCCCGGGAGGATGAGCCTGAGCTGCAGTTAATTGTTTCATTGGAGTTGGTGGTGGAGTTAAGGGAGTCATTGTCGCCATCAGATGGCTCCAGGCCAGTAGAGGGCAGCGGCGCTGATGAGGTGGAGGAGAGTGGCGTCAGAGGGGGTTGGGTAGGTGATACAGATGAGTCAGGGTATGGGTGGTGAAGATGGGCCAGTGGGTGGTGGTGGTGATGGTGCTGCAGCGGGTGATGGAGGTGTGGGTGGTGCTGTTGGTGCAGCAGGATTGCATGGTGTGGTGGTATGTGTGTGGGGAGGGGTGAGGGAATAGGGCGACCCATAGGGCGAGTCTGGCCCTGAGCTGGGTTGTGTTTGAGAGTTCCCTGGGGTGAACCCCCACCTCCTCCCCCTCCACCTCCTGCTGGCTCCTGCTCATACAGCAGCTGCCTGCTGAGGGAGCCGCGGTCCGAGCGGTCGCTCATGTCCACAGAGCTGTCGCTGGGTGGCTCGATAGTCAGAACAGGAAGGTGGGCACCACGGAGTCGATGGTCACGGCACTCGGTGCATGGTGTGCTACGCCGGCTGTTGCTGCTGCCTCCACCTTCAGCATCTCGGCTGTCCTCTCGTCCTCCTGCTGTGCCGCCTAGCCCCCAGTACTCAGTGTCAGTGCTGCTGGGTGCTCGTTCCATGGAAAGTGGAGATGAAGGCATGCCGTCTTCCATGTAGAGAGTTACGTCACTGTAGGATGTTGCTGTGCTGTCTTCATGCATGCCCCCGAGTGTCCCCGCTGTCCGCTCTCGCTCACTCGTCGGCACTCCACGCCGAGACGGGACCTTGCTGCTCCAAACACACTCGCTGAACTCCTCACCTTCGCCTCCACCATCACCCTCCTGGGAGTCGCCACGCCCAGACTGACATGTTAGAGTGTCATCCATGGAGTCTGCCAGTGATGTCACCTGAGACACACATTTCACATGTAACATTTAAGGTAGAGGAAACAGCATTCCAATTTTACTCTGCTTTTATCCTGTATTTTTACTTGGGCCTTTTTTTAATGAATTTTGTCCATACTAATTCTTCCTTTTTGGAAGTCAGACCCATAAAAGCTCCACCTCACCATGGACCCTGGCTCCTCCTGATCATTATCACCTGCACTTGATCTTTGCTCATTATTTACATTTACATTTATGGATGCCAGATGCCCTTATGCAGAGCAACTTACATTAATCTCTTTATACAACTGAGCAGCTGAGGGTTAAGGGCCTTGCTCATGGGCCCAGCAGTGGCAGCTTGGCAGTGCTGGGACTGGAACTCACGATCTTCCGATCAGTAGTCCAACGTCTTACAAACGTTTTTAAATTTTCTGGCCTAGTCCTAAGAAAGCTAGAATGCCTGTCCCTCCTACCACCTCATTACACATTTAAACATGTTAATTTCCCTTGTTACAACACTGCTCCATAATACTGACATCATTCTGACTGGACTTCACATATGAAATCCCACAAGGTTTGAAAACAGCCAAATCCCACTGTGTTTCGCCCTCAATATCTGCTTATGCTATACCAACAAATGCATTGTTATTGGCACTAGCAGTTGCTTATCATTCTTCTACCACTGGTCAGATGTCTTTCTAGCACCATACAATGTTTTTAAACAATAATCCTCAATACCATATCAGAAACTGCTGTCATAAACCATAAATGTACTATTTGTCTGATTTAAATCCTGTGTTTAATCTACACCACACACAGAGCTCTCACTTGTTTGGAAAATGCATCGTCTGGGTGTGAGTAATCCTCCCGGTCAGAAGGGCAGTGTGAAGGTGATTCTGTCTCCTGCTCTGTGTCAGCCGAACTCTGCTGGCCGGCCATGGCCAGGGAAGAGGGATGGCGAGGAGGGTAGAGCTGCTGCTGTTGTTGGGGGGTTTCAGGCTGCACCTGTGATACCAGCATAAATAATATTGTATTTTTTTACAGCAATGTATTGAGTGTCATTATATTGTGCCTCTCAGATGAGGGTTAATAGTAGGCTGTGAGGGCACTGAGGTGCATATATATCATATCGTTCATAAAAGCAGCTATGGCTATTGGTCAGCAGCAAGCAGGAACATTTGGGAGCACTTTGGCCTCTGCAAGATTATCTGTGGGGTTGGACATATTTGTAACTGTGATCTCAAAATGCCAGTTTTGGATGAATGCGTTTAGATTAGGTGCTCTCTTAGTAACAGGAGAATTACTGTTAGACTAAAGTTAAGCTCCTGACCATGGTGCATAATAAATTGGCCAGAATGAGGTACCTGCGGCTGACGCTCGTCAAATGAGTACTGCATGCGCATATTAGAGAGGATAATACGGCGTGTCATGCGGTTTTCTGAGGCGGAGCTACGCAGCCGCTGGAAGTTCTTATTCATGCGGTACTGCCGGAAAGCGGTCTGGATGGTGCGTGCTGCTCGTCTGCTCAGGAAGGAACCACCATATTTCTTCTCCAACATCTCCACCTGGCAGAAGGAAAAGAGAATCAGAAAGGTTATATCCAAATGACATTTCCTATCCTCATTACACCTGAAGATGTCTAAGAAGGCTTCATCTGTAAACTAATGTGAGTTTTAAAAAAATCTTTCTGTAACTTTCTGTAAGACAATCTTACATTCTGAGACAACTCACACCATGTAACTGAAAACACTAACTGTACTGATTTTTCCATAATTCCTTGTTTCCGTGTCTTAATTCCTTGTTTCTTGTCTTTTTTTCTCATATTCAGATTTGATGCTCATATTACTGAGGACCAAAGCATGTGCGCAGAACTGGGAGAACTGAAACTCCACTCAGTGATTGGCTTGTCATGTGTTTTCAATGCTCTAGGAAAGCAGAGCATTCTGGGTGTTGTTGGAATGCAGTAGAGCAGTCTGGAGTGGTAAGACTAATGAATGCTTTGCTCTTTGATGAGAACTGACAGTTAGAGACAGCAGGTATAAACTGCCAACTGCTGTGTAGGGATCGACAAAAACTGGTCAAAACTGTGAGTAATTAAGGCATTATTATTTCAAGGTCAAAACCTGGCAAGGTTTGCAGTGAAGGTCTTAGAATTTATTTTTCTGTTTATTTTTCTGTTTGTATTCATACATTTCTCAGGTGCGTTACTACTAAGTAATATTAAAAATTTCCTAATTTACTATTAAGATTTGACTTCCTTGAATAATTAAAAAAATTCATTGGTTGTGAGATCAAATGTAAGGTATGGCAAGACGTAACAACTGTCAGTAAATTGAGTGCATTAAGTAGTATTTGACTGCATTAGATAACATTTACCGATAGACTGCATTTGAACTGCTTGAATTAAAATTCACTCTGAATCTAAGAAGCACTACAAGATCCCTCATCAAAATAAAACGGTTCGTTCTGAACACACAAACACCTTCTTATCTTGCAGGTCTGTGGAGAGCTCATAGCTGTCTGAGAGTGCTTTGCAGCGTTTGTTCTCCTCCTCTTCCTGCTTACGCAGAGCCAGGCTGGCAGGCTGGAGGCGTGTGCGCTGGGCCCAGGCCAGGCTCGCTGGGCTTGGAGGGGCCACAGGAGGTCCCTGGGGGCCCAGAGGCTCTCCTGTAGCCTTCCCGTATCGGTCCGAAATGGCCAGGTACGGGCCCTGATTGCAGGAGCTGTCTGAGAAACTGCCTGTGTCCCCACAGTGAGGATCCCCTTCCACACTGAGATACATATATACAGAGCGAGAGAGAGAAATGAGGAGAGGGAGAGAAGAGTATAAACAACACTTTAAAAAGCTTAATCAAATTGAGGTAGAAATGAAAACAGAAACAGAATGACTACGTGTGTCAATTATGCCACCATATTGCCATAAGTTCCACAAGATCAAAACAAGACCACTGACGAATCACAGTGTGTAAACAGCCATATTAGCATGCTAACACAACATTAGCCCCACAAACACCCAGAGCTCAGCCATCTGGCAGATAAAAAACCAGAGAAACCAGAGAAGATGCGGGAGCGCGAAACAGGAATGCAGGGAGGTCATGGTGGACAGCAAGAGAGAAACTGAGACAAAGAAGAGAGAAGAAGGCAGGAAAAAAACAGAGCACCATGTGTGCCACTCTGTCATGTGAGAGAAGTCAGGCACCATGGGTAGCGACAGCTTTGCAGCTCTGAGTCACTCGGCGATGAGTCAGAGAAAGTGCGAGTAGGAGAGAGGAGAGTGAGAGAAATACTGGACAGAGTACAAAGACAGCGTGAAGAGCCATTCCACTGTACCTGCACCCACTCTGCTCTCTGCATTAGCTAAAACAGTGCAGCATGAATGATTCGTTACTAAACATTGGTCCTGCTCAGCAGCTCCCACTTTCATTACAAATCACCTACATAAACACACCCAAACCACATACTTTCACAATGACCACATCACATCGCATGTACACACACAGGCAATTAGTTACTGATGTTGGGTCAATAATTAATATTATTGTTTCTTACAAAGATTTAAATCTATATCTGTACTCAGAGTCTGTGACTTAAGTCCAAAAGTTACATGAGGGAAAGTTCCTTGTATTCAGAGATGGGTTACGCACATGCTAAAGTTAAATGAGAACATGAAATGCGCTGAAATAAACACCTAAATCTTGACAATATATTATTGCATGAATAGTCTTAAATGTAATTATCAAATTAATTATCTGGAATAATTTAATAATATAGCTTCCATCTTCATTATTCATATAAAAAACACTTTTTTTCCAGCATATCCTATTATTTTGCATTTTATTTTTTAACGTTGTGTGCCGAATATCAGTGTGCACAGTTTTAGTATTTAATCCTCACTACGCCAGTTAACTCAACTCTCAATACGGTCTTAATACACAATATAGTGTATAAGTTAGGGGACATAACACTCTATATCAAGATGTTTCTGAGCTGTTGTGATTCTCCTTGACAATCCTGTAAAGAGATCATTCACAGTCAGAGCTATGTCAGGGGTGTCGGGTCAGATGTCAAACGACATCCTGCCCCAACTTCAGGCATGAAAACTGTCAGACTCCACAGTGACAGCCAGGTACAGAATCAAGAGACTGAGAGTGTCCAATATAATGAAGCTCTTATTGCACTTTCAGGTTTTTGTTCTCATAACACGTCTGTAATTCTGAGGAAACGGCAGCAGATAACTGTATCCTCAGTCTCAAAAATACTTGGAAAGCATCCCAAACTGCATACTAAATAGTACACAATTTTATTGCACAGTATGCTTTTTGGAACACAGCCCTGAATTCTTATTGAATGTTTATTGACTTGGCACTCACAACTAGGAGGCTAATCCATGGGGTGGAGAAACACTGCAAAAAAAAAAAAAAAAGGCATCTTAGCAACCGAAAATATCTCGAATATAGTCAGATTTAACTAACATTTACTATTATAAGTTCACAATAAACCAAATATAAGATTATTAAACCAAATATGAGATTTTTTTTTTTTTTTGCAGTGAAGGTGCAGCCAGTGAACATGCAGATCACTGCTTACATAGAAATACTGTATTGTATTTAACCTCTTTTAGCCTATTCATTTTTACAAACTGAATTATTGTCACCCTTCATGAATTGTGAAAAATTTAACAAGAATAAGAAGAATGACAATCAATAACTGATTTTTAGATCTGAAATTTACAGGAACTTTGCATAGTTTTATTTATACATGTATTCTCAGAAGCTTTTATAAGTAGTGCAATTTTCTTCTACAAAACAAAATTCTCACCATTCTTACAATTAATATTTTGTGACCCCTGCCCTGGAAATAATAACAGCACTGAGTCTCTTCCTACAGTATCTAACATGGTTGGAGAGACCTACAGAGGATCTTGTTCCACCCCATGCAAAACATTTTAAGCTACTTTTTATTCTAATCATGATTTAATTATAGCTGTCCTCATAAATTATTAACTGATATTGGAATCTAGTCTAGGACGTAATTATATCACCATCATAAAAAAGCTATAATCAACATAATAAGCATCCACAACAATCAGATATGATCTGATGTAATTGTGTTTCCTTAATCTTTAACTGCAACAATTTAACAGATGATGAATATTTTGTTAAAATCACATTATCATCCCATTCTATTGCAAGTCTTTGTTTCGCTCTCTTTCTCCTTCATACTCACATGTAGGCTTGCGCCCTACGTGGGAGTTTCTTCTTCCGATGGAACCACATGGCTCAGGACACACACACACTCAAACGCAGTCACAGCCCTAGCTACCTCTGTGGCCTGGCATGCAGGTTAGATACGGATGTGTACTGCATGGTGGAAATCGCAGGACTTAAAGTCTTGAGCCGTGCTGGATATAGGATCATGCTGGATAAAAAAACTCCTGATGACTCGTCAATCAGCAATGATTGTAATGTGGTTTACCTGCAGCTTCAACACTCTCTCACTACTACAAAGCACCAGTAGTGCACTCAAAAATAGCTCCCCACAGTTCTCAACCTGTCTTTTCTATCTGATACTCCTCCTCTCTCTATGTCCTTCTTACAACATTGCAAATCTCTCTGCACAGCAAGTGGCTGGTAACCACCAACATAGAAGCACAGCATTAGCAACCACTAAATTCTTCAGACAGCAACAACAAACAAAGCATTAATAAACCCAACCCATTTAAAAGGGAAGTGCAAAAATCTCTACAGCAACTGCACGCTACTGGTATGCTTAGCCTTCTTCTCCGATTAGAAGTCTAATGAGTTACATTCTTAATTACATCTAAATTCATCCACAACTACATTCTCTCTCTCTCTCTCTCTCTGTCTCACATACACACACACACACGCACACACACGCACGCACGAATGCATGCACATGTGCACGCCAATGACACCAGAGCAGCTGCAGCAACCAATCATATGGTTTGTGTGTGTGTGTGTGTGTGTGTGTGTGTGTGTGTGTCCGTCCCTCAGGGCAGCGCACGCTGAGATAAGACCTAGGTCAACTTCACACACACAACACGCACAGAGTACACAATCTATTTCTCTTTTCAAACACCCTGATTCTGTCGTCTAACACAATGATGTGTTGTAATGAGAAGAGAAAACAGCTACAAAGAATACATGTAAGAAAACAGTAACAGATTTTTGTTAAAAAAAAGTGCAAACAACTGGTAAGGCTGCAACAAACATTTGATACGTTTGACAAATTGGCCCCCCATCACTTCTTTTAAAGGGCCAATCAGAGAGATAGCCAAAATATTAGGTGGGGCCAAATCATCTATTTAGTACATTCTTAAAATGAAAGAATGCACTGGTGAACTCAGGAACAAGAAAAGGCCCAGAAGACCACTGAAAACAACTGTGGTGGACAAAGAAAATGTTGTGTTGATGTGTTGAAGAAAAGCTTCTTCAGAACAGTTGAAAAGATCAAGAACACCCTCCGGGAGGTAGGCGTATCTGGCTCAACAATCAAGAGAAGACTTCACCAGAGTAAACGTAGAAGGTTTATCACAAATAAACCATTCGGAAGCCTCAAAAACAGGAAGACCAGATTAAACATATAAAAAGCCTGTACAGTTCTGAAACAACATCCTATGGACAAATGAGAAAAAGATCAACTTGTACCAGAATGAGTAGAGATGAGTACAGAGAATTGGAAGGAACTACTTGTGGAACTGGTTCCTTTGTATTTATTGATTATGTGACTGCTGACAAAAGCAGTAAGATCAATTCAGAAGCGAATAGGGCTATATTATCAGCTCAGATTCAGCCAAATGCTTCAAAACTCGTTCACTCAATACATGCTTCACAGTGCAGATGGAAAATGACCCAAAGAACACTTCGAAAGCAATCAAAGACTTTTTTAACGCAAAGAAGTGGAATGTTCTGCAATGGCCAAGACAATCACCTGAGCTGCGTCCAACTGAACATGTATTTCAGTTGCTGAAACTGAAGGCAAAATGCCCAGCTGCAGTAAAGGCCTGGGAGAGCATCACCAAGGAAGAAACCCAGCATCTGGTGACGTCTATGGGCAAATCTGTTTTAATTTAACAATATGGCTTCCACACTCATTATTTGGCAACATATCAAATAGCACTGGATCCAGCACATCGTATTATTTTGCATTTAATCTTTTATATTGTTTGCCATACATGCATGTGCACAGTTCTGTTATGAAATCCTCACTACACCACTTAACTCAACTCAATACAGCCCACAGTGCCTTGGAATGTTTGTTAAGTCAGGAGAAAAACACTTTAGAATGAGATGTTTTTGAGGTTCTGGCATTCTCCCCGACAATCCTGTTATAGTGATTCACAGTAAGCGCCGTGTCAGGGGTCAGAATTGGCCCGAAAGAATTGGCACCAGGCATGAAAATATTAAATAATTAAATTCAATTAGAGAATTAAATGAATTAGAGAATGGTTTAAAAAATTTTTTACTCAAAAAACCTCTAATTTTCATAGACTTCCAAAAGACAGTGTTTTCTAACTTCTTAATGCATGTGGTGCCTGTAAAGACTTGTTCCTCAAAACTGTCAAGTTTTTATATTTCACTAAAGGTTCATCCACCTGAAAATCTGGAACAAAACCACATGCAAACTTCCAAAGTTTGCGGAAACTGTAACATTTAGTGCAGTCTATACAAACAGGAATTAGCCTGGTCCAGCAGCACAACTTGCCTGATTGAGCAGCTGAAATGACTCTTCTTAAGCTGACTTGACTGTTAACAACTACTATCAGTATGCCGAGTGGTCATGTATTAAGGGAGGATGTAACAAATATTCTTTCATAAGTTGGTGAAGATAAGATCTTTGATAAGATGGTGAAAAAAATTAATGTTAATTTGATCATTTATAATTTTACTGTCATTTTTGTTACCGCTGTCATTTTATTTAAGCAACCGTTTTGGTCTGCCTCGTTTATCGTTTTAGTAATTTCCAGTACAAATTCTATTATTTGTATACAGAAAATATACAGTCTGCTGTGAATAAGTTACGCTTAGTTTAAGCGCTATATTTAGATGTAATGGGGTGATGTTCCACAGAAGAGTCTTTAACATGATTTAAAGTCTACCACCCATATTCTTTTATTACGCCATTAAAAGTAATCTTGAGTTTATTAGTATTAGACCACAGTGCTGCTGAATTCTCAACTCTGATTGGTCATATTTTTCTGTAACAGTAGCGTCGGCTTTAATTCAAATTATAAGTTTATATTAACGCGCTCGTTCTAATACATTATCATTTCTATAGTAACAACTCGGTCAGAGGGATTTGTATGGCAGACAAACTACAGGCTAATAATAAACTGATTTTATTATTATTTTAAAATAATAACAAGTTATTTTCCAAAGAAAATTGTCTATTCGCTGATATGGTGAAGCGTATTTAACATTTTTGGAAGTTGTCTCAGGTGTCAGCACTTTGTACTGTGTACGTTATGGTTTCTTGGTAACATGACAAGCTGCATATTTTTGTCTTATTAACTTCAAGGCAGAGAAAGAGAGGCTGGTGATTGAATGACTGTTTATAGCTGGTATAATACAAGTCATAACAGGAACTAACGTGTCTCGTGGATGTTCCACAACATTAAACATGACTATAAATGTTAAAAAGTATGACGTGTCATTCATTAATAAATTAAAAACTGTAATTATTGCCAAACTGTGGTATAAGAGAAGAAAAACACTTCTGGATTGGTTGTTACTGAAAAATTATAACCTTTGGGGTGGGCCGCATAAAACCAGGTCGAAGTTTATTATTTTCCTCTAACGCCACTCCCTGCCATGTTTTATCCCTTACACATCCTTATAGAATATTCAAATATTCAAGACAGTATTCTGTAGAATATTCAAAAACCAAAATAATCAATAGTTGCACTATGGGTGCATGAACAATCTTTTACTTTGCAAGAAACAGCTCAAGTAACTCACGATTTAGGCTATTTTTCAAAAATCTGTCCTCTACATATTCATGCAATGCTAAAAGGCTCAAAATTCCCAGCAGACTCACTCAGAAGAAACATGCAGACATCTCAAACCTTCAGCGAGCACAACATCCATCAGTAACGCCAAGAGTCATGTTTCTGGTTCCCATACTCATGCTGTTCTCTAATAGGATATTTTTCTGCTTCCCCACAGAGCCTCATGCTCAGAAACTATAGCAGCAACAATGCAATTTAACTCAAAACACAGAAGCTCAGCTCAGATACCTCAGCTGGAACTCTCACTGCAGAACCCAGGTCTGCAATGCAGAGGCATGGAGTTATTCCCACTTTCACTTAGATGTGGAACAATAAAGAAGGACTTTTCAGCATTTTATCCCAGCTAGACAGTGCGGGAGCAGCCTTGGGCTACACTGAGACAGAGCTGAGGAGGTCAACTAACCCAAGTGAGAGAGTCTTGTAGCATGTCATTATAATTTCATTAAATCATCACTGACCGGAAAAAAAGGAATCAAAGGGTTTTTTTTTTCCCCCTCACTGACAGGATGAGGTGAGATTCAGTGTTCACTGTACAATCCATAAGTAGTGTCCGTGTGAAAGAATATGTGTATGAGAGAAAGAGACGAATAAAGATGGAGGGAAAGACAGAGAGAGACGAGATTTCACAAGGGCACAGGCGGTCAGTGCTGGCTATAATTAACAATCCTGTGTGATTAATGGAACGGCTGTTAATTAAAAGTGCTGCTCAGACTGCTGCTGAGGTTTCTGTCCACAGAGCCTGGCATAGTTAACCCACTACTCAACCTATAACGGATACAAACCTTCATCAAAAAGTTATTTATAGATCTGGTCATAACAAGTGGGCTACACTCGCTGATACAAATGTATCACTAACAATACAAAATACTAAAAATCCTGTTCACTGTTTATTTAATTATTATATAAAAAGGGTAAGAATGTGCACTAGTCAGATTCAGTAATTCAGGTAATCCAGTAGCAATTGCAGTAGTAGTAAAGTAAAGAGAGAATATTCTCCTTAATGTAGTTGATCAGCCGAGATATATTTGGTGTCTAAAGTTCACTTTTTATTTATTTATTTTTTAAACACTCGGTCTATGTGAGGAATCACGCGAACATGCAAATTTCTCACCCACAAATTTCTCCCTAAACCATATCACTACATCTGGGAAACATTATTTAAACTTAAGGTTTGGGCCAATTTACAGCTACTCCACCATTACTTTAAAAACAAAACTTAGAGGAATTTTAAAAGTAGAAAACAAATTCAGCAAATATATTGTCACAAGCTACAACATCATTGCACTATTCATCCCGTCTTTGTTAATAAATAAAAACAGCAGATGTATTAAAAACTCCCGTATCCCAACTCATTGTAGAAGGCTTACTGATTTCCATCAGAGCTCACTGCAAGTCTATATACCATATAACATTTTTTTTTTTTTAATAACTGCCAACAAACATTAGTCTCTACCAAGTTCACTTTTTCAAAACTCTACACTCAGGTAATTCAACAGTGCTCTAACTGTAAATACATTTTCTTTTATTATTATTTGAAACAAAATGCATTTAGTGAACATAGTCTTTAAAACCTAGTCTATACATTTTTCATTTGATTTCTACCACCAGCAAAATTATATATACTATATAGTCAAATGTTTATGGACACCTTACTATTACACCCATAAGTGTTTCTGAACATCCCGTTCCAGATTTAACCCCTTTGCTGTTATAATAACCTCCAGTCTTCTGGGAAGGTTTTCCACTAGATTTTGGAGCGCAGCTGTGGGATTTGCTCATTCAGCCACAAGAGCATTAATGAGGGCGGACACTGATGTCAGGTGAGGAGGCCTGGTGTGCTGTCAGTGTTCCAGTTCATCCCAAAGGTGCTCAGTGGGGTTGAGGTCAGGGCTCAGTGCAGGCCACTCGAGTTCTTCCACTCATACTTTGGCAAACCATGTCTTCATGGAGCTCGCTTTGTGCTGGAACATGTTTGGGCCCCTTAATTCCAGTGAAGGTAATTGCAATGCTACAACATACAAAGACATTCTATACAACTGCGTGCTTCCAACAGTTTGGAGAAGGTCCACATACGGGTGTGATGGTCAGGTGTCCACATACTTTTGGCCATATAGTGTATCTCTAGAGAGCAATTGTGTCTGATGACATGAAAAACTGATTACAATCAAGTTCAAAACCAAATGGATAGGAGATTGGATGCCAAATTGATAACAGGTAGCTAAATAATAAACAGTATACTAAAATACTAAACATACTAAAATCAAAACCCTGTAAGCCACAGTGAACAGTTTGAGTCAGACCACAGTGCACAGTACAACAGCACAGTGTGTGTGCAGGAATATTATACCATAAATCCTGAATTGGCTCATACAATAAAAGTGCCTCGTTTCGTTTTTGGATGACCTCCATGGAAGAAAAACATGCAGATCATTTGCATAGGACAACAAGGCATGTATTTCACCATCCTCATGCAGTCGCACACTAGCTTACAGTCTATTCAAACGTGCAGTGACTTTTCCTTCTATATTATTTACTACTAATTAACCACACAGAAGAGATGGAAAGCATATGATCAGCTATTGATCCTGCTCCGGTTTGATTTTGTTTCGTTTATTTCTAGCGCTTCAATTATTTGTTTTTCCTGTTTTTTCCCCCCTGTTGTTTATGGTATACTCGCTACAGTCAAGATTCTGTTTGTAATCAAAAGGTTTTTTTTGGTTATTATTATTTTTAATTAATTTATTAAAAAAAGAAGTGCTTTTCTACCAAGCAAGGGAGATTAATTATGATACAAAACAAAGTAAAGAAGAGAAATACCATTTTATCAATATGTACAGTATATACATCATATAGTGCACATATTGTAATGAAGAAAAGAAGAAAAGTAGTGTTAGCCTTTTGATAAAAGAGTTTATTTTGAGACGTGGGTTTTTTTTTTTTTTTTGGTCATGAAATAAACTGAGGTGCTAAGCTGTGTGTTTGTACAGAGAGAGGTATAATAAGATTCAAAAAAAGGGAATTTGATACTGACTAATGCTTGTTAGCAATTGTAAAATAAATAAATAAATAATAATTAAAAAAAAAAGAAATAAACCTCACATTTTAAATCATAAACATACCGCAAAATCACCAAGCCGTGCCGTGCGTGCCATGCCACACAGAACTATAAGGCACTGCTTGTTGGATAAGTAGTCTCAGCTCATTTGTCATGTCATTTCAAACACTTTTAGCCCATGCTGTGAATTAAGACAATTCTGGATCAATACATAATCAATCTCATTAGCAATAACAGTAACTTTTCATGCCAGTGCTCCAGCGGGTGCTTTCTTTCCATTTCGTTTTATCTTCATTAGCCCACATCCCTGCTGGCTCATTTAGCAGACTTGATCATGTCCTGTGGTGTACTGAAGAAATGACTCAGAGAATTCTAAAAATGCTGGCTTATAAACGGAAATAAGAAATAAATACCTTTTCCCACCAGAAAGCCTCAAGACACGTGTTCGTCTCACTAGAGTCTAATTTTAGCTCACATATTTTAATCCATCCCCTGTTTCAAAAACAAACCTGTGGGTGTGTGTGTGTGTGTGCATGTGACAAGTAAATTCTATATTGTTTCCCTGCAGCACTGGGTTTTTTTTTTTTTTATAGAGAAACAGTTAGGTATGCCTTTAATAGCAGGAAATGCTGCATCATGCCAGGAAACAAATCAGACTGGTTTTTTTTTTTTTATTCAATATATTTCAGAGAAAAAGCTGCAGAAGCAACCAGTGACATCACCGCACCTGTATCCATCCGATACAGCCAGAATAACTGGGCAGCATGATGATCTGCTAGCTCATCCTCTTCAAAATTACAGACAAGTGTAAAAATGGCATACCAGCCTGGAGCGCAGAACCAGACAGTACTTGCTGGAGCATAATATAAGTCTACACGGCTGAGTCGAGGGATATGTTTATAAGAGTTGGTAGAGGAAAGAAGAAACATTTTATTTTAGAGTGACCATAAGTTTAAGAGGGACTATGGCACACATTGACTGAGACAAGCTCAGAAGCAATACAAAGGCAAATGTACTTTGACATATTTCAGGTAATTTTACTGACCAGGGACAACAACATCTTTTAACATTACACTGAAAAAAAAAACAAATTGTTTTTTGGTCTGGATAATTTTTTCAAACGCGTAAATCGGTTCCATGTGAATAAACTGAGTTACATTAACACAATTTGTTTTTGTACATCCACCATTCTTTGATCTTTTCTATTTTCAGAGTATTTATTTTATTTTCAGGACCAAACCCAGGTCACTGGTGTTATGAAACAGCAACGTTGCCCATGCCATACATGATTTAATCCGGTTAGTTTAAGACTATGGTTATTTCTTCCCGTCAATGCAAACATCCTCGCGAGATTTTATATCATAAATGGAGCACGTTAATATTATGTGAATTGCTCACACTCGCTCTACATAATTCAAACTAGTAATTAGAAACTTGTTTAAATGAAATTTAATATAAGCAATGAAACCATGTTTTGATGAGAAATGAAATGTACATTTACTGTACATAATACGTTCTCTTAAATCTGACTGACTACATATTCCCTTTTTTTTTCAGTATATCAAGCTGACATTCTTCATATTTGATCATATTTGATCATATTTAGCATTTGCTATACAAGTTAAATTTCTACAGACTTAACCCCAGGCAGATCAGGTTGTGTTCAAACCTGTGTTTGTGTATCGGATTATCCTCTCCTAACCAGGTTTCCACTGTAACACATCATGTTTGCACCCTTGACAAAATCAGCAAGTTGCTGGTCAGTGTTTCAGATATGAGATGTACTGTTTTGTTCGCATATAGGTCAAGGGTCTCACCTCAGTTGTGGTATTGAGGGTGGAGGAGAGCGCTGGTCACTCACTCCCCCCCACCTACAATCCCTGCCGGACCTGAGACCCGAACCCACGACCTTCAGGTTCACCTTCTGAATAAGGGTTGGGTTGCAAGTCCAGGTCTCTAACAACTAAGCCATTTTGCCTGTAAAATATGATGTAAATAACCATTATTTACAACTAGCTAGAACTCAATTGTCAGCTACTGGAATTGATGCTAGGCTAAACTGGCATTAGTAAAGAAAACACGCTAACTTAGTTAAATATAGGCAGTTAATGTTAGCAAATTAGTAAAACTTACCTCAACATGCTTTTTCAAATTAGATGGAGTTCATGAGGCAGGAGGATGAGCAGCAATCCTTGACCACCCTACTTTTTTTTTTTAAATTCCAGATTTATAATATAGGACTACTGTAACATGAACATTTTACTGTCATATATATATATATATATATATATATATATATATATATATATATATATATATAGTGAACGTATGTATGTGTGTGTGTGTAATGTGTAAGTTACTAAAATCTAAAGGAATATTGCTTGTACTGTCTTATCACTCTAGCGGGAGGTGCTGAACCTGGCTTATACTCGGGGTGTGATTGTGCGTGCGTGCGCAGAAACAGCAGAAACGCGAGCTGCATTATTTTTCACACACTCAGTCCATATCTTATGTACATCTGGAAGATTTAAAAGCGACATTCACTAGGCGGCACGTCAGATCCAAAAAGTCCTGTCTGTCAGTTTCCAAGCCAAACTGTAAAAGCTTTATCAATTTTACGCACAATGATGTTAAACACACTGAGCTCTGCCTCTCTTAAAACTTTCCACCATGGTCGTGAGTGCTGTCATGGGCTGCATCTTACATCAAAAACTCTGACCTTAGACTCAAAAGTATTTACTAATCTAGAAAAACCAGAAGATTAGTATGCAAAAACAGATCTTTCGGTAGGTTTGAAGGCTACATGAGATCTTTCTAAAATCTGCACACTAACTGTAATAGGAAACCCGGCTAGTGTTGGTACTCAGAAAGGGTCCAAAATAGTACACAGGCCTAAGCTTGAGATCTGAGACGCAATGCTAGTTTGCTTAGCGGAGGTAGATGGACGGGGAGATTTGTCAATTTTTTATTGCTAAATTACGCCAGTGTTGTGTGTCAGGATAGTGAAAAAGACAAAAATACGGTACCCTATTAAATTATATGTGGCATACTGACAGTGACTTCTAGTTACATTTTCAAATAATATTACACAAAATTTGTCTCCGATATTTCTAACATTAACTTGTAATATAAATGAATGAAACAAAAGAGGACACTGCAAATTTCTCTCATAACCCCATCTGCAAATCAAGTGACCTCACGTGGGGTCGGGACCCCTAGTTTGGGAACCCATGATCCATAGCCTCTTTTTTGTTCTATATTACTTGCCAAGAACTGGAAACTTGGGGACACTATATTCAAAGTTTGTTCGTACCCTGCAGATCGCCGCTTTCGACTAGATTTTTTATTATCGAGTTATAATTTAGGACTTAATTCATATGCAAACAAGTGTTTTGACATATTTTTATGTTTGTTTCCTTGGCATCTGTTTCTCCACTGAATCAGAGTAACTCAATGTTGCTGAAGAAACAGTGGAGGTAGATGAATGGAGAAATTTGTTTACTTTTATTGCGTGAAAAAGACTAAAATCGCTAAATGTGCACTATTATATAATATATACTATAATATAAGAAAACAGGAGATTGTGAATTTCTTCTACTTTGGTAACCCCTAGACTAAAACAATAAAATCAGACTTGTTGAATTTGCAGATAACTTAGCTCCTAGCAACTAAACACTAGTGATTCACTTCCTGCATTTGATTCAACAATCAAATTGTTTTCTCGCTACAATAGAACCATGCTGGCGTTAATCTGGAACCAGGCAGAAAAATCCATTATGCTATCATTATGTAACGTATCTGAGCTTATGCTCCCAGAAACAACCAAAATATACAGTGACAGAAATACAAAATGGTAAAAATCCATTATGGTATCATAATAACTCTAGGTCAAGTGTGCAACCGAATGTGATCTCTGGGATGATGGCAGTATTGTGGAGATTTCTAGACCTACTTCTTGTTTGTGAGAGCGTACAGAGCTCCGAGGCCCAGCTTGGAACCCTGGCAACAAATGGAGACCCATGGGGGTTTGTGTATGCGTGTTAGTTGGCAAGGTTTGCCACTGACAAATGCAACTACTGCCCTTAGATTGGATAATATACTGCAGTATATGTGCCTACACGTGTATTGTGTACATGTCTGTGTATGTGTGTGTGTGAGAGAGAGAGACAGTCTTAATGCTTAATTATGACTCCTTAATCATGCTGAGTATCATATGCTTTTAATTAATTCTTAAAATAGTACAGTAACCTGTCTGAGTCATCAGAGTGTTTAAATCTGCAGCTGAATTTCTGTGCTTGTGAATTGTGTTTGTGTGTAAAATCACACGATGCCAAGTGAGAAAGCTGAGTGTTGCACACTCTCTAATGTATTGCAAGTATAAGTGAGAGACAACACACAAACGTGTCGATTGCTCTAATTTTGAAGCAGACGAGCATGTGGCTCACCATTTCCTAATGTCTACCCTTTCTCAAAAAGCAGGTATGGATCTTTTTCTGTACAGTGTCGACTTTAATGGAACAAATGCATGTATGAATTTATGGAAAAGAGCTGTGAGAGGCAAGAGGAGAAGAGCAGTAGGTGGATTGTGCATTTTAGGTCAAGGCCTTCAATTCAGTCTATGCCAAAGAAGCTATTTTAAATAGATGAGAGTGTGACGCGCCACCACCTTAAAATAAAAAAAGGATACTGCCGTTCAACAGCCCGTATTCCACCAAGAAGGCACACATAAAAACAAAATAACTACTTAATGTCATCTTAAACACCTAAGCCAATAGAGAGCAGCAGGCGTGTAACGCAATAGTCTAGTTTTGTGAGATCGTGTGCAATATGCCATCGTCCTATCGTGCCCTCAGACTATCACAGACTGATTATTATCGCCTGTGGCTCTGAGGGGGAAAAGAAGTGGGCGTGGCCAGACACCAGTAACATGTGATGTACACGGCACTTCATTACAGCAGAAAAGAATACTGGAAGTATTATGAGTCGGCTGTAGCTGCAATCGCAATTAGTCAGTTTTTTTTAAGTACTTGTTAACAAGGTCAGGAATGCTTGCAAAACTGAAGTCAGGACTGTTAGTAAACCTAACAAGTTAGTAGCTGTAACTAAGCTCATTATTAAATGTAAATAAAATGATATAAAGTACACATGTATGTGGTCTGTGTTGAACAGCAGCAGAGATACTTCTTGAATTCTTGTACAGTGAAGTAGCTCTGAGAAACAACACGCTGTTATTATCTTAATTTAAACTCCCGCTGATGTTTTGCAAGTGAAGGCATTCAGCAGCACGGAGAGGGGAAACTAAGATGCTTCAGAGAAAGAGGAAACACATATTACGAGACACAACACAAGTTATTTTTATAGATCTTAAAGCTACAGGCAACACATTTTCCAGGACATTTAACTCATCCAACTTGATAGCCACGGTGATAGCTGGAATCTTCCGGTGATTCCTGACACTATCGTCAATCGTCCCAAGCCTAATACAGCCTACAAATGTTCTTTTAAGAGCTTGTAATTGACTGTACGAAAACTGCATGATTGTGTGAATCAAGGCTTTCGGTGATGGCATTCGTTTGCATGATTACACACATTGTGCACAAATTAAACATTCAGGTACCTTAGCCACAACCACTGGCTATTTTAATAGGTAAACCAACCATATAGAACTGTTTTGCATACAATTACTGACTGTAGACCATCCTTTAGCTCTGGACAATGTATTAGCCCCGCCCCTCTACTCTATCAGCTGCTGCCATTTTTAAATACCTAAATAGAGTCTGGGCTCTGAGAGATCTAGCTCATTTTTCTTTTAGAAAGAGAAAACCACTTGACCTACACCATTTTGTTTTCACTGATAGAGTAGATACAGGAGCAAATATACAGAAGCATACATTGTCAAAATAAAACTATATTAGTGCACTTGCTTTTTTCCTACTTCGAGACTTTCGCCAGTGGAGTCCAGAGACCAGTAGAAAAGAGAAAGGAAACTTAATCAAGCCATGGAAGTAATCTTTAATAATGTGTCTATATTCAAAGATAAGAAAGACAGTAAAGGAGAGAAAGAGAGAAAAATGAGAGAGAAGAATTAAAGCAAAATGAGCAGATGAACTATGATGATGAAAAGTAGGAGGAAGATGAGGAGGAGAGACATGGGTGTGATCTCATTAAAGTACACAAGGACCAGTCAACCGCTGCTATTGGCTGGAGCACAGGACGAGCAGACAGGTGGCCAAGGCAGAATGAGCGGAGGATGCCTCATGCAGCGTGCGAGAGAGAGAGAGAGAGAGAGAGAGAGGGAGAGCAAAACACATGCCTGAGATCATTTCTGTATTTACACAGCGGCAGTGAGAGCGTCAGAGCTTGTCCATTACATTTTAAGTTATGCAAATTAGAAAACTAAAACCTATTTCCTGCTTGTCATTTTAATAAAGAGATGTAATAGGCAATATGGTGGCGCTAAAACACACACGATTAAATTTCCAGCACTGAACTATCAAAGCAAACGATGCAAATGAACGAATATAAAAGTCAATGCAACATTTTGTTACACCAAGGAGCTCAGCTCTGAAAATCGCCCAGCACACTGAATCACCACATTGTCCTCTGCAGAGAGATACTCCGACATTGGACTGAAACCAACACTGAGAGCATGCAGATAGACTTGGCAGTGTATCCACAGTCCTGCTGCCCACATCTGGACTAGAAAGAGAGAGAAAGTGAGGGAAAGAAAAAGGGAAAGAGAGAGAGAGAGAAAGAAAGAGACCCTCTTTGCAATCTAGTTTAGCTACCATAAATTACTTCTTTTTTGTTTTGATGGTCTCAGCCACTCACCATTATTAGGCTCATCAAATCAGAATATTAAAAAGATTAAACCAAATCTGCTGTTTGGAAGACCAAAGTAAAGACCACCACCGTCTCTGGCTTTGTTGAAGACTAACTTCATTTAGCTTAATCACAGGCTCTCATTCTCCTGCTGTTTCACTCTATTACCCAGAAAGCATCTGAAGTTCAGTAAAGATACTGAATGTTTCACAGTTGCGCCCTACAATGAACCTGTGCTCTGGCTTTGATCACCCAGTTCATCATATATCACGATTTTACAGATTGAACAGATAATGTGCCCAAAACAAATACAAATATAGATATGAAAAATAGCATTTTTTTTTCTTGCGGTCTTCAGGGACTGGAATCCCACCGGACAAAATAAACAAACAAAAAAAGCCATGCAAGATTTTTTCCTTTATTATTGAGCTTTAAAGAACAGTCAGATATCAGCAAGCTTCCCACCACAACTATGATTTAAAAACTGCATAAAAACCCCCAAAAACAAACAAACAAACAAACTTCTGGTACTGACCACGCCCACTTTTCAATTTAAATCCAAATATGAAAACAGATACAAATATTTTGAGCATTATAGATACAGACACAGATAATGGCATTGCCTTAAACTCCTAATAGATACATTAGAGATGGGGAAAGGTAGTAGAGAGTCACGTTAGTTGGAAGCAGACTTGTGCAATATAAAGATTTAATCGCCGTTACATGATATTACGTTGCCACGATAACCAGTGAAATTTATGCCGATTATTTGATATTACCAGACTGCCAACTTCGAGCCACAATTTAACATTTACAGTACATTAGTACAAGTTATTACTCAAAAATACATTAAAAGAGCAATCTTTTTCTCCCAATCGACAGTATGAATGTGGAATGAGTTGCACAGGCTTTCTGAACTCTCTATTATTAACCGACAATCACAAGTATATAGTTAACATCCGTTACCTATATTTATTTGGGATGCCACTGAAAAACTGGAACTTTTGGTTTTCAGTCGAAAGAGAAAAGAAAACAAAGATTTCGACCTAAAATGATTAAACAGGCGTACTTCAAGGTGTCAAAGTAATGTTAATGCTGATTACAGTTAGAAAGTGATTAAATACAGTCATTTCCTATGCAGCAGCATCAACAGTAAAAATGTTGACCATGTTGTCATTAGACAACCGAATTGTAAAAAGATTATATAAAAATTACTGGTATGTTTTTTTTTCTTCTGTTTACTGCGCATCACTGCATAATCACCTAAAAATCCACCATCCAGCTGATGTTTCACGATTCTCGCAGTCCCCGACTGTACAGCTGATAAAATTAGTACGCCCTCTCCTACTCTCCTTAAACCTGAAATGGTGGAAATGCTTGTTTTCCATGATGATTCTGGAGGATTACATTTTTTAAAATGATAAATCATGAGCAGGGAAAAATCAATATCACACAAGCCTAGCTGGACGAATAAATTCCAGCACTACCAAACTACTACTGTCCTTAAGCAAGATCCCTTAAGCTATACGCTGGCTATACGCTCTCATTTGCAAGATTCTTTGGAAAGATGTGTCTGCCAAATGAATATAAACATACAACATAAACATATGGACGATAGCTGAACTGCTCCTAGCCTGAGCTGCTCCAGATTACTTACTTCATCTAGTTGACGGAGTTAGTGCACAGATCACGTGTAGAGGGCAATAAGGCTAGTCACAGCTGAGCAATCCATATTACACCGTTATTACCTATGTTAACATCATTTTAAAATGAACATATTTTGGACATACAGATGTGCCTTCCATTATAGTGTCAGTCTTTAACTGATGATGAGGGGTATCACATAGACATCACGTCTACAAGCCCTTTGTTCTGTACTGGCAATGGGCAGAAATACTCTATTAGGGTCTATTATGGAGTTGCTTTTATGGGTCTTCCAGTTACGTGTTTTAATGGAATTATATTGTAAATCCAATATAACTCCATGGAAAATGCTGGCCTAAGTGCTAAAAGCATGAATGATGTAATGGCAGATAGTAACAGTTGCTAAGCACTGACTGGTTGGCTAGGAAAATAAGGCATTCAGTCAATAGGTTAATTAGCAGCCTTAACAGGATCAGTGACTAAAATCATGTTTGATCAGCTTTATACAAAGTGGGCACTGATAGTTTATTAATTAATTACCACAGCTCCAGTATGAAAGCCATGAAATCCCTTTGCATCATCCACTGATATGGTGTCATAGTAAAGTAATCATAAAATCACTTCAGTAAAGCAGGGTGCATTATGAATATGACATGCGAGCTCATAAATCATTTCTAAAGTTGCATGATGCGCCTCTGGAGTGAAAATGACAAGGAGGTACTGCAAAAGACTGAAACATAACTTGGGAGTACGCCAGCGCACCTTCCATCCCTACAGCCCTGCCTGACAAGTGCGCTAATTCAGAGCGGCCTGTAAAAGAGAAATGAAACGTCATCTGCTGGTTGATCACATGAAAAGTCTTTCGGAATCAGACGGTCCCCTGGTAGGAAGACGAGAGAGGGAGAGGAAGAAACACTCCAGGATGGTATTTTCAGTATGTGCATCCTGCCTGTAGTCACACTCCGTGCATGCAGTGTTACAGCATTTGCATTTCAACGCAGCGTGCTTCGATTGCAAAGTTATAAAACAGAAAACAATGTTACAAAATAGAGTGACACTGCACAACAGCAGAGCATTTGGATACAAATATTAGGAAACATTACATGTCTCATCTACACTGTAACAGGCAGCTACAGAATGTTCTCCACTGCTATATTCAGCAGCACAGAAAGTGGCTGGGTGAAGTCATACGTGAGTGGGGAAAGGGGGGAAAAAAAAAAAAAAAAAAAAAAAAGAAAGACATAAGCCCTAACTGGATAGGATTTAGTTTCACAGGGCGTGTGGAATAAAATATCTGCAGGTCTCCCTCGCATCTAGACAGCGCTGAATGGATGGGCTTCGAGTGGGTTGCTCTTTTTTAATTTTTTTATTTTAATAAACCCAATGTTCGCAGAACCTGTAATTACATTATAGGATTACATCATCATTTATACACAGAAAATGACAGTAAGGAAACGATGTGATAACAGCCACTTACACTTTTTTGAGACTCTTCAAAAGCATCCTTATTTCGTGATTGCTGAATGTGATTGCCTTCCTTAGATTTTGAGATGGGTAATATTACATCATGAATATCATGCTAAGTTACAAGACTTACATGTGCACTATTTATATATTACAGATATCAATAATTCCAAATCCATTGCTATATATATATATATATATATATATATATATATATATATATATATATATATAATTTAAGACTTCAGTGTTCCTCATTTTGCAATTTTTTTAATAGATGTTAAAAGAAAGTACAACTAACTCATACTTTTTCATTTTTTACACAATGACTGCTGGCACTCTGTTAGCAACCTTAATATAAAAACACAGCAACCCTGATGATTCACACAGAATGGACATAAAATCACTGAGCAACTTAGCAAGTGAAAATATCTTGAAGATAGGCAAATGTATCTAATATTCCTTATTATGAGATTGGTTTAAGTCAAATATAATATTATTCAGCCTGTTTTTAGATTATTGCACACAAATTGACTTATTCTACTGGCAGATAATTTTGCTTCTTTCTAGAAATAAATTCTTAACATTAGAATAATTTGCTTACTGAAACTTGAAATAAGGCTATTTCAAACTTGAATTTAGTAAAAAAAAATTGTCTAGAAATATGTAATAGTCATATATTTGGTTGATTCTGATCATATAATAGGAAGGCTAGATAAATTTGATTATATTCCAGATATTTTCATGTGCTGTCATTCTTCGCAGTGTGGACAGAGTGGCATTGCTTCAGCTCCTAATGTAAAGATACTGCTTTCTAAAGGCTATAAACCCAATATTTTGACATCATATCAGCATTTATACACTGTCAGTGATGTCAAGCCCATTTGCGAAACAGTGTTGGTGCACATTACAGAGAAGCAATCACGCTGAGATTAAAATACACACGGCAAAATCTGCAGCACAGAAAAAACATGCTGGATTAACACCTACAGTGTTGGATTAACACCAGTAGTGTTCACTTTGCACCTACTGTCTTTAAATCCAGATGGACCAGTGAGACAGAAAAACAGACCGCCAAAAAAAGCCTGCATAACAGCGCAGGACGTGGACACAAAAGATCACGCGTGTCTCCCATGCACGGTTACACACATCACCACTTCACTGCCTAGAAGGATTATTCTGTAATTCAAGTTTTAACAGCACATCAGTATTACAGTGTTAGTTCGAGCATGTCCATTGCTGAAAAAAGAAACAGATGCCTTTGTGCACACAGAACTGAATGAACACTGAAAATTTTGAACTCATCCATGTTTTTTTTATACACCATTAACGTTTAGTAGCTGTTTTATCCTGGTCAGGGTTGCAGTGGATATGGAGATTATCCCGGCAAGAGAACACCAGGCAAGAGGCAGGGTGATAGGATTCCAGTCTATCACACTCATATACTTATTCATATTTATGGGGAATTTAACATAGCAAATCCACATGCATGTTTTTGGGAGGTGAAAGGAAACCGGAGACCTCACACGGACACAGGAAGAACAAGCGAAAGACAGCACCTGGACATGTACAGACAGTGACCCCAGCTCAGGATGGAACCGGGGACCCTGGACCTCTACACCGCCATGCTGCCCCGATCTTATCCTGTTCTTATCCTGATCTTATCCCACAGCTGTGCGTTCAATCCAACCGGGCAACAAAAGGATCATTAGTAACTCACGATTATGAGTATTTATCTATTTTTGTAACATTTCTGTATTGACCTAACATCTAACATGCCACTGATATTTTCACACCTGATTTTTGTTTTATGTGCTTCTGTTCACTGCACATAAAGCTTACAGTGTGATTCAAATGTCATATTCCCACTGCATGGATTTTTCATGCTTAAGTGATATGATGACAGCCTGCAGTTCTCCCAGTGTGCATCTGTATGTGAGCTGATTGCACACATCCTCTGTGTCTGAGTAACAGCACCACAGTCCACCAGACTAACATCTACTACACAATATCACATGCTGTAAGTGCTGCATTTACATGTGAACCTGCCTGTCAAGCTGTCCTGTAGTGGCAGGAACACTGGTACACACACCACCACCACACACACGCTCACTTGTTTTGCAGTGCGTGCGCGCGTGTGTGTGTGCGCGCGCGAGCAAACATTGCTGTGACGCTGTGTCCTTTTCCAGCTGCTATTACACCCCTTACACAGGAGATGCCAAGCCGTAGGATTACAATTATTACCTTAATGTAAGACAAATTCTGATAAGACTGACAAACCAAAAATAAACATAACGAACAAGACAGGCGTCTTACCAGTAAACAAGCTTGTTATTGAGAATAGCAGGAGTCTTATCCGACGCGCAGTTGATGCACCACATTGTTGCTAAAACCGTTCACGCGCTTTAACCGCTAATGATTTAGCATTCATTTGTCTCCGGCGTCCATTACAGCGCGGGTTTGTGATCTGAACTCCTGCCAGAGAGCTGAGGGGAAACGTCAAAGCATGTCTCTCTCTCCATTTCTTTTCCTCTCTCTCTCTCTCCCTCTCCCTCCCGCGGTAAAATCTGGCTCGCGCGCGTTCAGCGTGACACAGCACCCATATCAGTTGTGATGTACAAAATGATTCTTTTATGAATCAAAAAATCGGTTCAGTTAAATGATTCGACTCACTGATTCGTTCAGGTAAAATCCTTTCGAATAACGCACTGCCAAATGACTAACAAAATGTTTAGAAGCCTTTAGCATTTAGCCTACTACTCACAGGTACTAGTGTATTCAACAAATAATAATTAAAAAAAATAAAAATAAATAAATAAAAAAAGTTGGGGTCCATGGAGGTTACTGGAAGATACACTATATGGCCAAAAGTATGTGTGGACACCTGACCATCACACTCATCTGTACCCATTCCAGAACCGGTCACTAACACAGAGTTTGCTGTTATAACAAGCTCCACTATTCTGGGAAGGCTTTCCACTAGATTTCGGAGCATGACTGTGGGGATTTGCTCATTCAGTCACAAGAGCATTAGTGAGGTTGGGTAGTGACGTTGAGAGAGAGGAGGCCTGGTCCATTGTCAGCGTTCCAGTTCATCCCAAAGGTGTTCAGTGGGGTTGAGGTCGGGGCTCTGTGCAGGCCACTCGAGTTCTTCCACTCAAACTTTGGCAAACCATGTCTTTATGGATCTTACTTTGTGCACAAGGGACATTGTCATGCTGAAACAGATTTGGGCCTTTTAGCTCCAGTGGAGGGAAATCTTAAGACAACAACATAAAAGACAATCTAGACAACTGTGTGCTTTCAATTATGTTGGCAACAGTTTGGGGAAGAACCACATATGATTATGATGGTCAGGCTTCCACATACCTTTGGCCATATAGTGTAATCTTTATAAAGGTACATTACCACATGCTTTCCTGCCTTTTCCTATGGAGAAGATTTCATACCAGAGCAAAATGCAATCTCACTAGTGGAGAAGATACCCAAACTATATTGGCTTTTATTAGTGACCTACAGAAAACATTACATACTGAAAAGCAAAATCTTCATTGCATTGCTCTTACCTCTCAGTGAGGTATATATATTTTTTTTAAAGAATGAAATGCTGACCTTGCATCAGAAGTGAATGTAATTCCCCACTGCACTACATTTTCCAGGAGAGGTTGCCTTCTATATAAAGTGATGCCCTTTATAGTTTCTTTTTTGTTTTGTCATACTACTGCATGGACTGGTAAAGAATTACTACAAAAACTGTGTTAATATGACCTTAAATACTTACAGCTCACAGTAGGTGTAAGGAGATATGTTATCGATTTTTTTACTGATTTTTTTTTTATCTTCTGCATGTAACTAATGAAAAGCAGAAAAGTAGTACTTTTTCCCTTCTTTATTCTCACGAACCACACCACTCCTGTGTGACCTAAACATTTTTCATCTTTGCACCAATCACATCCCTTTAACTAAAAAACTCTACAATTACCACTGTTCTTGTTTCTTATAAAATACAACAGCCTGTGATTATGAGGTCAGAAGTATAAAACAGTAATGTATAATAATAATAATAATAATAATAATAATAATAATAATAATAATAATAATAATGTATTTACGTTGTTTATAATGTAAATAATATGAGTGTTTTGTGATTAAGTTCTGGTCTGTAATTGTACATAAAATAATGCTCACATGCTCCTATGATTTAAAGACAGTTTCCTTTTTACCATGCTAAATTAGGAAGGTTCTTTTATATATGTTCTTGTCTGAGGTGCCATATAAAAGAAACATGAAATCTTTAGCAGTTGACCATCACATGCAGACAGCACAAGAAACTTTTAGCATGCTTGTGGAGACAAAATAGGCTTCTATTTGGATTATTTTTATATGCTGCTGTAATGTTCCATGATTGCACACATATGATATACCCTACAGTTCAGGAATGACTGAACATTTTTTAAAATGGAGACAAAAGGGAGAAGCTAATCAATATCACATTTTGCAAATTTGGATAACAAATGTTTACAGTTAGTACACTTCAAAAAGTCCTTTAAATAAAGGTTCGGTCATTCGCAGTAAGTCAGAAAAGATCACAATGGTGCAGCTTACTACTATTTCTCTATGCTTTCCCTTACCTTGTAAGGAAGATCAATCATCATCTGAGTCACATAGAGTCATGAGTCACATAGAGTCATAGCTGAACCACATGCTAGTCTGAGTGTTTGAAGTTTTTTCAAGGCTACTCAAGAAAGCCACGCACACAAATTAATTAATCAATTTTCAGTGGCCTTGTGCCAGTGCACTTAGACCAATGAAGCACATTCAGAACGCACATCCCTCCCAGCAGGGACACAAGCAAAATCACTGCCTCTCCTCCTCACACTGGCATTCTCATTATGACAATGGCCAAGAGGACACGTCAGCCTCCATCTTTCATCCTTGTTCTGGGGTAGCTGGATAATTATGCATTAACCACCATTTTGCTGATGCTTCCTTACTCCATTAATGTTAATATTTGTATACATACAGATTAATTACATTTACATGTATTAATTTGGCAGATGCTTTTATCCAAAGCGACTTATGGCTTTTATATATATATATATATATATATATATATATATATATATATATATATATA
>CM075010.1:12736582-12792064 GCA_037576675.1 Pangasius sanitwongsei | reverse complement strand
ACTGAGTGTTTTTTATATTTAGAGAGTTTGTTTTTTTTATATATATATATATATATATATATATATATATATATATATATATATATATATATATATATATAAAGTGTATTGACTACAGGACAATATACTCTATGTCCTGATATACAGTATATCTAATGGATTAGCATTTCAAGCAGTAGTCTGTGGGAGCATTCACAATCTCCATTGAGGTTCACACCTAAGAGATGACAGCCTAGAGAGTTTCCTGTCTTTCAAGGGTTTTATAACCTAAAGCTAAAAGCAGGCAATGTTATGGAGCCTAATACAAATGTACCTCTACTTTATCACACAGTCATAACAGATGTCCTTAAAATGAAAAGCTTCTGAGGAAGTAGCAAAAAAAAAAAAAAGTCCGCTGGCTTTAACCGAACCATGTGCTAAATCAAGGGTTCCCAATTTTTATTTTTTTTCAGCTGAACCACTTCAACCTGAATTATTTGCCTCACATATCCACTGAAATTTCAAGCAGGTTAACTTCAAGTGAAACTTTTGCTTGTTGAAATTTTTTTTAGCTGCTGTTCTAAGCAACTTACTTTGAAACATGAGACTGGTTTTGTGGCCAGGTTTACATGTTTTGTTTTCAAATGCTTTTTTTTTTTTTTATGAAAGCTGGCTTACTGCTTTCATTAGAACATTAAACATTTCACACACTTGGGCAGGGGTTCGGCCTTGTTACTGTCCATGCGCGTAATTCCAAATATTAAATATTCCTCGCTGTACTTACAGAACACTTCCTACTTTGGAACTTTTCCTGTCTGATTTGTGCTTGGATGTTCCTCCTCTTGTGATTTTCTTTTACTGACAACATATCTATCCATTTTAAGAGATTTTAAGGATTTGTAAAGATCATCTTTTTAGCCACAAAGAATGAATTAGCTAGCTAACACCCTAATTTACGTTTAAGGACTATGATCACATGACATGAAGTAATATTACTTGTTTTAATTAGTTTGTTTTTTATTTGTCAACTTCAATAGGAATGCCTGTACACCTCATTTATGCTCATTTATGCAGTTATCCAATCAGCCAAACATGCAGCAGCAGCACAATACATAAAATCATGCAGGTCAAGAGCTTCAGTTAATGTTCATATCAAACATCAGAATGAAGAAAAAGTGTGATCTCTGTGACTTTAACCGTGGCATGGTTGTTGGTGCCAGATGGGCTGGTTTGAGTATTTCAGAAACTGCTGATCTCCTGGGATTTTCACACACAACATAGTCTACAGTTTACACAGAATGGTGCAAAAAACAAACAAAAAAAAAATGCAAAAAACATTGAGTGAGCAACAGTTCTGTGGGTGAAAGTGCCTTGTTGATGAGAGAGGTCAGAGGAAAATGGCCAGATTTGTTCGAGCTGCCAGGAAGGATACAGTAACTCATATAATCACTCTTTACAACTGTGGTGAGCAGAAAAGTATCTCAGCATGCACAAAATATTCAATTTTGAGGTGGATGGGCTTCAACAGCAGAAGACCACATAGGGTTCCACTCCTGTCAGCCAAGAACAGGAATCTGAGGCTATCATGGGCACAGACTCATCCAACCTGGACAGCTGAAGATTAGAAAATCACATGGTCTTTTTCTAGTCTTCAGCTGTCCAGTTTCGGTTGGCTTCTAGTTAAAGTTTACCTTTACAAAGTTTACATCAAAGAAATATGTTACTTAACACCACATAAACTGGACAAAATAATAGCATATCAAGTCCTATTTGTCAAATCAGCTTATCAAACCCCTAGAATTAATTTATATTATGTCAAAGCTACTGTAGAAAACTAACACAAAATACAAATACAAATAGGGCTTGGTTGGTTTGATGAACAATATAAAATGATAACATGGACCATGTTCTCACATCCCTTACTATTTATTTCCTAATAGTTATAATTAATCTCTCAGCATTTCCTTTCTCCTTATTTCTTTGGCTTGCAACCATCAATTGTAATTGTAATCGCTTCCTCCCTCCTTCTTGCATTTCTACTTTTTATATCTCTCCTTCCATGGCTGTCACTCTATCCATCCCTTCTCTTTCGTCCCTATGTTGTCACTCTCTCCTAATCAAGTCAGACTGGAGAAAGAGATAGAGAAATGGAAGAGAGGGGTGGGGGGGTGGGGTAAGGGGTTGCTTGGTAACGGTTACCGAGTAACGGATGTGGGAGGGTGCAGCGAACCGGAGTCGAGAGTGGTGTTGCTGTGGCAACCAAGGTTTCACACTGTCTTATTGAATTTGTCGCAAGATAGGAGGGCTCAAAGTGCAGCTATTCCCATGCACATTCACATACGCACGCACACACACACACAGGCACATACGTGCAAAGCCCCCTCCACCCCATGCAAAAAAAGTGATTCCCTCATACTATACACACACACACACACACACACACACGCACACGCACGCACACAAAAACAAACAAGAAAAAAAAAACCCACATAATAATAAGCCACATAATATACAAACAGTAAGTGCGGAGTTTCTGAGAAAGGGAATTAATTAAGTTATGCAAGGAGTTAACACCATGCTAAGACCCCAACATTTAAGACATTAATTTCAGATTTTTTTCCCAGCATTGTTATCATGGTGGTAGGTAAATAAAGAGTTACATGTACTGATGGGTAAGATAAATAAATAAAATAAAAATAAAGTTCTCTACGTGCTTATGAGGATCTGTCCATGGTGCTGAAGAAAGCCAAGGCGAAAAAGAGATCATATTAAACTGGCTATATATACACATATACATTAAGGTGAAAAATGGAGCTGGATGTCATTAAGATCCTGGCAATATTTTTAGCAAGAAGATAAAAGAATATCTAATAATATGTTAAAATTGCTAATATTAAATGAAAGCTACTTTTGCGGTTAGAGGCCAAGGTTCTATACACAAGGTGATTAGTTAATATTATAAATGTTATTTCCATGCCACTGAATATATGTGAGAAGTTGTCCAGCACAATATTGCTTTAAAGTATAACAACAAAATGACAGTCAAAACGTTAAAAAGCCTGTCATACTGTTTATTTTTGTGTCTGTATGACCATCGGTGCAATTAGTAACATAAAGCAGAGTGTGGAATAAAAAAAGTTGGGTTTGTGCGTAAGCACACAGTATGGCAACAGAAGAAGGTAAAACAATCCTTTACCGAGAGCGAGGAGAATTCGGCACTCAATAAATTAGTTGACAATTATATATACTTCTAAATGAAAACATTTCGTATGATGCCAGCTTTTTTATTCTGGGATATGGAGTTTGATGCCGATTCTGGTGTAGACATGACAAAGGGCCAACATAAACTATGCACTACTAGATGACAGCATTTATTTTAGCAGCTAGCAGTTTTTAAAAATATATGTTAGGGGAAAAAGTAGTTTGGAAATGTTGAGTAGTGCACTATGAGCTGTTTCAATATTAATTTTCGCAAGATTGTGTGGACCGAATGAAACAGGCACAAACCTCCTTTCCACACCCAGTTCACCACACCTTAATTCTGAGCTGTGAGAAACACTCTTCTTTATCCATTTCTTTTTAACCATGCTTAAAAGTGTCACTTTTACACATACTGCTGTAAAGGAATGCGAGTTTACATTTAAATTTGAAAATCCAATCAAATTTTGAGTGAAAAAAAACTTAAGTTCATATAACTTTATATCAAGCAGGGCTAATAAAGGAAACTTTCAATAAGCAGATGTATTTAAGAGATGTCATCAATGCAAAACTTATCACATCCTGCACTGCAGCACGCTCCCTCTGATCCTCTAGCACTGTTTGACTGGTCCCACCATCTCTCAAGGTACAAGGAAGGCATGCATCGAGACTCTCCTCTATTCTGGCATCTAGGTGGTGGAATGAACTTCCCTTAGATGTCCAAACAGCTGAGTCACTGGCAGTCTTCAAACAACGTCTAAAGACTTACCTCTTCCTAAAGTACTTAAATTAGCACTTTATTTTTTAAAAAAAATCCTTTGTATTGTCTAAGTGCTTGTTACTATATTACATCCCCAAGAGTTTTTGGACTGATAGTATTCTTTGTGACCTAGTGAACCAGTATCGGAATGTACTTATTAATAGAGACTTCAAAGCACTTTTGTAAGTCGCTCCGGAAAAGAGCATCTACCAAATGCCATGAATGTAAATGTTAATGTGATGTAAATGCAGAACAAATAGTAGCTGCTTATTATAATAATATGCTCTAAGATCAAGAACTGAATATTAAGCTGAGAGTTTAAGGGGTTAATGATAAGATCTTTTCTTGCAAACAAGGGCTGAACACTGTTTTTGTGGTCGCTAATGAAGGGAGGCAAAGTAAGCACAGAAGTGGGTGGCTGGAATCTGTGCTTTCTATTTCAGCAAGCACTTTACAGATAAATGACCTGAAACATGCAGTGGAATAAAATACCAAAGGAATTCCTACACTTTTCATAGTTAATTAGCTTTGGTGTTATTTGTATATTCAAATATTTAAAAGACTGAATGTATTTATACAGCAAGCATGGCAGTTCTAACAGCAGAAGTTGTGTAAGCAGCCCTTTTGAGTATCTGAAGCCCAGCAAAGCTATTCAAAGAGGGCAGTTCTTCTTTCAGCAAAGAGTTATATTAGAGTAAATTATCTTCAAGCCATCCTTCCCCTACAAGAGGTGTTCATTTTAACACATCTCAATTTGTCTACATTTTTTTTTGACCAAAGCACTTTTTATGCGTGTTCCAAATCCTTACCTTCTTCTGTACCTCATGCCGTCCGTTCTTATTTTGTCTGATTTCAAGCTTTAAGCATTTAATACCCATTAAAAGCCTTTACAGTGCCTGGAAGGCTGACATCACAGAGAGCTGACCATAGACGTTATACCACTATTGCTGTAAAAAGCACAGCGTAAAAGCCAAATCAGAGTCAATAAAGAGCGTTTGAAATTAATTAGTTAATTTAGCTTATTCAGATAAGGGATAAGAGTAGCTGGAAAACAGCCAAATGGGAGAAAACCCGTGGCTCAAAACCAGGGCAGTGCAGAGACACTTAGAGGAACAAGTTAAAAAAGGTCACATGGATCAAGATTTTAAAACACCAACTACAGCATAACCTGCTGAGCAATAGCAACCGATATTCAAACAGAACATTACAACCCACACCATATATGATTAGGCTGGCATGTGTGAAGTTATATAATTATTTTTTTGCTACAAAAGCTAGATAATATACTTCAAAAGCAACGGCATGGGACATTTTATTTCTAAGCACGTCCGCAGTACGCATCCATGCTAGCAATCAACGATGTATTTATTTAGTTAGCTCTGACTTCACACTGTGTAGCAACCGTCCATTCAATCCACACTGCGTGTGTTCCACACGTACTATGGGTATGACAGCACATTTATTTTATCAAGAAAACAAATGCCCAAATGTATAACCTTGTAAATGAAGCATTGGGACCTTTCAGGCAAAGTTGGCAGCTATAACCACAATACAGCTCAATAAAAATGTGACAGTGGGGCAGAAAACAAACAGCACATGCATCACGATTGTCCGTGAGTATCATTCCCCTACAAACACTCTGATATGTAAGACCAGTTTGCACAAACTTAACATCTTTGCAGATTATGATTTTAAATAAAGCAGTTAGGGTAGTGCCTTGTGGCTGTAGCACAAAAGCATTCAAGTGGCATAAGAGATGACATCCAGGGTCTTTCCATATATATTTATGTATGTATGTATGCATGTACATTTTCCATATATATATATATATATATATATATATATATATATATATATATATATACACACACACACACATATACATACATACGTGTGTATGTATGTACATATAAAGGACAAAGTGGCAAGTACTTCAGCACACAGAGGACCCCTATCAGGACACTCTCAATACCACTGCACAATAGAGTTTGCTTTGTACTGTATGTATTGTTTGTTTACTGTATTGTTTATAGCATATTGTATAGTCTGTATTTATTGTGTTTATTGACAGGTGCACTGTCTGTCACTATGTTACTAAACCTCTTGTCTGATATCATTTCATGTTAAGTACAGCACCGTGAACAATATTTCATTCCTAACATTATATCTGTCTGTGATGAAAGGAATGACAATAAAGCGTACTTGACTTGATTAACGTGCGTAATACGCTGAGCACATTCAAGTTCAGCACCAGAGTCTCCAGCAGTAAGTGAGAAAATAGATTCATTTTGATGCAGGTTAAAATTAAAACTGAAGGAACAGCCTAAACATGGACAAAATGAGATCCACAGGAAAACACATATGAAACAGGTAATTAGTTGATTAGCCTACCAACTGATTAGCTTAATTACTGCACTATAGTGCAAATACATTTTAAGACATTAAGTTTGTGTTAATATATAAACTCATTTTTATAAAATTCATTTTTCAAAGTCCAAAGATCATGTTGTAGTGGTGACTTTGCCTTTCTGCTGCACTTTTGTAGAAAAAGTGTGCATTTCTCATGCTGGTCTGACATATTTTTTTTTAACCAGAGGCGAAGTATCCCCTTGCATCACTGACAAATCAAGCCTTGCCTGTATTAAAATTCCTCAGAGTTTGCTGATGTGGCCCAGCACTATTTCTGGATTTTTTTCTTCTGCAGTGAGATTGATGTTTTCCATTCATCCCTACACAAACTGGATTACATAAAAAGAACCTAAATAGTCCAGCTCCTAATACTGCTATTTATATACGTGTCCTTACATGCTCTTGCCACAGCTATCACCACTGCTGTCATTTCCTCCTTTTTTTCTATATTAGTAGCTATAGGGAATATATACAGATCAGCCATAACATTAAAACCAATGACAGGTGAAGTGAATAACACTGATTATTTTGTTACAATGGCACCTGTCTAGGGGTGGGATATATTAGGCAGCAAGTGAACAGTTCTAGAAGTTGATGTGTTGGAAGCAGGAAAAAATGGGCAGGCGTAAGGATCTGAGCGACATTGACAAGGAGCAAATTGTGATGGCTAGACGACTGGGTCAGAGTATCTCCAAAATGGCAGGTCTTGTGGGGTGTTCCCAGCATGAAGTGGTTAGTGCCTACCAAAAGTGGTCCAAGGAAGGACAACCAGTGAACTGGCGACAGGGTCATGGGCGCCCAAAGCTCACTGATGCACGTGGGGAGCGAAGGCTAGCCCGTCTGGTCCGAGAAGAGCTACTGTAACACAAATTGCTAAAAAAGTTAATGCTGGCTATGATAGAAAGGTGTCAGAACACACAGTGCATCGCAGCTTGCTGTGTATGGGGCTGCATAGCCGCAGACTGGTCAGAGTGCCCATGCTGACCCCTTTCCACAGCCGAAAGTGCCTACAATGGGTACAGACCATAGAGCAATGGAAAAAGGTAGCCTGGTCTGATGAATCTTATTTTCTGTTAGATCGTGTGGAAGGCTGGGTGTGTGTGCATCACTTACCTGGGGAAGAGATGGCACCAGGATGCACTATGGGAAGAAGGCAAGCTGCTGGAGGCAGTGTGATGCTCTGGGCAATGTTCTGCTGGGAAACCTTGGGTCCTGACATTCATGTGGATGTTACTTTTACTTTGAGTTACTTTATACCACTCACCTAAACATTGTTGCATACCAAGTACACCCCTTCATGGCAATGGTATTCCCTAATGGCAGTGGCCTCTTTCAGCAGGATGATGCGCCCTGCCACCCTGCAAAAATTGTTCAGGAATGGTTTGAGGACAAAGAGTTCAAGGTGTTGACTTGGCCTCCAAATTCCCCAGATCTCAATCTGATCGAGTATCTGTGGGATGTGCTGGACACACCAGTCCGGTCCATGGAGGCCCCACCTCACAACTTACAGGACTTAAAGGATCTGCTGCTAACGTCTTGGTGCCAGATACCACAGGACACCTTCAGAAGTCTTGCGGAGTCCATGCCTTGATGGGTCAGAGCTTTTTGGTGGCACATGGGGTACTACACAATATTAGGCAGGTGGTTTTTAATGTTATGGCTGAACGGTGTATATCTAGCTCGTTCATCATTGTCTGTATGTCTGGATGTGAAAGTCCTACAGGACTGAGGCTCTGTTGTTTTACAGCACTCCCTGTGGTTCTTCCTATTAAGTTTTATCAAGTGTGCAACCTGTAATCCTTGCAGATGTTCCCTTGTATGATCCATACTTCTTTATTATGCATGTACACTATGCCAGCAAGTCTTGGACATACACTATATACCCAAAGGTTTGTGGACACCTGACCATCACACCCATATGTTGATCTTCCCCAAACTGGAAGCACATAATTGTACAGAATGTCTCTGTATGCTGTAGCATTAAGATTTCCCTTCGCTGGAACTAAGGGACCCAAAAATTATGTAATTCCATGCTCGGACTTGAGATAAGTTGAATTCAGCATTAGACTCTGCGGTTCAGAGGCTAGATGCTGGGGATTTCAAATACACTGTTTTTTTAATGCTATTTTAATCATTTTTGCTCATTTTTAATAATTTCAGTACTTCTGGAGGGCACTGCATGATGTGGCTTGCACAAATCAACTCAGTAATTAGCTTTTAGTAATTTATTTATTTTTTTAGACACAAGTTAATTGAATCTTACTGTCATGGTGGAAGGTTGCCATGGTAACTCTATTAAGGGTAGCTGAGCACTCTTCTACTTGTATCTTGGGCTGCATGTCTCATAAGGTATTCCAGTAATTTTTTTTAGCCACTAGCAGAATTATATATACCGAGAATATAAATTTTTACTTGAACCTCGAACCGAAGGCCATGCTGAAAAAAAAATACAGCATGATCTGACCAGCTACCAGCGGCAAAAACACAGGCTGAGATGGTCAAAATGGTAGCTCATCTTTGCCAGATGTTAAATAATTTTCCAGGTTCCTAATTACTTGACTAAATTGATCAATAAATATTTGAGATTTCCTAATTGCCTAATTATTGTTACATCTTCGATGTAGCATTGGAAGTGGTAATTCAGAAACGTTTCTTTTTTTTCAACATTTACCAGCTGGAAAAGACAGTCTAACAGCTAGACCAGCTCGGCCTGTGTTTTAGCAGCGAGTAGCTGGTTAGACCGCACAGGATTTTTTCAACAGGGGAAATAAAGTACAGTGTTTCTTCCAACAAACATAAAAACGTTATGTTTCTTGGAGCAAAGAAGAGAATAAAAACTTCCCAACATAGTGCATACTGCATCAACAGCCTCGGTGGCTTTGATGTGTGTTCCTTGATCTGCTGCTTCATTCCCTTTCATGACTGCCTGACAGCCAAGGCTTAATCAGCCGGATTAACCTTCCATGTACTCACTTCTTCCAAAACATATTAACAAATGAACACTTGACAATTCCATGCACAGCATGGTCTTTTAATCCTAGAGAAAGTTCCTATGCACTTTAGTAGAAAGGGAACCATATAGTGTTGATTATTACAATTACTGGCAACACGCTGACTGCTTTTGTGTGTTCTAATGAACAGCTATAAACATGTACTGTCAAAAACGCACTCGAATGATTGTGGAACATTAAAAATTAAGTGAATTGGAGCATTTTTGTGTGTTAAAAACTTATATGGACTTTAGTTCCATTATACTTTTGCTAGTATCTGTGTAGACTCAGGCTCGGGTGGTTGGCCCATAGGTCAGTGATCTTCGTACAAACATTTGAACATGGGGACAGTGGGGCAGAGACCCTATCTCTCTCTCTCTCACTTTCTCTCTCACACCCCACCCCCCCTCCACACACACACACACACACTCAGCTCTTTCTAGCTCTCCTCTTAGTTGGAACTGACAATAACACTTAAAATGTTTATCGTTTCTTCCTCTTTATTTGCATGATTGACTGCAATTGGAGTCTAATTAAACAGTTATACACAGAATAAAATTCTGAGTTTTTTCACTTTTTCTTCATATTAACTATTATACAGTTAATAATATATTAACTACATATAATGCTTCCCCTCTCACACCCATCCCCCTTTCATTTCCTCAAAGACCCATTTACCCTGGGTCATTTCCTTCATATCAAATTTATATCTGGATAGATTATCCATATCAAAATAAAAGTTTAAATGCACACAACAGATTTAAATCTGATCGCCAAAACCACTTCAGGAGGTGGTTTAGCCACACGTTAATAGTGTAAATGCATTCGTCTTGTCAAGCTAAAAACAGCCAAAACCCCTCCCAATAAGGTGACACACATGCTCCATTACTGCTAGTGTTTGTGCTTTTAAAACATTAGCAAGATGAAAAAAAAGGTCACCAAGAATCACTATTGTTGGTTCAGCCACCATCTTGTTCATAAAACAACGAAAAATGACAAACAATAGTGGAAGCTGGCGTGGAAGCTGGACCCTAGGTAATAAGCTTATTTGCATATTAATGTGCAACACAGCTATCAGATCTCAGTCTGCCTGAGCAGGGATGCACTGGTCTACAAGTGTGAATGCATGTGGTTAAAAGCTTATCAGGACACAATCCAGATACAAGATGCAAAAAAAAGCAGGTATAAATAGGGTCAAATGTTCCTCTTGATTTCTCGTCACTGTATTTCTCTAGGTGTCATTTCATCACCGTCTACCCACAAACAGGAGAAGGAAATAAACCCCACAGTGTATAAAAACCATTACTGATGTGTTTCTCCTTCTTAACCAATAACAAATTTCATTATTAAGGAGATGAAGCTCTTGTTTAAGGGTACCGTAATGATGTGTGCCCTCTTTTCTGTGTTCTTCCCACTGTTTCCTTCAGCATCAGAGCAATGAGAATTCAGTAAAAGAACATAAGCAAAGTGAGAGGAGGGAGAACATCCTGCTCTTTCCCCTCTACCCCCACAGCAAGAACCAAAGCAGGCTTGCAGCTGCACAGTGCTAGTCCAAACTGGTAAATTATTGAGCGTTGCTTCGCCCCGGTACATTACACTTCACTTCGTTCAAGCCCTGATGGGTTCAGGGTTTATTTTCAAGCAACATTTACATAAAGCCTGCCATAAAAAACTCATATTGAGATAAAGTACTCAATAAACCTACATACAAAGATATAGTAAAAAAAAAAAAGATAGTCATTTATGATTTTGTAGATAATTACATATACAGAGATTTACAAGCACGCAAGCTATGATGATAAAAAGGCAGAAAAAACAGAGACTAGAGATATAATGCAGAAGGCCTTTACTGCTTTGCTCAGTTAAAGCTGTGCTATTGCTACAAAGCTGCTATCTGTATTTGAAACTGTCCCACACACGGACACTAAGATATCCATAGAACAAGGCACATCTTGTTGATAAAATGTATGTAGTCCACACTATATACTAAAGTATCACTACAGAACAAATATATGTAAGCAAATGACAAGAAATTTTATCCTACGCTACACTTCTACACGCACACATGCTTAGTGTAAATATTACAGTACAGAGATTCTACCAAACACAAACAGAGTATGAGCATGGTGTATTCTCAAACAGCAAACATGCAGTTAGATAATAAATAAACAGGACCTTTACCGTTGAGATAGGTGTCCCACAAAAAATCTTGATCTTATATATCAGTATACTGGAGAACAAGCAATCCCTCTCTCAATCCCCTTAACCCACTCGTTCCCTTTCTCTCTCTCTCTACCTCATTCATTCCTGCTCTGACACTCTCACCCTCTCTCTGGCGAAATGCATGACTGCATTCCTCTTCACTCTTTTGCACACACACACAGATGTGTGAATGAGCTGTGAGCTGTGCATTGCATGTGAAGGAACGGCAGAAATGAGACGAGCATGCTGTCATGCCACAAATCAGATGAAAAGGCACAGTGCACATGAATCTGGTTAGAAATGCTTGACCATATTCCTCTAAAAGTGTGCATGCAATTCATATTGCATCATTCAGCAATGTAATCCAGTGCTGAGCCAAACCCATATTCTTGTTTTTCATTTAAAAATCTGCAGCATATGCCTCTATTAGGGATGTAACTAAATACAATTACATTAATTGCAATTGAACAGATTCTAAACAGCTCTAAACAGATGAATGAAGTTATGAATAGGAGGTGCACTATTCATTTCCGTTTGCATTACACAGTTCACTTTCATGCATCAAAGCATGTCAGAAAGGTTCATAGGGAAGCTGGTTGAGACTGTAGTTGTACATAAGGACTGTAAATAAGGTTGCATGTAAGGACTGGTATCCCGTGGGACACAACCAAAAAAGTCTTGCACGCAGGCGCGAACGAAGCTTGAGGGACAAACAACGACCACGTTTATAAATGTGATGTTAACATTAATGTTAATATGATTCAATGCATTTATACTATCCTTAGTAACTGTCTGGTCAGAAGTTTAAATTAGGGTGCTAGTTTGTTTATACTTTAAGCAATAGAACCAACTAAACTGTTGCAGGCACGTACAAACAGAAATAATAACTTGCTGTAGCTTCCAGCTTAGGCCACACCTCACTTTGGGTTTAAATCCAAATGCAGACACAGATATAAAAATCTAAACCAAGTCATAGACTTGGGACAAGGAAAGAAAAGCAGACATTGTGGCACATCAGCATTACATATCTCATTTGTTATAGCCCATAACAATTACTAGCATTGTAACAACATGCAATTTTAAAGGCCTAGTTTGCAAGTATGAAAAACAATTAAAGATCTATGTCATATAACTTAAATACAGTAATCTGCAATATTTCCATGCAATTGAGTGTGCAAATTCCTTTGTTTCATTCTTCAATTTACATTTTTTCAGGCCTAGAAATTAGCTTTGCCACAAGCTGCAACAAAGGCGATCAGCCTTGACCCTTTTCTGTAACAGGCATACATAATTCCAACAGATGGATTGGGTTAGATAGCAGGATGGGAGGGATCATCAGTGTTTTCATTACAAGTGTGATTTACTTTGTAGGTAGCAGAGGACATTGCAAATTAGAAACTGCTCATTTAACACTGATGAAAAGCTGGTGTTATTTTTGGCACATATGTGGCTAAAAATTCATGGCTGCAAAGACAGCGTTTTCAAACATCAAGAGTTTTAGATGTGTAATAACTTATATTCAATGACTTATGAAATCACTGGCTGAACACGAGTCACATCCACATTTTGAGATATAGGTACACAACTAGTAAATAGTCAGTAAAATCCACCAGCCAAACAGAAATCCCATGTACATGTACATTCAGATTGTATGTAAAACAGATGTATATTGATAACAAATGTCATTAGAAAGACCCCCTAGGTCTGCTTGTTTGTTTGCTGACTGGAGCTCATTCACCAAAACATGGGGTTGATAATCTGCTAGACAAAATGCACCTGTGCTCATTTGCTTGCATGTTCTTACAAGATCACCTGCTAATTGGCCATTACCACCATAACAAATGCTCGGTAAAACACCGTTAATTAGCTCTTAGTAAATATTGCCTTAATGGGCAACCAAACTTACTGCCTGAAATGTGGATCATGAAAACTGTACTACGATTTCTGGAAGTGATTTTTATGCACGTGAACATTACACCAGGAAGAGCCCCCTTTGTCCTTGAAGGTTTTCAAAACAGTTACATTGACCCATCATTTCTAAAGGTTTCTGTACATGCTACACCACTGAACTCTCAAAACTGTCTCTCGATCAGAGACTAAATTTGGAGAAAGTGCAATAAATACTAATAGAACTATGTTGTCACTGTAATAACTGAACAGAATATTTACTAGGATTATACTGTTTGTTTTTATTCTTAACCTAAGTTCTAGAAAGTAAATTACTTCTCAATAACCTCTTTTATGAATACAGAATATGCTAGTTATATATAAAAATGTAGGTCTATGAACCCTGGCCGTTATTTGGTGCAGTTACAAGCATTCTATTTCACTCATCTTAACCACCAGGAACAATATCATATCATCATATGACAGCATATTCCACAATGGCACGAGCAAGCGACCCACCATAGGATGACTGTAAAGGTGTTTGGAGATAACCATCACACTAACGCCACTGGGAGTGGCGATGTTAACCTTACGGAACCTGGAAATGCCCATGGTGATTCCAAAGTAGTAGCAGTAACGACATCCTGATGACTGTGGTGGTTTGAGTGTGCCATATGCCAAGATCTCCTTTAACAATTGCAGTAAAAAAATTTGACTGGTGCTGTGCAAAAGAGCACATGCGCTGCATGACTGCATCCAGTTCAATTCAGACCCAGCCATTTTGAAATTGACTATCAATGGAAGGAACCACTGAGAGGAAAAAATGGCCCTGGAGAGAGAATGAGGGGTGAGTGGAGGAAACCCAACTCCAGCCCTGGTATGTTGTGTTAGTAATTCAGCTAATGTTGTAGGTTTGCTATGTGCATGGACTTCAACGTGCTAGCATTTCTTAGCACCATGCCCACAGGTTGGTTAGACAACGAGGCATGTAGAAAGGTTAAAAAAAAAAAAAAAAAACTGAGCAGAGATGCAGAAGAAAACCCTACCTGCAGAGATGAATGAGGGTGTTTTAAGGGAGACTCTTAATACCCACTCCAGTAGTAAGTTCAACAACAGGCAGTATATCGAGAGAGACTCAATCGACCATGTTGGTTGTACTTAGTTAGAGACTGCAGATGCTGTGGGACTGACCCGAAGTGCTAAGGAAGACCTCACTTGGTGGAGATGCATGGGAAATGCAAGGAAATCCAACTGCAGCCCCTGTATGTGTGTTTGTGCATTCCATGTAACTATGCAAACTCAGTGGAGGTGGAGCAGGGTGTGGTGAGGGAGGACCGCTCAATCATGTGCTCTCAGGCTTACAGCTCATTAGATAGCTGGCAAAGTGAAAAACTCAGAGCGCCAAGGGGAAAAAACTGAGAGAACAGTTCGTCACTGGACAGCACCAGAGTGATACTTAACAAGGCTAGCAAGCCAACTACTGTAGGTAACCCAACTAAAGCTAGTAGCTAGAGTTCCAAATTGACTCCAAAAAGTACTAAATATGCTCACAAGCTGCTATACAGATAGCTAAAAAGGTGCAAATGAGGTCTGGTATGTGCATGAACAGAGAAGAAAGGGAAACAACTGCTGTATAACAACAGTATTTGTAAGAAAGGCTACATCATACAATCCCGTTATGACTTTGGTGAAAGTCTCAGCATGTGAGAGCATGCGCACAGGAACATATCCAGTTGATTCACACAGCCCCTAGTGGTTAGGAGCAGTGAAACAAAATCACAATGTTTGAATAACCTTTTTCATTTGTCGAGCTTCAAAATATATAGATGCTATAAATTGTTATAAGTTATAAAATCAGGGATTAACTTTCTTCTGATAAATGCAGAGATTATATCTCATTCTTTCTCAGAAAATATAACTATTAATGGATAAAAATCTCAAGACATTGTTCTATAATGAGGAGAACCATATGTTAATTTGCAGTTATACAAGAAGGATAAAGCAGTTAAGTACATGCAGTTACAGGAAAATAATCCACTCTGGGGTAATGGCTGCATCAACACTGAAATGTCATATGACCTGAGGAGGTTTTAGTGCAGAGAATTAGAGAAACTCTAAAGCCAACAAATTTTGAACCTTGGAATTACATTGATAGAATTTTCATATTCATAATATCCACACATTTTTTTGTTTTTAAATCTGAATTTCAATATTCTTCTAGGTCTGAACATGAATGCTTTTCTAGACCTGCTTCAAGACCTGCCAAAAGTCTTATACACACAGGGAATAAAGCAGTACAGGAGCACACGTCATTAAGAAATAACACAAACACACGTACAAACACCAGGTTGTTCCCAGGATGACTAATCTACAGACAAGAATTTATGACGATATCTTCATACTGTATATTGCAGACAAATATTCGACATTTCAAAACAAATATTTCCCAGCATGTCAGGGCACAGGCTGAACATAAACTGCATTTCCCTGCAGCACAGTACAAAGCTGCCCACTGGTTCAATCAACGTAAACACGCAATCAATATAATATGTAATCAATAATAAATCAGTAAGAATAAACAACCCCCACCTGCCACATTCGCACACTTGTCCCTCTAGGCCAGCACAAAATATCATTTGTTAATGTGTTATTATAAAATATAATGTTCTATTGGATTATTTTTAGAACTAACTAACTTGCTATGATTTCTCTCCAGCAGCAGTGTGGGATTGGGATTGCCTAGAGGCTGATGGATTGAGATAAACTTGGTTTCATTAACTCAGTATCGAGTGCTTAGAGCCTCAGCAAGCATTAGCAAGGATGAGGAAAACAATATCTTAATGTGATTCACTGATATTAAAAAATCTAACACACTATTAGGAATGCATTAGCCACAGGAAGTAATGCACTTGACATGCATGTTACAAAGCTTGCTTATTTGCTGGTATCAATGAAAATGTTTGCTGTCATGGACTGAGATAAGAGCATAGCAAAAATGACATCATGGCAAGTTAAAATAACTTGAATATAGTCAGATTTATCTAGTAGTTCCTATAAGAGTATAAGAGTATAAGAGTACAATAAACCAAATATAAGAGTACAATAAGCCAGATATAAGATTATTCAACCTATTTCTGGACATTTGTTACTAGTTTCAAACATGAAATAGTCCTGTTCTATTGTCAGATAATTTTGCTTATGTTAAGCATTTATTTCTAGAGGGAAGCAAAAATATGTCAATTTAATAAGAAAATTTAAAGCTTGAAATTAGTAACATAAATGCCTAGAAATGGGTTTAATAATCTTATATTTGGTTTATTGTAATCTTGAGTAATAATAGGAAATACTAGATACATCTGACTATATTCTAGATACAATATAGGTGTATATAGCTACACTATAAGTATTGCCACAAAGTTGGATTTACAATTGTATAGGATGTGTTTGTATGCTGTATCATTAAGAGTTCCCTTCACTGGAGATAAGGAGCCCAAACCTCTTCCACCATGACAATGCCCCTGTGCATAAAGCAAGATCCATGGAAACATGATTTGCCAAGGTTGGAGTGGAAGAACTCTGCCTGCACAGAGCCGACTGGTCAAATCTATCTATGGGAGCTATTATAACAGCGAAGCAGGGACTACATCTGGAAAGGGATGTTCAACAAGCACATATGATTGTGATGGCTAGGTGTCCACACCTCCTACTTTTGGCCATATAGTGTATTTTCACTTTTTAATGTGTCTTTTTTTTTGCGGCGAGGCCTGATTTTGCAACCAAACCCACAGGATTGCCTACATGGCATGATGATTTTCTGTAATGCATCTACTTATATTTACGAGTTAGAAAGGGAAATGGCCAAACTCACAAGTATCAACAAGAAATCAGAACAGTCGGTTTTCTGCAGCATAGTCTGTGTTTGATCAGCAGCTCTTTTAACCTACCTGTGACAGGCTTCATCTGAATGCAGCAATATTTAAAAAAAAAAAAAAAAAAAAAAAAAGTCTGGACACACGCAGTCCACAACAAATATTATTGCTCCCCTTTTCTCTTCTCTGTACAGACACAGCCACTTGCTGACAAGCTGACACTATTATTTCAGACTACTCAGTCCTGTCAACACTCTGCAGGCTATGAGTGACTGAGGCATGCCCAACAGGACTGCAGCATGTCTGTCAAGGCCCTTTTTTCTGTACTTGTTGTCCATCACTCACTCACACACACACACACACACACACACACACTCTCTGACTTATGATGCTTGAGCTGAAAGCCTGGGGGTTATAATAAATTACATGCCTTGAACTCAAGGTCCATCCCAATACAGCTCGCTATATCATTTTATTCAGCTCACATGAACTTTTCTCAACTCAACATTTTCTCATTACTAGAATTTTCACCAGGAACGCAGAGCAGCGTTCACCTGCGTTCTGCCCACGACACTGTACAGTGAGGGTGAGGAAATATGCTAAATATAATCATGCTCCTTTTCATGATCTAAATTGAGATGTGTGAAGCCTTCACGCATCTTGGGTGGATGCCACACAGTAATAGGAGCAGTGATGGCAAACATTTGTTATTTAATCATTTAAGGCGCGGTCTACCGGCAACCAGTCTCGCCATATTAATAACCTTTATGACAGTTCCACTGAAAATGATTTAAATAACATGATGACAACTAAAAAAAAAAAAACAAAAAAAAACAAATCTACTCTTCTTTTCTAAATATGGAAGAATGGTAATGATGACTTTGTTGACCTTCATTTATGAGCAGCATTGTAGTGCAATTATTTGATCTGGATGTATTCAGCTGCACTGTATGTGTATGTTAATCCCCCAAAAATAAGCATTCAGAACTGTCATAAAATATTTCAGTTTGATTTAAACCCAAAATCCCTTCTTCCTCAGCTGTGCCTCTGGGTGTTGGCCTTCAAATGTGATTCATTGATTGATTCCAAAACCAGAAATTTATCGCCCTGTGTAGGGATCTAAAAATACGTCTGAAGACAAGAGAAATGTATGAGAGATAATCCCATGTGAGTCCTTCTTAAATCTCGTTCTTAATGTTATACATTTCCAATATTTAGAAAACGGATATATATTTAAAAAAAAAAAACTTTAATCAGTCTATAAATGTTACCACCTAATAGTACATACATCTGAATAGTTTATACTAGCCCTTCTTTTTCCTAGAAATGTCCTATTCTACTATCAGAACCAAGGTTATTGGCTTCAACTGATATAAATAATAATATGTTTAAAAAATGAATAGCCTTAGATTATGGCCCTTCTAAGGCTCACAAAAATGCTGATGTGGCCTGGGCAGAATATAAGTTTTACCCCCCAGTTCTAAGTCAAGGAAAGTATTGCACATAGCTATTGCGTACACCTGGCAAGAAAAGACTCTGTCCAGGAAAGTGTCCTTTCCCGATGTGCTCTTTTTTGAGTTTGAGTCTTAGTTGTGGACATTCCTAAAGAAAATCAAATAAGTATAACTTTCTGATATATTAACAGATATATACAGTTAGGTTGATAAATATGTGGACACTGACAAATTTATTGTTATTTTAGCTGTCGACCACGGTATATTGGAGTCAAAATTAAATAATATGTAGTCAAAGGGCTTTAAGGTTTCAGCTTTAAGTTAGTTTAATCTAGTTTATCATAAGATGTAAACCACTGCTAAGCCTCAAAAACAGGAAAAACAGATTAGAATTTGCCAAGAACACCTAAAAAAAAAAACCCTGTACAGTTCTGAAACAACATCCTATGGACAAATGAAAAAAAAAGATCAACTTGTACCAGAATGACAGGAAGAGTATGGAGAAGGGAAGGAACTGCTCATGATCTGAAGCATACCACCTCATCTTATGGCGTGGGCATGTATGACTGGTTCGCTTGTACTTACTGATGATGTGACTGCTGACAAAAGTGGTAGGATGAATTCTGAAGTGTGTAGGGCTATATTATCTGCTCACATTCAGCCAAATGCTTCGAAACTCATTGGACAATGCCTCACAGTGCAGATGGACAATGACTGAAGCATACTTGAAAAACAACCCAAGATTTTTTAAGGCAAAGAAGTGGAATGTTCTGCAAGGGGCAAGTGAATAACCTGACCGGAATCCAATTAAGCATGTATTTCACTTGCTGAAACTGAAAGCAAAATGCCCCAAGAACAAGCAGCTGAACTGAAGGCAGCTGCACTACAGGCCTGGCAGAGCATCACCAAGGAAGAAAACCTTGGTGATGTCTATGGGTTCCAGGGTTACAATGTTCACCTGACTCGGAAGTATATACCCTCTGTGTAAGGTCTGTACTTCGAGCTCATACACATAATTTAATCTCCTATATACATTAGTGAACAGCTGAAATAACAATAACTTTGGCAATGTCCAAATATTTATGGACCTGACTGTATATAGTAGAGCTATCATAACCTATTTTATAATTTTAAATTATAATGAGGTAATTATCATCTATGATTAAAACCCTTAATAACAATAGTGAGAGCAAGACAAGTGCACCTTGGGTTCAGTCCTTGGTACTGATGCTTCTTATCTTTCTTATCTTCATTCTTCTTTCCACATTCTAACAGGAACAATCTTCTGCACTGTTATAAATGTCCTCATCTAGCAGTAGTGCTTTACTCTGCTCTCGCTTCCTCTCCCTTTTTCTCTCTCTCAGTCACTAAGACTCTAATCAAATTATCCCTGCCTTGACCTTGTCTTATAGAGCGACTTGTGGTCACATGTGCACGTGTAGCCTCACGTGCAGGAGTCTATATCACCAATCAGCCAGTCACCACATATGCAGAAACACGCAAATGTCCGAGTTTTGAATTAACATCGTGCTTATATACTTTCTTCAGAGGGTTAATCCGACATGATGCATTTTGCTACAAAGAAACTCAAACAAATGGTATAGCCCACTCTTACATTATCTGAATAACTGGAGCTTTTATTCATTGTCAACATCATACCCATCGTTAACATTCTCATAGAATTCAGTAAATTATATTCTTTAATGGTTCGATATTATATAGCTGTTATCATTCATGAAATATACAGACATCAATGAATGGTCCACCTCCTTAGGTAACAGGAGTAAGAGCGTATTTGTATATACAGCACTGGCATGACAGATGGAAGGGGAATAAAAAATAGTAAAGAAGGACTCTTTCATCATTCATTCCCTCTGTAAGAATGTGCCAAATACAGATAATATGGCAACCCTGCGCTGTTTGCAGTCCAGGCCACGCTTTCCAATTCTCCTTGTAGGGTCCCAGTTGTCTTCTCTGATCTCCTTGGGTCAAATGCCATATTTTTCTCTTTTCATTATCACAACCTGATCCATGAAGCTCGACTGCTAGCAGTGATGTGTTCAGTAGAGGAGAAACAGAACAGTTTCACGTTCAATGTCATGGTCACTCCATGAGATTGGTGTTTGATCTTAGTTTAGTCACCTAGATATGACCTTCCCTCTAGCGAAAAGCTTTAATTGTTCAGTAATAAATAAGTTTAAAACAAAATTGCATTCTGCATTTCCTCTTGGCTTATTATTTTGTAAATCCTATACATAAATCTCCCCAGAATGCTGGAATTAAAGTGTTAAACTCAAATAATCCCAAAGAAGAATCCACGACTTCTACATTTGGGAACATATCTTATATCTGAGGCGTCATGGTGGCAGGTAAAGCAAGGACAGCCATGGAAATCAGTCATTCATCTAAAATTTGGCTACTTTCAAAATGTATTACATATTATTACTGCTATTACTTTAAAAAAAAAAAACCTACTGAACCATGAAATTCTTATTCCTGATATGAATCAAAAGGTTAAATGGCCAGATGGAGCACAGCAGTTGGGCTGCTGGGCTGGAGAATGGAAAAAATAAGTGTCTCTAATAGCAAATAGTGTGTCAATATTTGTTTTTAAGCTCAATTTGTATTTGTAAAAGAGTTCTTAAATATTATTAGTAAAGAAAAATTTTAATTCCGTAACAGAACCCCAACACTGTTCTAAGCACTAACTAAAGATTCCAGCATCACAGGCAGGATTTTGAAGTGGATGTGAAGAAAGTCTAGGATTCCAGCCTGTAGCAATTCAAATTCCAATTCAAAATCCAGTCAAAGATCTTAAAAATACTCAAAATATTGTCATATGGTCAATGAACTTAGCAAGAGGAATTAATAGCCAGTTAATAAGTTAGTATTCTCTTTGTGCATAACTAAGAAATGCAATTAATGGATTCATGTGAAATAAAAAAAGTCCAAATCATGGAAAACCAGTGGAATCATTTCTACCACAGCCATCAAATCTATATGTCAAATTTATATCTGTTCCTGCACTTTTCAGAGGCTTTAACTGATTTCAGGTAACAAACAGATACAGACAGCTGTCAGGGCTGTCTCCAAACAACTGAGAGAAAGATGGGAAATGTGAAAAGTGTCCCTAAACCAAAAATGCCTATATAGAAATATGAATAAACCTTCAGGCTGAGTAAAATAAAGCTTACTGAGAAACAAGACAAGAGCTGGATGCGTTCGTGTTGGTTCTGCTCCACTTATGCTATAACGTTAAAAAGCACCAACACAAATGTTTCATCATAAAAGGAAAAATAAATAAGAGTCTGTTAGAGGAAAAAAAAAAAGTCACAATGATGAAAAAGTCTTCAGCAATGAGTCTGCATGAAAGAAACTCACGTTGATATTTTTGTATAGTTCATTTTACGTTCAGCTACTCATTATGTGCACGTTAACAGTAAGGTCAGTGTTATTCTCTCTTCAGTGCTGAACACAGCCAGTCAACAAGCCTATGCGTGTGTGACAGAGACAAACATTTAGAGACAGAGACACGACAATATAGCAATAGAAACAGAAGATGAAAGACAAAGAAAGAGCTCAATTCTTTGTAATAAGGGGTGAGTAATTTTGCAGCGATATAACGGTTTTCCTCTACAGAAACCTCTGTGATGTATGACATCACGCCGCCTATTAAATGACATCAGCAGCCGTACCAACGTGCACAGACACATTAGAGTTGATTAGAGAGAATACCTAGCTTTAAAAACGAATGGTTTGATTTACAAGAACGCTAAGTACTGGATTTATGCTTGATTTGTATACCTGAGGTGTGGTAAGCATTATAATACAGTAAAAACTTTTTAATATTACATCAGGATTACTGTGATCCAAATGTGTGCACAAAAATGTTGACTGTTAAGTAAGATCTAATTCCTCGGTCACGTTGTAAAATTAATTTGTTTATCACTAGGTCTCAAGTTTAATCTAATCATGTGTAATCACTGAGCTCCTCTCAATAATCAGCATATTGTCCTTCACTGTATTATGTTTCTATATCCACATCATACTATATAAAGTACCATATATGTTATTAAATTAGTTTGGATGGTATGGTAATGAGAAGTAGAAAGTGCACCAGTTTGGCCTGCTCAAATATACTGTGTACTTCATTCACTCATCTTCAGTAACCGCTTTATCCTGCTCATGGTTGTAGATCCATCATGGTTGTGTCCCAGGAACACTGGGAGACAGGCAGGAATACACTCTGAATGGGACACCAATCCATCGCAGGGCAGCATGCACACACATTCACACCTAAGGGCAATTTAGAGTAGCCAATTCACCTACTGGCACATCTTTGGGAGGAACTTGGAGGAAACCCACAAAGACACAGAGGCTACGCTCGGACAGTAACCCAGGCTCAGGATTGAACTGGGGACCCTGGAGCTGTCAAGTGGAAATGCTACCTGCTGCACCACCGTGCCATCCCCAGTGTATTTTCCAACAAGAAATGCCAACATGGTCACCTGATTACAAATTCATAAAAATTTCCATATGACAAGTTATGCTTAGAACAAGGGGCGGAGTTAGCAATAATGGGTCTTCTTACAGCATCAATGAAAATACGTCCGTTTGTTATAATTCATATGAATTTTGTCTGAGGTCAGGTTGCAAATACATGCCAAGAAACTTAGCAGTGCGGACCAACAGCACAGCAGAAGAGAGAAGAGAGTGTCCAGGAACAGGAGAAAAAGGAGGTAGAGAGAATAACGATGCTAAATACTGAAGTCGTACATTCAAATATGGCTTTAGGAGAATCCCCATGTCACCTGACCCTATAGTCGACCTGAAACACTGCACATCAGTGGTACGAAATATCGACCCCTTCTCTTCACTTTCAAACTTTTTCTTGACAGTTTCTTTGACAGTGAAGTTGATAGCTGACACATTTTTCCTACTGGGAAAAAGAAGAAAAGTAACACACACATACACACGAATATTTTAACAAATAATGTGAGTAGCACAGGACAGCACAACACAGATGACACTGCAGCATCACAGTGGCTTGGTGGACAAAGCAAGAGTTTCTAGAGACTAGAAGAAAACAAAAAAAGCAGAAAATACATGAATGAGACATGGAGGGTAAGGGCTCTACTGTCCCTTTTGTTGCTTTTTCATCCCTTGTTTCTTCAGCTCTGTCACTCCATTGCTCATCCAGCTTGAAAGTCTTTCTTTCCTCACATTTTTTCCCTTTTCATCAGCACAAAGAAAGGTATCTGTCCATGTCAGAGAGGTGGTAGGATGCAGGTGGCATGCTAGTGCAAAGAAAGGAAGTGTTTTTTGTCGATTTGTTTCATTAGTTTATGCAGTTCAGTCAAAGCACGTTTTAGAGTCAGCCTGCTGAGCACTGAGTTTGTGATCCAACATCCTGCTGATGAGCATTTATCCACCGCTTCCTGGTTGAAGTAGATGGTGAGAGAACAAACTGCAGACTAAGGTGCTGCTGGTTACCTAGAGGAAGGGCTACTGCACTCAGAGGCGGGGCAACAGAACTGATGGGCGATGTCATCATCATCCTCTTCTCTACCAACCAACAGGAGGATGAGCAGAGAAAGGCAGAGATTCAGGCAGAGATTCAGATACATAAAATGGATGAGTGGAGTAATATGGTGCAGGGGAAGATGGACCAGAAATGAATGTATGAGAGAAGGTGACAGCAGAATGGTCAGTGCACTCTGATTTGGCCTAAAGCACCCAACTGGTTTCTTCCTTTTAGATTTACCGTGATTTTGCCATGGTCAGAGGACACTAATAGCACAAAAATGTCATCAAAATATTCAGACAAACGCACAGTATTTCCCAATCCAGTGCTCAGGGACTTCAAGACAGCACGTAATATTTTAATGTGCTAGAAAAATTCTTTTGTGCTAAAACGGAAAAGATAACTGTCATACTGTATTTGCAAAACAAATATGGATGGACATATTTCCTTCCAAATATTTTTTTCATGCCTTAATGTTTAATGTACTTTGTGATTTTTGTTCCTCACACTTTGAGCTACCGTTTATTCTGAAGTGATCATGACTATGCCCTACTCCTTCCAAAGGCTCCACCCTTCACAGTGAGAACTCTGGAAGGGGTCGAAATTAATGGCCACTTGGAACGCACCTGAAACATGATTTTTCAAAGTGCTTTATTGTTGCACAATGACTGACACTGATGCAAACAATTTAATAATGTTAAAAACGCAGGCTGACACTAATTTCATTTAGGAGCTGCGATTCACTAACTAGCTCAGTTTGTAAATGATATAAAAGATTAAATCTCAGTGCTACAATTTTTTTTTTTAACATTTTTTGCTCTCTCTCAACTCCTAGCACTACTGTAGGCAGGCAGTCACCATGTTTCAGTGAATTGTAGAGGTGGCACTGAGCCGATGTCCATAATCAGTATCGGGCTGATATCAGTAGAAAATGCTGGATCAAATTTCAGGGGGGGAAAAAAGAACGGATCTGATTCTGTAACAAATCTAGCCTGAAATATCACCGACATTTGCTTGTGATGCAACGTAACATAATGGCAACATAAATTAGGACACACAATAATAACAGTAGCCACCTAAGTTACCATAACAATGGAGAGTATCTCGCTATTTAATAAAGCATGTGTGGGAGTTGTTATCAAATTAGCTGTAGAGAAAAGCAAAACAGTAGACTGCAATGTACGTAAAACTAGTGTATCGAGCGGTGGAACCAGCATCGGAAACCTTAACATGACCAACCTTAATAAACTACTTACGGAAGCAAAATGTTAGAATGGTATCGGCTGATATTCAAGGTTTTGGTATCGGGTAATCGTGCTATTGTGCCATCTCTAATAAACTGATTGATCTACACAGAGGCACATTTACTTGTTAGCGAAGTAGGTAGCTAACTACAGTGCCTTGCATAAGTATTCTCTGACTAACGCTTCCTTACCTGCTCACTGACTTTTAGTGCATGGCCTCAAGTAGTTGCATTTGTGCCATATTCTTTCCAATTTCTAATAATGAATTGTGCTCCATGGAATATTCAAAGTTTGAGATTTTTTTTGGGGGGGTCTTCATGATGCTGTTGTTTAGGTATGTTCTCTAACAAACTCTGGAGTCTTCCAGGAACAGGTGTATTTATATTCCGATCACCTGACACTTTAACTGCACACAGGTAAACCCCACCCAACTGATTATGTGACTTCTGATGATAATTGGTTGCATCAGAACTATTTGAGGAGTTTCACAGCAATAAGGGTGAATACTTAAACTATAACAACTTCTGTTTTTATTTGTAAATAATTCTGTGTAGATTCATGATATATAATCCCAAATAAGTCCATTTCAGTTCCAGATTGTTATACTACAACATGTGGAAAGGTTCAAGGGAGTGAATACTTATTCAAGGCACTGTATATTGCAAAGTAAATATAACAAAGCAATATCTATCATTAATAAATGGACTAGTTAGCTAAATTAAAACTCAACATGACAAGTGTTACATTTTCCAGCTGTTAATTATTTAATTGCTGCTTATATTTTTAAGCAACAGTTCCCTTGAAAAGGAAATCGTCATGCGACTTGGTAAGTCCTGCTCCTGAAGTGAAGTTATGTCAGCTTGTTCCTACTGCTCTCTGAGGGCTCGTCTCTAATGCACTTCAATCGAGCTGATACAGTAATGACACAGCCCGTAAGATGAACGCTAGATTCTCCCCAAGGGAGGATGGGTAAGTACATGTGGATGATTGTGTTGTAAACAGTAATGACGCACAAGGGCTGTTCTTGATTGCATTGTTTGATTTTGTTGGAAGGTGGAATAGAGAAAAGACATGGATCATTAGGGATCCCATGGACTGGATTTGAAATCACTGTTAGATGTTAATGTGTTCCACTGCATGTTTTTTTTTTTTGGCAGCACAAAGCTGTGTTAAGAATCACATCCAGCAGGTGGCAGTCTTACATCATTAGCCACTTGAATGCCACTGAGCTCCCCTACATCTTCCCACAGCTGCTCGAATGTGAACCCTGAATAACTACAAAAAAAAAAAAATTCTACAGTTAATGTAATTATCAAAATGTTCAAAATGTTTTCAGCTGTATTTAAATATTGAATACAGTCTCTACCTAAAACACATCTAACACAAATTTATAAATCAGGTCGCATGTTTAGCTCTAAAAAAAAAATAAAATACATATTTATAAATCACTGGTATAATAATAGGCCAAATAGAGATGCCCAGTGTGGAAATGATTAGATGACAGAGACAGAGAGGGGATTTATGACTGGATGGGTCATGCAGTGAGAGTATGTGGGAGAATTCAGAGTGGGCTGGAGAATGTGTGTGTGTGTGTGTGTGTGTGTGTGTGTGTGGGAGCAAAGAGTATCATGTCTGTTGTGATCTGTATCTGTGTGTGATTCATGCCTGAAGCGGTGGGAGGTATCGTGTTCAAGTAGCTGGTATCAGGATGTAGGCATGTGTGCTCGAGTGTGCGTGTTGTTTTGCAAACTAATTTGGTCCGGTGTTATTTATGTGTGGATGGAGTAATTGCACGCTGGGGACCGGAGAGACTGAAGTAAAACACTGAAGCGCTCATTAAGAGAGAGGCTCACCTCAGCATCTTCATGAAATCAGAGGAAGAGAACAAGAACTCAATGTCAATCTGGGTATTATATAAAAAAAAAGTGCCTCTCTTAGCTGTAAGCTTTAAAGGAAAGCTCCACCCTGAAACACATTAAATAGGTGTACATTGAAATAACTGTGATATGTCCAGTGAATATGGTGCTAGCTGTTTGGTTGGTGCTGTATGTTCGTTATTGCTCTGAGAAGTTAGTGGCTGTGTACAGAGGAATATTGCTAGCACAGTTACAATAGTGTTTAATAGGAGAAAGAAATTAGTTGGCCTCAAACGTAAGGGATAATGGTCAGGTTTCGCAGTTAGCCACTAAAAACGAAAGAGCCAGAGCGTCTTTTCTTTCTCACTGTTTTCCAGCAACATTCAGTGTCATATTAATGAGAAATACATTGTAGGATTAGTGGAGACACCAAACACTGGACTCAAGGTTCCAGAATGCAATGCAGCTATACGACACAGTTGTGCTGAGTTACAGTGAGACTCTCCTCAGCTAGTTAGTGATCTACGGTGCTGTTAGCATGAAAGCATACATGAAGCTTTGGAAACTTATCTGTTTGGGCAAAGTATACAGATGAGTAGGTAACAGAGCTAGGCAAAGGACTAAAGGACTAAAGTGCTGCTGCATCACTCTCTTTAGATGGACATTAAGCAAGGGCTAAATCCCACTGGGGCCACTATCAGCAAGTAGCTGAATGGCACTGTGTAATTAAATTACACAGAGTTTAAACCAAAAAGGCTTTTATTACAAAATAAATCTTGGACTCCACTGAACATCACATGTTAATTATAAAGATTAAAATGGAAGTTGTTCAGGGTGGAGTTTTCCTTTAAGTATGCTCATTTTACCATGATGAATACATGAATACAATATATATAATACATTTTTTATTTTACAGTTAGGGTTGAGGTCAAGGTTCTGAAAATCTGGTAAATCTGCTTAAAATTATATTACTAAATGTCAATTATAAGTTAAATTGCAGTGAATAAACTGAAGGTGAACTCGACAAACAAATGGGGTAACATAATATCTATTTATATCTAATCATATCTAATCTATCAAAGTTGAGTATTTCACTGATTTAATTTGGGTGATATACAATGCTTATTAAACTGTTTAACCTGTTGGAATGAGCTAGTGATGTGTTATAAAGTAAGAATTTCTTTTATCTTACTTTTATCTTACTAATATATATTTAGTGATGGGAGAGGACTCTGGGGTGATCAGAAAGGCACTATGGGTACTGTAGATCTTAGTGACTGGCAAGTCTGTTCTACATGATCAGAGGAGGAAGATGAGGAGTGAGTTTGTAGGCAGGTAGATAGAAAGATGCAGGGTGTAGGGGGACAGAGGGGTTGAGTTTTGGGGGCTCTGGCCCTTACCTTGCCTGCTCCGGATGCCGGGCAGGGGGGAGGGCATGACATGGCGGCTTGGGCAGGAGAAGCCGCGCGGGGCAGCAGTACTGGTGCTGGCTCGTGTGGCTGTTTGCGCTCAGACTGGTGTGGAGAGAGGTAGTAGTAGTAGTAGTAGCAGGAGGAGAAGTAGCAGGAGTGGTGGTGGTAGGATTGGTACAACTAGTAGTACAGGTGGAATAGGGTGGTGACCTGACAGAGAGAGAGAGAGAGAGAGAGAGAGAGGGGGAGAGGGAGAGTACAGAGGAGATGATAGAGATAGACACCGGAGAAAAGAGAGAGAGAGAAAAAAAGAGAGAAAAAAAGTCAAGAAAGAAACAAAAGGAAACAGACAACAAAGACAGCCACATGCATACAATACAAACACTTTAGCAGCAGCAGTAGAAGCACAGTTAGGCAGCATTATGTAGAGTTATGTAGTATTATGTTATGTCTAATGTTTTAATGGAATTATACAGACGCAAAGTCACAGTTATGAAGTAGTTATGTATGGTTATGTAGGATTTTGACCTGGAGTAATTGTCTATGTAGTTACTGCACTTCATATACTTACTTAATATACTTACATTCACCACTATTGACCACAAGAGAGCAAGTTAACAAAACTCTACAACTGTTAAAATTATCATAAAATCGTGCATTAGATAATAAACAATGGATGGAGGTGCAGTGTGGTATAAGCAATAATCCAATAATGAATCAATTCACTGAGCAAACTAATGAATTATTTCTCCAGAAACACGTCTATGAATTCTAAGGCACATGTCAGAGAGCTTACACTGATAAAGATGCAAAAAAAATAAAAGCAAAAAAGACAGCGTTCATAACTACAATAAGGAAAATAAAAATAAACTCGATATTAATAAATCATGAAGAAAAGTATGGTATAAAGTGTTAACCAAGGCTCAGATTGAGCAACGTAATTACATGTTTATTTAAGGTGCACAGTAATTACATTCAGACACATGCACCCACACCTCCATGCAATTATGCATGAGCTCAGATATACGCAGAGCGGCCAACAGGAATTAAGTAATATATTTCTCATTTCAATAAGCTGTTTCTCAGCTAAAGCACAGAAGCATCTATAAAGTGCGGAGAAATTATTTACTTAAATTATAGTTAAAACCAATTACTTTATTGAATAATAATAAAACTGCTTTTTGGTGGGATTTAGATGAAAACCTGTACTTGGAGAAATCAAACCTCTAGCAGCTGACCAGTGTGTGTGTGGATTTATTTTGACCAGCTGTTTGCTGGTGTAAAATTAGACCGTTAGCCACAGCCACTGTGTGTACCTTTCTAGTAATGAGACAATTTGCCTGTCAAGGCTTACATTTAATATACAATTGCTAACCAAAAGTACTACTATCCTTTTCTTCATCTTCTTTGAAGAAACCTACTGGTCATAGATTATCTAATCTATTAGGCTCACACTGAACAAGGACACATCAAATACAGCAATAGCGGCATCAATAGCTAAAGCAGACACAAAGACACACAACACAGGAGGGGAGAGGGAGAGAAAGGGATGCCAACTTAAACTTGGGACAAAAGCAACAGAAATATAAACTAATAAAAGAGAGCACTGTGGGGGAGAAGAGTAAAAAGAGAGGAAGAGAGAGAGAAAGGAAGAGCAGGAATGGGGGTGTGAATGGACGCGTGTTGACTGGGTGGATGAGTGATGACTGGGTGGGCAGAGGGGAGAGATGGAAAGATGCAGGAAATGAGTGTTCGAGTGTGTCCAGGCTGTAGAAGTGGGAAATCCTTGGTTCGGCTTGTGGAGAGAACAGGCAGGAGGTGTCAGGTGAATAAACAAAAGGATCTAGAGGAAACTAACTGTGTGTTTCATGTAAGTGTTTTCAAATTATTTGCCATAGAGAGCAAGTGGAAACCAACTACAGTACTTCCTCAAACAGCTACAATACTGCCGTGGCCATATTCAGTTCATGGAATGACATTGTCTCTTGTGGATTTACATTAGAGGACAGTCACGGAGAAATTAACGTCGTTGCGGTACTTGATCAAAGTGAACATGGGAGCAAAGATTTACTGAAGCGTTCTTTTTATAATTAGCAAAGTCTGCCTTTACATAACATCTAACCAATGTTCTGACCAACTACTGACACACATACATACACAAAATCTGCCATCTACCACATGGAGTTCTCTTCATGAGCTCGCAAAATGAGAAACTGGGGGTTCAGACAACTGCAGTGCTCAAGCATAAAAACTGTTCATCATTTGATGCACAGATCAGAAATAATGGTCCTTCTGAAAATCTTCTTCAAAAGAGAGCTATCCATGAGAGACCGCCAGATGTCACACGTTACTATTAATCAAACATGATTTGAAAAGGCTTCGCTGCTTTCGATAAACGCAGCCTTTCCTACAAGTGCTGCCTTTTGAAGACAGGTTTTGATGGCAACAGGTGTAGCCCCTTACAGCACCCACAAACATTCACACAGAGACGCACAACGCATTTAATATTTTGAAATGCTCAGTCTGAAAAGCCAGGTAATGATGTTGTGACGATAACTGTGTGACGATAACTGTGTAGTTGCTGGTGTGTATACATGTGTACTTTCCCTTTCTTTTCATTTTATTTGTCAAGCTATCATTATCCTCCTTCAATCTCATTATCTCACTATTCCCTGCCACTCCACATGCAGAATTCCTTGCCCATTTTTCTCTCATCACTCACTACCATTCGCTTCCTTCTCTTCTTTCTCTCCCTCTCACTCTCCATCGCCCACTCGCTTCTTCACGTAAACGCACTTGTGATAACTCTCCACGTTCCCACAGCAACCATTCTCTAGCTGAAACCCAGGAGAGAGCGAGAGGCAGAGGAAGCCAGAGAGGGAGGGAGAAGGTGAAGAGAAAGGGGAGGCAAAGGAGAACTAGAAAGATAGGAAAAGGGAGAAGCAATGCCACTTCCAGATCACAAATATTGGTACATTATTATTATTAACTATATTTATGTGGAATTACTCTGACTCCCTTTTGCTGGTGGTATCATCACCACTGAAATTAAAGAAAGCTGCTGTTTAAGGCTGGTACAGTACCAGAATGCATGACACCATGCCGTCCAGACCGCCTCCCAAATCAGCTAGGTCCAATCAAAATGATTTCACTCCAATGCGCAGCCTCTTTGCTGGTCAGACACAATGTCAAACCACGCTGTGGGAAAATGTCAGCACTGTTCAGGTGACCTGTCAGTTTCACTCCAGCAAATTTAGTCGGTGAACGTCTGGAAGAGTTCATCTACCATTTTATCTCTGTCTGTTCTTCTGATCTTCTCTGTTCCATATTCATATGACACATACGTGCCGTCATTTATTTATGTAATGCTTATTGATGTAATCTGATTAAATTACATAAGTGCACACATAAACTCACCAAAGCATATATTTAAAAAAAAAAAACACATTCAGATGTGCACATGCTTTACAAAGTTGCCATGTCCTTATTTAGAAAGATTAGCTAAGCTTGTCATTTACCTAAACTCAGTGCTGTACTAATGCTACATGCTTAAATAATATTACTAATATGGATATAAAATGTATGGGATCTCATTGTTGAAAGGTATCGATCAGTAGAGAGGTACAAAATAATTTTTCTAAATATTACACTTGGAACACTGTAAAGGCCAGCATCAACAAGTGGAGAAAATGGGGCACCTCAGTGACATTACCAAGAACAGGCTGTCACTAAATTACCCCAAACCATGTGGCTAAAAGTGTTATGGTCTGATGAGGCCAAGGTAGAACTTTTTGGGCATAATTCTGAAAGATATATTTGAGACAGCTTATCATCCAAAGAACAACATAACCACGGTGAAGCGTGGTGGTGGCAGTATCAATATGGGGATGCCTCTCCAGCTGAGACTGGGGCTCTAGTCAAGATAGACAGACTCATGGATAGCAATACCAAATACCAATCTATTTTGGTACAAAACCTGCAGGTCTCTGTTAGACAGCTAAAGAAAAAAAAAAGTCACCTTCCAGCTAGATAATGACCCAAAACACAAATTCAATTTAACAAAGGAATGGCCCAGTCAGAGCCCAGATCTCAATCATATCAAGAACCTGTGGAACAGGTAATTCCCTCTCAATTTGAAAGATCTGGAGCATTTTTGAAAAGAAGTGTGGAAATAAATTGCCAAATCAAGATGTGCTAATCTGGTAGACTTGTATCCAAAAAGACTGAGTGCTGTATTACATGCAAAAGGTGCTTTAACATGTATTAGCTAAGGGATGTACACACTAATATAACCAGGTTTTGCAAGTTTTTTCTTTTTTTTTTTTTCAAAAATATTTCTGCTTGTTTTTCACTTGAATTTCGTTTTCATCTATATCACAATAAAGGGGGAAAAGATCTCACATGATTTATTTTGGTTTCATTCACAAAAACCTGCAATTTTAACAGAGGTGTGTAGACTTTAAATTCACTTTATACCTAACATTAGGCTAACGTACGTATATTACATCTACCAGCAGACAAGGATGCTAGAAATCTAGCTTATCTTAGGCTAACAATTCTATTGTTCAAAAGTGTTAATCCTCAGTCTCCCAGATTGGTGACTATAGTGCGATAGAGGCAGACAGTTTCCTCTGCCTTCTCAGCAGCTAATGATCAAGATGATCAAAGTAGCAAGTAGCATTTGAGTAGTAAGTACTATGATCCTCCATGACAGATAAGAAGCAAACAAGAAACCACGCTTAGGTCAGTTTTGTGTAATTATAGCAGTCTTTTAAGATGAATAATTGTCACACTGCAGAAGATGATCTTGGCCGAATTCTATAACAGACTGTGAGATAACGCGTTCTCCACGTCAGATTATATGATGAAGATCTTCTAACTGTAGACCTGCGACTAAAGAAAATGACTACATTCTGCTTTACGTCATCAATTTCACGTAATCTTATGTCGTCCTGCTATTGCCAGCTTTTAGATGAGCATCTTAGCAGTAGTCACACTCTGAGATTTTAATCACGACACTATCAGAAATTGGCACTAAATCAACCGCTGATCTTAACTTACAACCAAAGAATTCTTTTACATCGTGTGATTTCTGTCTAAGACAACAAAATCTGGCCAAAAATTGTATAATGTAAACCCAGCTATAAACAAACGTCAGTACTGCTACAGAACACAATACGTCACACTGTGAAGAAAATATTCTTAAATTTAAATTCAATCACATCAACACCCACAGAGGCCATAGCCCTGGCCAGCAAACCCTCAGAATAAACTCACTACACCACATTTTATATTATTCTATTTTATATTATAAAAGCATTTATGACACCTTATATTTAACTCAACAGACATCTGACCTCTTGTCATCCTTCATATTTACAATTACCAAGCTATGTATACATGATGCCTTGCTTCGCAGGTGTGTACTATATCATAATACGTATAACCTAATGTATTTGAATTACACCTCAATTCTGCACAGAGCCCACACTGTTATAATCATGTTGCACGTGTATTCATTAACAGGATGTCGTAACATTAAACCGTTCATCATATCTACAGTTGCAGCTATTGAATGGCATCTAGAGCTCTCTCTCATTCTCACTCTCCTTTCTCACAGACAGACACACACACACACACACACACACACACAAAATCTTTCTTTGCCGCCCTGGCTTGGACAGAATGATGTATTGTTGTGGGATGACTGCAGTTGCCTCTGTGTTGCAATGCGAAGGAAGCAGAGGGTAGGCTCATACGAAACCTCCCTCTCTGAGCTATTTTTTGCCCCGATAGCCAGTGGAGAGCAAGCATACTCATATAAAATCACATCCAGTTAAGTAGGGAATGGCAGGATAAGATCACGCCAGCAATTTCATTAATCACTGCCGACCCTTTATTACATTCCTTTTGTTCATAATAGAGCGCAAAGTGTAATTCAGACTACAATGGCAGAGAATAAAAGACGTTTATGCAGACAAAATTGACGACGCTCCAATTTATTATAAAACACTGTTCCTGAAGAGAACAATTCAATTTGCATATCAATATGAGCACAAATGAATGGAGATCCAAGGACGACAACTGGGTGGGGCTAATTATTTTGAAAAATGACATCATTTGTCCTTGTCTTTCAGTGCATGTCCTAGACTTGTCCTACTGCCATGTATGGCGATAACGTGTGCTGCACAAATAAGTTGTCGTGGGGATGGAAGACTCAGACGCAAACGCATGTGCATGCTCACTCTCAGTCGCTTTCTCTCTCGCACATATGCAGAGAAGGGAGAACAGCAAAGTATGCATGCAACTTTTTTCTCTTTTTTAAGCAATGCGGTTCATCTAGAGTTGTTGCTATGACAACCCATCATGTATCCTTCAGATGCATGGTTCATTTTCGTCCAATTGAGCTGTCCTAAACCTATTTACAAAGTTACCCAGAGCTAACCATATTATACTTTAGCTTCATCAGAGCAACGTGCAAAAAAAAAAAAGAAAAATTGTCAAAGCCATAATGCAACGGTTGCGCCAGAACTCCAAGGGATCATCATCAGAGAATCACTGACGTCTTAATTATGCACAGAATTAAAAAAACATCTAGCCTCTGAACATCTTAGATTCCACCTGACATTTCATCCATACCAACCACCCCCACCCCCCATTGCTGTATAATAACTGATGTGTCATATTGAGTCTGCAAGCGTCAGCGCAGGTTCAGCTGTACAAATATATACACATATTTTTACTAGGCATCAATCTGTAGGGCTAATAGGGTGTCTCATAGATGACACACAAGCTTAGATGATACCTTGGCAGGTTATGTAAGTCTTAGTCTTTCAAGCTTCTGGCACTAAATTCTTGTAATGTGTCAATATGAGTGTGACCTTCGGGGCCACAACTCATTACTCCAGCCTAGATGAAGGTGCTCCAGCATAAAAGTTAATCAGTCATTATAATCAATGTCTCATTCTGACTTAGGGTTAGCCACTGCAAATCTGCCAGGAGTAATAGCGTAGTCCATCTTCCTAAAGATTAACATGAGTCTAAATATGTGTCATCCAGCAGCATGAAGGCTATAGTCTACAATCTCGTCTTCACAGGACAAGAGGAGGAAATGAGGAACGAGAGAACTGAAAGGGTCGTTACAGACCTGTGTTTGTTGAAGTCTCCATCTGGCCTACAGATCCAGCAGGGTAAGTGGTGGTGAGACAGACAGAAGAGAGAAAAAGAAGCAAAGAGGGAGAGCCACAGAGAAAGAAAAACACAAAACATGTAGAGATAAATGCAGGGAAAAGGGTCAATCATTAAACACAAACAAGACAAGAATAAACATTTTTAGCACCATGTGCATGTGACACCTTTATCATCATATACTGTGCACCGAAAACCTCACTCCACAGGCATAAGCACATGTGATCACGTGACAGAAGTTAAGAGTTACAGTATTTTTACTATTTACAACATAGGACTAGAGGTATAACGCAGTGTATCTGGATCTGTTTAATGCTCCAAATGTCCATATCTGTATTCAGTTTTGAGTGAGTGTGGCCTTTTTTTTTAAAGATTATATATGAACCCTACCACTACGCCCCCAGAAACACTAGAAAACACTCGAAAAAACAAAAACCACATGTAGAAATAACAGCACTTTCTGCATGGTCTGTGAATTCTGGATCTGACAATTCCGCAATCTCAGCTACATCATTCGAGTTCATTATGGGTCTTAACTGATCCTGCTTGTGCAGTTATTACTTTTGTTTGTACCTGCCTGCAGTATTTTTTAACAAAAGTTATAGGCTCTCTTTCCTAAAATATGAACAAAATAGCTTAACATAGCTTAATTTAAATGACCACGACCCTGACCAGACAGCTACTAAGGATGAATGAATGAACGCAGTAAATGCATCGTACAGAGCCGCACATTCATATTAATGAACCTGGTCTCTGTTTATCCCAGAAGCTTCACATCTGAACACTCACTTGTGCCTGCAATAAGTGAAACTTTTTCATTGCATCCTGTGGGAATTACAGTCTCGTTGCACACCTCTAGTCTCAACACTCAGTTTTGCCTCACAGCTATTAGATTAAACTTGTATTTAAGCAAACCCTCTCTCTAAAGAGGTTAAGACTGTACTGGCAGCTTAGTTACAATGACACTTATTTCAATGTTGAACTGACTTGAGTACTTCAAGTGTTGAATCTGAATAGCAAAGTCCCTGATTTATATGTTCCATTAAGGGCTTATTATGACAATATCTCCAACGCTCAAACCTCTGACACCCCAGATATTATTCACTGCCTCCTATCCATGACAGTAATTGCCACCTATCAATTGGACAAACGCAATTAACACAGGACATGCTAATTATTCTCCCACTCAAAGTAGTAACAAAGATCACCATTATAGAAGCATAGTGAGTTTGCTGTTGAAACAGTGGTCTTCAAAACACGGTAAAGGAAAAATATTTTCAAAAATTGACTAGTCAGTGAATTGCTTGAACGGCTAGTTGACTAATCAGCTCAAGCAAGCTTAGCTGTGTATAATTAGGCAGGCTTAGCATCATGCTCACCCCAGACCCCAGTCGGACACATTTCTTAGAGCAGTATGGACAAAGCATAGAGACCTTTAGTAATTAACATAGATCTGCCTTTTCATCTATTAACAGCTATAACCTTTTATTGTGCCAAAACCACTATTGTCACAAAAAACTATGACCGTGATAGATTTAGCACAATAGCTGGAACATCGCTTACAGAACCTGATGTCTGACAAGAGTTGCCTTAAAAATTTACTGTTACAAGACCAGGTCTTTGATGTTAGTAGAGGTTGTAATTAATTGTTTATAGCTCATTTCAGCATCAGAAGCTGTTAATTAACAAAAGCTATGTACAGCACATAGCTGTACACAGCCATGATTGGCTTGTCAAGGGAAAAAAAAAATTTTTTTGCTTGAGGCAGAATAGCTACTGCCAGGCTTTGTTTATGCAGCGGGTTTGAGAAACACATGATCTAAACCCCAACATGTGAATACTGATACTTCTTCTTCTTCTTTCGACTGCTCTCATTAGGGGTTGCCACAGCGGATCATTGGTCCGTATATTTGATTTGGCACAGTTTACGCCGGGTGCCCTTCCTGATGCAACCTTCCCTAATTTCATCCGGTCTTGGGACCAGCATTGGGAGTGCAACCCCAGTGGCTGGGGTTGGTTCCCTGGCTGGGAATTGAACCCGGGCCACGGCTCTGAGAATACTGATACACATAAAATATATTAGTATTAATAACAATTACAAATACCTTAAACTACAATTCTCGAATCCCACTGGTCAGAAGGTGTTGATTAATTTTCTACAGATACAGTGCAGCTCAACAGCTCAACCAACGCTCGTTGTAATTTAAATGACAGGTTTATATTAATGCGCTCATAACGTTATCTTTTCTGTAGTAACAACTCATTCACAGGGAATTGCTTTGCTGACACTATCTAATCTAAGCCTAATAATACATGGATAAAAGAAACGTGCTGTTATATAACAAGAAAATCGTATAATAAATTATACATTTAATGGAAGGAGTCTGCAGTGACTGCGCTTTATAATGGTCGATATGTTTTCTGCTACAGGAAAGTCTTCAGGACAGACAACTTTGAGGTTTATTGGTAACAAGACAAGCTGCATTTTTTGTCTTACTGAGAACAAATCGGCTAGTGAGGGGATGACTGTTTATAGCTGCTAGAATGTAAATGTTAATAACAAAACACAATGTTAAATGTAATTATAAACAGTTAAACATAAGACGTGTCATTCGTTAATAAATGAAAATTGTAATTGTTAACAAATTGCTATGGTATAAGAGGAATAAAACACCCCGGGACATACTGTTATTGAAAAATAATCAACTTCATCTCTAAAGTAAAGTATAGGACCCCTCAAATTAACAAAATTATAGATATAATGAATAACATCATACATTATTCCTGTCATTCACCAAATTCCACTGTGTCTGTAGATTAAGGCCTTTCATTTTTAATGACACATGAAATAATAAGCAGATTTGTGACACAATATATTTCTCATCGGTAACAACTTTATCCTGCCCAACGTTCCATTGGTGGATGCGGAGCCTATTTTGGTAACACAAAATGAGAATATTCCCTGGATGGGACACCAGTCCATTACAGAAAATATTAAAGCAGTATTAAACCATCTATGCCAAAAAGATAATAATAGTAAGGTAGCAGGTTCTTAATGATCACAACTGTACTGCTAGCTTGTTGTATTGTTAGCTCCTATTATATTGTGCCCAGATAGTTGTGTCACCCTATGTCTTTCAGAAACGTCTGCATTTAAACTAAATTAAACTGTGAAATAAATCTCTGGGTCTGCTCAATAATAGAAAAAAAAATTACTTATAAATTATATATATATATATATATATATATATATATATATATATATATATATATATATTTATATATAAATTTTTTGTTGAGTAAACCTAGCTAGTCAGCAAGTTCTGTTGTTTTTATTTTAGCAAAAAAGAGATTTTTAAAAGGTAAAACTATACTAATGTTTTACAGTTTGCAGACTTGTTACATTACTCAAAATATTTGATTGACGTGGCAGCTGATTCTTGGTTTGTGTTTACTCATTTGCTTTATTCTGCAACAGAACTGCTGAGAGCTTATGGCTACTTGACCCCATCTCGATTTAGCTGCTGTTAAAACCCCAGTTTTTTTTTCCAAGAGCAAGGAATATTTGATTGCTTCGATAATATGATAGTGCTCTGTCTTGGCTTGTTGCCTGTATCTTGGCTCAGCAACAGTTTTCTGAAGATCATTCTTGGAATATGAGGGTCTTAACAAGCAGCTTAGGCTTGTAACAGTGTCACACTGTAATGGACAATACACATTTTCATATTACTGCAATCAACGGGGGGGGGGGGGGGGGGGGGGAAGAAAAAAAGAAAGAAAAAAGGTTTGATGTCCCCTATGAGTGAAATGCAAATCAGAGAAAAGGATCACATGGTCTACCATCTGCTCAGTACAGAGGGAGGGATGAAGGATGGAGAAAGGAAAAGAACTGAAGATCAAGAAATTATGTTAAAAAAAACAGCATTTTTCTTCAATGAAGAGGCCAAACCTCTGCACAAATCCTATCCAATAAGCAACTAGGACAGGCTAGGATTTACCATTTACCATTCTGTGTGTTCAGGTAATGCTAATGCTAGCAGTGCTACAGCTAAAGGAACAGATGGGCACACCAGCACACTGACTGAGTCAGTCCTGGACCGTCTTTGTGTCTGCTAGCTCAAGTAAAGAGACACCGATATACAGTATGTAACTTACTACTTACTATGCTAAGCCTCCATCAGAGAGGTAGAAAATAGTATACATTTAGCCAATTCCCAGTGCAAAAAGAGACAGAGAGAGAAAGCAGTGGAGTGTGTGGATGGAAAAACAAAGGGAGTTCAGACTGAAAAAAAAAAAATCTTTCTCTTGACCTTTCTAGCATTCTCTTACAAACAAATGCTCACTTACATTCTCTCTTTCCCTCTGTGCTCCCACACAAGCGCAGTCCACAATCTGACACTGCAGCGAATATTAATCACAAACTCTCCTACACAACCAGCGCCATGCTTCATGCGAAACCACAAAATGGCCCCACAGTCCTCTTGAAGAGCAAAGCCTCAGCTTCTTCCTACAGACTCAACTATGCACTGTGCCCAAAATACACTTAAAAGAGCATGAACTACGAGCTGTAGTGATCAAATGTTGGAGACAAACTGAATAACAGCTTGGGGGTTTAAGGCTTGAAAGCGAAGCAAGAAGTCTGGAGTGACCAAGATAGCACTTTGCCTTCAGATACTCAACCTGCTTATGTGTCTGAGAATTATAGAAGAGAATTCTTCCAGTATTTTGACAGCAATTTGACCTAACAAAATTTATTATTTTTACTATTTATTTTAAGAATCCCAGGAAAGCTCTGATGTCTGTTGGTGTGTTCTTTGCTGTTGTTTTTATCTGACTTGACTGAATGCCCTGAGCATCAGCAATGCCATCATATAGACTGATCCTGTTTTGACTTGTTAGTTAGATAGCTAATTAGCTAGTGAGAATGTAAATTAAAACACAAGGAGGATGGAAACAGTGAGATGTTAGTGGACGCTGACAGTAATAGGAGTTCTGCTGCTCAATATTGGTGTTGAATCTTCTAGTTTGAAGTAAAACTGCAGCGAGGCTGAGTGTTTTTACCAAAACGTAAGCAGTTTAACATAGCTGTGTCTAAGGCTAGCTAGCAAGTCATGTGTATCTGTGGCAATTCATGTTACATTATCTAGCTATTTTCTAACCATGCAAAAGGTTACTGACCAACAAATATGACATAAGCAGTAGCATTTGTTACTAGATAGGCAGTTAACTTCCATGAATCCATGAATTTCTTGTCTCGTGTATAGCTTAGTAGACAGTTTTAAGGCTGTCCTCTGAAAGACTGCCTATCTGCTATTATTCATTCATTCATTCACCTACATCAAACGCCTTATCAGAATCATAGTGGATCCAGAGCCTATCCCAGGAACAGTGGGAGCGAGGCGGGAATACACCCTGAATGAGGGTCTAGTCCACTGCAGGATACTGTACACACATTTCACACCTAGGGGCAATTTAGTAGACAATCTACCTACCGGCATGTTTTTTTTTGGGAGGTAACCAGAGACAAAACCAGAGAACCCAGAGAACCACAGAAAAACTGTGTGATGTAAGTGCTATGAAAATAAATGCATCCCAACCGGAGACAAAAACTGTTTTTTTCCCCCCTAATAAAAGGTGTGGTATATCATTCTAGCCTTACTCTGCCCACAACCTATCTGAAATAATCTCATTAGAGATTTTAGTAATCCCAACACAACTGTTTCTGTATCTAGCCTGTATGATGTAAATCCCACTGCAGCAACACATGACTATGGATTTAGGTGAACTTTGTTTGACTTATACAATCATCAGATTCGTCAGCACTGGCATCTGACTCAGCTGATTTAGAGTTTTAAAAGATATTCAGAAGGTGAAATCAAGTGGTGGCAATTCAGTGTGATTGTGATTGGAGTCAGATTTTGCTTCAAGTCTGAAAGCAGTTCAAAATCAAAATTTCTGATGCGCAACGCTTTCACCAAATGTGGGTATGAAATTCAGCTTTCTGGTTGCCATGGCAATCAAGTGTCCACCTAAATACACTCTACATTACAGACTCAGAGAGCCCAGTTGCTTAAAAATGTTACATAACTCTATGCTTAACTGAAACAAAATCACACTTACATAAACACACGCTATCCTAGCCTCCACTGAGGGCTGAGGAAGTTCTCAATCTATCTGACAGCCACCCAAACAGTGTTTAAAGTCACACTGGTTACACAGTATCCACAGGTATGCAGCAGAAGAGCCTGCATGCTTATACTCACTGTCTCTGCAGAGTGGCGGCTGTGCCGGTGCTGATGCTCTCTCTGTGTCGTTCTCTGTCCCTCTCATTTTCTGTTGGGTTGGACCCAGTGGACAGGCCACGGTTCAGGCGTGTGTGTGCATTGACAATACGCCGGTCTCGTGGAGGCACGGGTGGAGGAGGGGGAGGAGGGGCCGGGGCAGATGTGGGGTTAGGGCCTGGCACGTTGTTGTGGCTCTGGATGGGGTACACAGTGGCGGAGTTCTGCACATGTGAAGGGTGCCCATGGGTCTGGTTGGAGGCCCCTAGTGGCGGTGGGGGTGGGGGTGGACATGGCTGCCTGTCCAGCCGGAGGTCCTTGTTCTCCTGGTTGAGGCGGTCCAGCTGCACCTCTAGCTCCTCGATCCGCCGCCGCTGTGTCTCCAGCAACTTCTGCTGGCTTTCGATGATGTTGTTGAGCTCCAACAGGTACTCCACAGCCCGATTGGGGCTCTCCGGGCTGCCCTGGCCCGTGTCCATGCTTAAGGAATCTTGTACCTCGGAACAGCTGTTCACTGCTGGATTGATGGAGCAGTTGGATTACAATCACCCCAAATATGGGAGCTCTCCCCCCCACGTGATGCTAGTGGGGGGGGAGAGAGAGCAAAATAAGTGCTGGCTGTTGGAGAGGAATTCAACAGATACACGCTGTTTTTACTCTCCTATTGAAGGACAAGAAGAATAATTAGAGTCAAAGTGTCTGAATCGTTGGATGATCCAAGATGCAAATTTGCATAAACATAGAAGAGAATGGATGGGAATGTCTGAGTCAGCAGATTCTCAACCTTTCATAGGGTTCACCATGCAACTACTTAGACAATACATCTGTTGAGATAAATGCATTCGCCCTCTGCAATTCAACGATTCAGCATCTTACCAACATGTCCGATAGCAGAGGGTGACGAAGAAAGTGAAATAGTCTTGCTTTCATCTGTGTCTCCAGCACATACTGGCATCTCCTTTCCTTCTCCAGCGTGGAGCTGAATGTCAAATGTCGCAGCAGTGCAGATGCTTGCTCGCCACAGAGCCTTCATGACTCATAGCGTGGAGAAGAGGCTGGGAGACATTTTCTCGCTGAGCCATTCCCCCAGAGATTCTGAGGAAAGGGGGGGGTTTTACAAAAGTTGAACCTTTACACCGCAGTGCTAAATTGGTTGATGTGCGCATGTCTTAATGGTACCAAGTCAGCTTTGCTCTTCTCTCGCTTCTTCTCAGCCTCATGACATCTTCACTATCTCTACATCATTCAAGTCCTCTGCGTTAAAATGTGCTGTGTCTTGAATACATGGAATAGCGCTGAGAACAATCATGCCAATGTCCATGTTCCACGTCCGTGCATTGCAGTCTCATACAGTGGCAGATTGACCACACACTCAGGAACAGCTGGATGCTCTATTCCTCACCTCCTTTGCCCTATAACCTACTTGTCACTACACATGACTGTCTCTGCAGCAACACACTCTGCAGATTCTGACTAACAAACTCCCTTCAGTTTGAATGATTCTTCCTGCCTTTGTTTTCATTCGCCTGAGGCTTCTCGTTTAGCTCGAATATTCCTCGTTCGTCTCAAAACGGGTGACAAAGATGCATCTTTAACGTGTCCAAACGCAACAAAATACGCTTCGTTTCCTTCTCCGTTTCGTCGTCAGTCATCCCTGAAGCTCCTTCGCGTTTGCTGAATGGTTATTTTGCATAAAAAAAAGAAAAGAAAAAGCACTGCTGATCCAGTCTTTCTGCATTTTGTAGAGCAGCCGGTATTCGCTGTCCGCCGGATTTATGATGCGTTACGAAGGTGGAACGACCTGGCTTTAGCTATATTCCTCCATCAGCTGATCTCTGTTAACACATTCGCCTAGCTATAACACACCAAACCGGCTCCATTAGGATATACGAATATGCATTTGGCAAATATTCAGTCCAGACAGCTAGTAATATATGGCAGCATTTAACCAACTTCGCCTCCGGGTGTATTTATGACTCGCGCGCAGCTGCTCATGGGTTACACACAGTGCCCGAAAACACAGCAAGCTGGACGCGATTCATTTCAACAGTTGCTTACAGAGCCAGCACATAGTAACACATTCACCTCAGCTTCGGCTGAGCAGTGCTTCTGTAGTGTGGCTTGATTCCGTGGGATGTGCTCTGGTCTGCGCTGCACCTGCCGCCTCTTTCCGCCATGCAGCCTCCACCGCAGTGTCCACGCTGTCCACATGCGTCAACGCCAAAGTCTCCCCTCCCAACCTACCTTCTCTTACCTCACTGCCTCTTCCCAAGCGGGTTCAAATTCAATTTCAAGTCCCACTCTCAAAGCAGATAAACATTTCCCTTAGCTGAGGTTCCGACGTGCGTAATGTGTAAAGCTATACATACATACTGAGGGAAACTGGGCGCTCAGCGACGGCCATCTTGGATCCAAAAAGCCGTTTGATTCTGTGGTGGAATATCTCCTCGGGCAGAGCCGCAATGAACACAGTGACACACACACACACACACAAACCACTCAGGATGCGAGATGCGTGGTGCATTGATTCTGCAGAAGAGAAGGCAGTGGTTTGAAGTAGAGCAACCTGATCTGCAGCTATGTCCTATACCTAAACTCATTATTTGAACAGCTGAACTGTTTGATCACAAATTGATCTAGGGACACGGTACAAATTTTGGGTCTCCTCACAAGTTAATGCGCCTTGCCATGGACAGTAAACCTGGACAGTTTTTGTTCCTTAAGGCTTCTCTTAGGCTCCCTGTGAATACTGTAAAAGTTTGGACATTGCACCATGTGTTTGGCCTTGTGTGGAGTGACAAGTAATGATTTACTCACTTACAACACCTTCTTATTCATTTTGTGGAAAATCTACTTTGAGCAAAGTTACATGCTGTCATAAAGCACTTCAACCATTACTAATGAGTTGTTAGTTCTCTCCTCTCTTTATTCTGCAAAGCAACTGTGTGATGTGAAGAGTCTGATTAGCCCCTTAAATCCTCATCTTATTTGGTAATTCATTTACAAACTAATAAAAAAAGATATGTAGTTTTAGAAGTGAAAAATGTAAGTGAAGACCTAATGTTAAGTCCTGGGACATGCTTAATTATACTATGGCTTAATCACCTCCAGTGTCTGCATTTTTGGCACTAGGGATTATGTTAAGGTTTACTGTGTGATTATATCATTTGGCATAGGCAGCATGTATTAATCTTCACGCTTTTCTGTCTCTGCAGTTCACTAGGCCAGAACAGTGTCTTTTTTCACCTTCTTTCCCTTTCGCATAACTAATGACAAATGTGTATGTGTCCAAATGAAGGACAAATTGTGTTTCCTTTGTTTTTACAGTGAGAATAAAGATATCCAATGTGTGTTTATGTAACTGTGTGAATATGGGCAGAATGATGAGAGAGAAAGAGAAAGAGAGGGAGATGAAGAGAGCAATTCATTTCTGATACACCCACACAACGGCCTTAATTATTCGGCTGCAGCAAAAAAAAAAAAAAAGGAAAAAAAAGGAATCTCGTTGATTCATTTTAATGTCCTTTTCCTGGGTTTGTTCATCTGTGTGTCCATCTGGCTGTCAGCCTGTCTGTCTCTATGTCTGCCTGGGTAGAATGGAAGGGCCAATGTGAAAACCTCTGGTCTGATATCTCTCTAGTACTTCTCTACAGAGAAATAAGTGTGCTTGTTCTCCCACTTCTCTATGTCTTCCCAGTGTTTTTTGTAGGAAGACTTTCTTGCCTTTATGTATTAATTTATAAGGAGATACATTAACATTTGATGTCATTCTCAATTTCTTCAACTCTCGATATTTGCTTAACACTATAGAGTCAGTCATTTGGTTTTTAAATGTGTCGTGTACATGTGGAAAAAAAATCAAAGGAGAGAAGAAGAGGAATCTATTAGTAGCTGTTAAACTGAATAATTGAGTCTAGTATGTGAATAGCTGCAGTTAAATCAAGGATAAAATAAGATTAGTCCTAAAATCTTTGGTTTTGCGTAGTTGCATAGAGGAATACAATAGAATTAACCCCTTAAACTCCCATGATTTGTGTGTGTATACAGGTATATACAGTCAGGTTCATAAGTATTTGGACAGTGACACAATTTTTATTAATTTTGCCTCTGTGCACCACCACAATGGATTTGAAATGAAGCAATCAAGTAATCATGTAATCGAAGTGTAGACTTTCAGCTATAATTCAAGGGGGTTTAACAAATATTGCATTAACCGTTTAGGAATTACAGCCATTTTTTTATAATCATTTTCACAGGCTCAAAAGTAATTGGACAATTGACCGATAAGCAGTTTCATGGCCAGGTGTGGCCTGATTCCTCATTATTTCATAACAAATTAAGGAGATGAAAGGTCTGGAGTTGATTCCAAGTGTTGAAAAAGCATTTGGTAGCTGTTTATGAGAACTCTCACTATGCGATCCAAAGAGGTGTCGATGCAAGTAAAGGAAGCCATCATTAGGCTGAAAAAACAAAACAGATCTATCAGAGAGATAGCAGAAACCTCAGGAGTGGCCAAATCAACAATTTTGTACTTTCTTAAAAAGAAGGAATGCACTGGCAAGGTCAGCAACACCAAAAGGCCTGGAAGACCACAGAAGACAACTAATGTGGATGAATGCAGAATTCTTTCCTTGTTGAAGAAAAACTCCTTCACAACATCTAGTCAAGTTAAGAACACGCTGGAGGAGGTAGGCGTATCAGTGTCAAAGTCTACAAACAAGAAACACCTTCATGAATGTAAATACAGATGGTTTACCTCAAGATACAAACCACTGGTAACACTCAAGAACAGAAAGGCCAGATTAGACTTTGCTAAAAACCTCTAAAACAAGCCTGACCAGGCCTGATGCAAGATTAACTTGTACCAGAATGATGGGAAGAGTAGAGTATGGAGAAGGAAAGGAAGGGCTCATGTCCCAAAGCATACCATATCATCTATCAGGCAATATTATGGCATGGGCATGTATGGCTGCCAATGGAACTTGGCCACTGGTGTTCATTGATGATGTTACTGCTGGAAAAGTAGTAGGATGAATTTTGAAGTGTATAGAGCTATACTTTCTGCTCGGATTCAGTCAAATGCTGCAAAACTGATAGGATGGCGCTTCACAGTACAAATGGGTAATGACCCAAAACATACCGCAAAAGCAACCCAAGGGTTTCTTAAGGCAAAGAAATTAAATGTTCTTAAATGTCCGATGACTTCAACCCAATTGAGCATGCTTTTCACTTTCTGACGAAAAACTGAAGGCAGAAAGACCAGCAGCAACTGAAAGCTTCTGCAATAAAGGCCTGGCAAAGCATCTCAAGGGAGGAAACTCAGCATTTGCTGATGTCTATGGGTTCCAGACTTCAGGCAGTCATTGACTGCAAAGGATTTGCATCCAAATATTAAAGATAATCCTAATATCTATTTATATCTTGTTTGTCCAATTACTTTTGAACTTGTGATAATGGAGGGACTCTGCAAAAAAAGGCTGTAATTCCTAAGCAGTTAATGCAATATTTTTGTTGAACCGCTTGAATTAAAGCTGAAAGTCTACACTTCAATCACATCTTGATTGGTTCATTTCGAATCCATTGTGGTGGTGTACAGCAGCAAAGTTACGAAAATTGTGTCACTGTCCAACTACTTATGGACCTGACTGTATATACATACACCGGTCAGCCATAACATTAAAACCATTGACAGATGAAGTGAATAACATTAATTATCTCATTACAGTGGTACCTGTCAAGGGGTGGACTACATTAGGCAACAAGTGAACAGTCAGTTCTTGAAGTTGATATGTTGGAAGCAGGAAAAATGGGCAAGTGTAAGGATCTGAGGCGACTTTGACAAGGGCCAAATTGTGATGCAGGAGTGTGAGGAGAGTGCAGCAGTTCGTGCATGTGGTACAGAGGCCTGCTGTCACAGTACTCCCTCAGCGGTGTTTAAGCCCAAAGTGCATACCTTCATGAGAACCCGTCTGCATTTCCATGGTGGACCTCCGCTTCATGTTGTACCTGGAATGAGAAATCCTGCAATGACAGAAACCACAAGGTTATTCGAACATTACTGTCTTTTGCCTTTGCCATCCACTGAAGGGAGCATGGTCCTTGACCAGAGTGAATTGTCTAACAGAGAGGTAGTATCATCAATGGCCCATTTTATAGCCAGGGCTTCTCGTTCCATTGCGGCATAATGCCATTCTTTAGGGGGTCATTTTTCTACTCGCATATAGGGCCAGGGATCTTTCCCATCGAAGTTCTGAGAGAGTACAATGCCTAGGCCTGTCTCTGAAGCATCCAAGTGTTCTTCCCCATCAAAGTTCTGGGAGGATATAGCGCCCAGGCCTGTCTCTGAAGCATCTGTGTGTACAGTGAAGGGAAGATCAAAATCTGGGTTCCTTAGCACCGGTGAGCTTGTGAGCACTAGCTTCAGTGTCTGGAATGCCTGCTCCACTGCCTCGGACCATTGTACCCAGTCTGGTTGTCCTTCTTTTGTTAGATGTGAGAGGGGGGAGGCTAGAGAGGAGAAGGGACAAACCTTCTGTATTACCCTGCCAACCCCAAGAAGGTATGTACCTTTCGCTTGGAAGTGGGTCATGGGTATTTTTTGACCGCCTCAATTTTCTTCTCCTGGGGTGTCAGCAGGCCCCGACCGATGTGGTAGCCCAGGTCCTGTGCCTCGATCAGCCCCAGATGATACTTTGTGGATTTGCCCGTCTGAGCTCGTTCAGGACCTCCTTCAGATGGTACATGTGGTCTGACCATGTGCGAGAATGGATCATGACATTGTCTAGGTAGGCTGCTGTGAACTGGCCATGTGGTCATAGGACGATGTTCATGAGCCGCTGGAACATCGCAGGCACACCATGGAACCCGAACTACCCGAACACTACTATCATTAATGGCTCCATAACATGGCTCCATAAGTACTATCATTAATGGCTCCTGGTCACTTACCAACTGCATTCAAGAAAGCAAGTGCTATTCCCATCCTGAAGAAACTCACTCTGGATTCCTCAGACATCAGCAATTACCAACTGGTATAACTTCTCTCTTTACTTTCAAAAATCCTTGAACACACCATCTACAATCAACTGTCTCTCTATCTCTCACAGAACAACCTCCAAGATCCTAACCAGTCTGGCTTCAAAGCGGCAAATTCCACAGAAACCGCCCTTTTGGCCCTCACTGAGAAGCTCTATGCTGCTAGAGAAGCCAAAATGTCAACAGTCCTCATCCTCCTCAAACTCTCAGCAGCGTATGACATGGTCAACCACAAGACTCTCTTGTCCATCCTCATAAATCTTGGAATTTGTGGCACAGCATGGCAATGGTTTGCTTCCTACTTGGAGGGTTGGTCATATCAGCTAACTTTGAGGGAATCCACATCTGCTTCATGCAGACTCAGTACTTGGTCCTCTTCTGTTCACCCTCCATACTCAATGTCATGGTGAGATTATATCCTCACAGGGATTTTCATACCACTGCTATGCAGATGACACTCAACTCATCCTCCCCTTCCCTCCTTCAGTGTTTCCACTCAGATCTCAGCATGTCTGGCAGACATCTCATCATGGATGGCAGCTCATCAGCTGAAACTTAATCCCAGCAAAACTGAACTGCTGTTCATCCCTTGACAACTCTAAGATCTCACCTTCGGTCACTGCAAATAACCTTGGCATAACCATGGACAATCCCTTGTAATTTCGAGACTAGACTACTGCAACTTGCTCCTGGCAGGTCTGCCTCTGAGCACCATTCAACCTCTGCAACTGATCCAGAATGCAGCTGCATGACCTGTTATCATACCACCCCATTGCTATGCTCCCTACACTGGCTTCATGTCGCTGCTCGCATCAGATTTAAAACACCGATGCTTGCCTACAAACACAAAAACAGACAAGCATCCACATACATTAAAGCCCTTATCACACCCCGCTATGCACCAAGCTCCCTCCGATCCTCTGGCACTGCTCGACTAGTCCCACCATCTGTCAGGGTACAAGGAAGGCATACATCAAGACTCTTCTCTGTTCTGGCACCTAGGTGGTAGAATGAACTTCCCCTAGATGTCAGAACAGCTGATTAACTGTAAGTCTTCAAACAATATCTAAAGACCTACCTCTTCCTGAAGTACTTAAATTAGCACTTAAAAACTATGTTGTCTGTGTGCTTTTCTTACTATATTACCTCCCGAACTGAGTTTTTTCGACTGATGGTATTCTTAGTCTGTGACCTAGTGAACCAGTATCAGGAAGTATTGATAGAAACTTCAAAGCACTTCTGTAGGTTTCTCTGGATAAGGGCGTCTGCCAAATGTGAATGTAAGGCACTCCACCAGGTCATCTGCCTGGTGAAGGGGTAGCTGTCAAACTCTGACACCTGATTTAGTCTCCAGAACAAACCCTGAGGCTTCCATCAGGTTTCGGGACAACAGTGGGGCAACAGTAGGACTGGTTCTGTTGAAAACACGTCCATGAACTGATCCACCAACTCCCCTAGTACTTTCTGCTGTGAGGAGGTGAGGTCTTCAACCTTTTTGACCAAGGTACGCCCAAGTGGTTCTGGGGGGACATCAACAAAGGCAGGAGCAGGTTCACTTTTTTATTAGATTGACATGATACAGTTAAGCATTTTTTTCTCTTACCTGGATGTTGTAGGCTTTAGTTCACTTGGCCCACCCTTTTGAGGATCGTGTATGGGCCCTGCCAGCAGGCCAGGAACTTGTATTTCGCACTGAGCAGCAGGAGGAGCACATGGTCACCTGACTGGAAGTCGCAGGGTTGGGCTGGTCAATTGTAGAGCCGTTTCTGTTCCACTTGTGCTTCCATATGTTGCTTAACAATGGGAGCTACCTGTTTGATCTGATCCTGCATACTCTGGACATTTTCAATCATGGAGCAAAATGGGGACAGCTGCTCCTCCCAGGCTTCTTTGGCCATGTCTAGAAGTCTTTGCGGTCTCCTCCCAAACAGGAGCTCGAATGGGGTGAAGCCTGTGGATACCTGTGGCGTTTCATGGACTACAAACAGGACATAGGGCAGGAGGAGCATTCTCTTCAGCATTTGGTTGAACTTTTCAACAAGGCTGTCTGTTTGTGGGTGGTAGACGGATGTCCTGATTTGCTTAATCTGCAACAACTGACAGAGATCAGATATTAACATGGAAATAAAGGGCATACCTTGGTCAGTTAAGCGGTCCTTGGGGATTCCTACTCGGCTGAAGAGGAGGATGAGTTCCGTGGCAATGTTATGGGAGGTGGCCTTCCGGAGTGGGATTGCCTCAGGGTACTGGGTGGCATAGTCCACAATCACTAGTATGTACTTATGTCCCCGGGGAGATTTTGGTAGCAGACCTATGAGATCCATGCCCACTCTGCCAATCATGCCAATGATGTGAAGTGGAATGAACACAGAAGGTGCAGGCTTCTTGAGGCAGGTGTGCTGGCACTGAGGGCACCGTTGGCAGAAGTTCCATATTTCTACCTCCATGCCTGGCCAATGGAAGCACCTTAGTTTTTTAAGGTCCCCAGTGGGTGAGAGTGGGCTATGTTGATTTTGGTTCAGTGAACCACCAGAAGGGTGGCTCTGCAGGAAACCCCGGCCAATCTCTTCCTACAAGTAGAGATACAGGTAATTCAGGCACCAACCTGATCAGTAATGGCCACTCACCTCTTCGGTTTCCTCTGCGGATTGCCAGGTGGCCAGAGCACACTCCAGTGCCACAGCCATCTCCTTGGAGATTCCGGGAGACCACATACCAACTGCCTTGCATTCCTTTGGTGGTAGAGACCTTAGGAACTTGTCCATGGCCATCCGCTCAGTTACCTTGGTCACTGTCAGCTGTTCTGGTTGCAGCCACCTCTTGGTGGTGCTCCGTAGGGTGTCCATCTGGTTCCGAGGGATGACCCTGGTCTTATAGGCCCATTAGTGAAATTACATTGCCACGTTGGTGGGGGATAATCCACAGTGTGCCAGGATCTCACCCTTCAGTGTTACCTTGGCCCAGTCCCCCTTAGGCCAACCTTTGCGGGTGGCAGTCTGTTCAAAGGTGTGCAGGTAGGCTTCTACATCTTTGTCTGCAGCCAGCTTTGCCAGAAGGCATTGAGTGTTCCGACAAGGGTCTGGGAGAGGGTTGGCTGCAGCCATGTTCAGGTTGTGGTGGGCTAGCAGTTCTTAATTAGCTGCTTGGAGCCCTCGCGACAGTTCCTGGGTGACCCCCTGCTGGTGCAGGTTGGTCTCGAGCAGGTGCTTTAGTATGGAGTCTATGACAAGGGTGGGGTCTGGGTCTGTGCTCATGACTGCATTCTCCACCAGTGTAGCAACTCACTGCAGTGGCAGGCAGAACACAGACACAAACAGAAGCGAGGCTTTTATTTTCTTAATTGAAAGGAAAAAGGGCAGAAAGGAGTGCAGAGGGGGTGTGGGATGTTGTCTCCAGATGTAGAGAGCAATGAGGGATGTGTCAAGATGGATTGTGGTGACAGTTGTTGCTGGCCGGGTGGTGTAGCACGGGCTGGTAGCAGGGTCTGGCAGCAGGACGACCGGGACTCCTCTGGGGGTAGTGAGGGTGAAGGGTCTCGGCTGTGAGCAGCAGAGGGAGAGCATCACTATCATCACTGTCTGCAAAGTAATGAACAGAGAATGTCAGCATCAGCATAGAGACAGAAGCTACTCGCCTTCCTGTGGTCACAGTGCCCTTTTATCATCTCCAGTCTCCTCTGAGAGGGTGAGGAGCCACAGTGATTATCTCTCTCCATTCCCACGCTCCGCCCGAAGGCCATGTACTGTCCTATCGTCTACAAGAGTAGTGCTGAAATGGAGCTGTCTGTTCAGCACCATGGCAGCAGTAGCGTGAGGAGTGTGATTTTTGCTATACATTGAAGACATTTGGGTTTGAGATCAATAAGACAATAGATCAGAATTTCAGCTTTTATTTCCTGGTATTTAAATCTAGATGTATTAAACAACTTGGCATAAGGGACTTTTGGTGGCAGAACACCCAATTTTTAGGTGAGCAAAAGTATAAGAACAGAGAGTCTTAAAGCAAATTAAAGTAAATAGCACTTAATATTTGGTTGCATATCCCTTGTTTGCAATAACTGCATGTATGCTTTCCAAACTGTTGTATTATTCTTTTGAGATGCTTTTGCTGGTTTGTACCTCAGCTTCTTTCAGTTGTTGTTTGTTTTGGGGGGTTGCTCCCTTCAGTGTCCTCTTCAGGAAGTGAAATACATGCTCAACTGGGTTAAGGTCTGGTGATTGATTTGGCCAGTCTAAAACCTTCCAATTTTCCCTGATTAAGTTCTTTGTTGTGTTGGCAGTGTGCTTTCGGTCATTGTCTTACTGCATGATGAAGTTCCTCCCAATTAGATTGGATGCATTTCTTTGTAAATTGGCAGACAGAATGTTTCTGTAGACAGAATTCATTCTGTTGTTACCATCATGAGTTACATCATCAATAAAGACTAGTGAGCCTGTTCCAGAAGCAGCCATGCAAGTCAAAGCCATGACACTTCCTCCACTGTGCTTGACCAATGAGCTCGTACGTTTTGGATCATGAGCAGATCTTTTCTTTCTCCATATTTTAGCCTTTCCATCACTTCTGTAGAGGTTAAGCTTGGTTCCAGAACTTTTGTGGCTCACCTCTGTATTTCTTTGTGAATTCCAATCTGGCCTTCTGATTCTTACTGCTGATGAGTGGTTTGCATCTTGTGGTATGGCCTCTATATTTCTGCTCTGAAAGTCTTCTTCAAATGATGGACTGTGATACCTTCACCCCTGCCCTGTGGAGGTTGTTGGTGATGTCACTGACTGTTGTTTTTGGGTTTTTCTTCACAGCTCTCACAAGCTGTTCCTGTCATCATATGCTGTTGTTTTCCTTGGCTGACCTGTTCAATGTTTGGTTGTTAGTACACCAGTGGTTTCATTCTTTTTATTGTTGTATTGGTTATGCCCAATGCTTGTGCAATAGCTCTGATTGATTTTCCCTGTTTTCTCAGCTTCAAAATTGCTTGCTTTTCTCCCAAAGACAGCTCAATGGTTTTCATGTTGATCTATGCGTTTTAACAACAAATGCAGTCTTCACAGGTGAAACCCAGGACTCAAACCAAGAGTAGACATTCAGAGCTATTAATTTTTTTAAACAATCAATCTAACAGGGAACACCTAGGCAACAAGAAACACCTGTCAGTCACATGTTCCAGATTTTATTTGATCACTTGAAAAATGGGTGAGTTCAAACAAAAAGTGCCATTTTGTTTAACACATTTAGATGTAAATATCAGTAAACGAAAGCTGAAATTCTGATCTATTGACTCAGTCATTTTTTAATCTCAAACCCAAATGTCTTTAGTGTAAAACAAAAGAATTGGCCTTGCTGTTCCAATACCTAATTAAAGGCAAGTACATGGTGACACAAAAATATTATGAACCTGTATAAAGCATAATTATGTGTCATTAGCACTTGGCCACAGAGAGCACACCTCCATCTTGTGACAGGATTGCAGATGTTATAATAATCCATAACGATGGCAGTGACATAGCCTAGAGTTGATTACAGTGTGACTGAGTGACATGGGCCCTCCTTATTTCATCTGGAGCATCCACCAGTACTGTGAATCAAAAGGTCAACATGACATTTGCCTGCTACTTGACTCCCACTGCGTATCTTGCCAATATTCAACGGGAAAATGACTGCATCTACAATGGGCTGAATGCTACACTTAAATGAGATAATTAAAGGAGATAATTAGATTGTAGACTCTAGAATAGGGCCTAAATATAAGGATACCAAATTGCTCACCAACCATGAGATATGAATATGAAGGCCAGGGCACACAGGGAGCTTTTTAATATAATGCAAGTTTTATACCTGTACTATGTATTCTAGCTACTACCATAGCATTAATATTGCAATGTGCTAATAGTATTTTCTTACTACTATAGATACTACCATTTGTTGTATGCTTATTAACCTTTACGTCAAGTTTAAATTGCTTATATATTTCACTTTTTAAATAAATTTAAAAATTTAATGAAATTTATGTGGAACTCATAAGCAATCCATAAATTTAGAATAAGACTAGCTATTCAATTAGGACAAAAGAAATGCTGCCTTATAACAGGAGGAAGAGTGTGTCTGTGCTAACAGATGCTCAAGTCAAGTCAAGTCAAGTGGAGTTTATTGTCATTTCAACCATATACAGCCAGTTAGTACATAGTGAAACGAAACAACGT
>CM075010.1:12680610-12736482 GCA_037576675.1 Pangasius sanitwongsei | reverse complement strand
CCAGGAATGTTGTCTGGTCCAGCAGCCTTCCGTGGGTTGACTCTGTGTAGAGTCTTCCTCACATCGGCCGTGGTTAGACACAGCACCTGGTCATTGGGAGGAGGAGTGATCTTCCTCGCCGTCACATCATTCTGCACCTCAAGTCGAGCGTAGAAGTTGTTCAGCGCATCTGGGAAGGAGGCATCACAGGCAGGTGATGTTGTCCTGTAGTTGGTGATGGCCTGAATGCCCTGCCAAATGCACCATGTGTCTCTGCTGGCCTTGAAGTGGTTGTGGATTCTCTGTGCATGTGTGCGCTTTGCCTCTCTTATGGCCCGCTTTGCCTCTCTGATGGCCGTTGCTCTGCAGTGGCTGAGTAACATTACAGGATGATTTAGTACACACTGCACTAGGAAGAGCTCTTTTGCTGCTTTGCTGTCATTGGGCCTTTTTCCGGCTCTTTGCCTTTTATGGAGTTTTGTGGCCATGACGAAATGCACATCAGATGTGCCATGGACACACTTGGTAATTTATGTGTGATTGGCATTTAAAAAACATACACTTTTGAGCAAAGTGGGTGTGTGTCTGGAATACAGACTGACAGGAATGCCAGTCCATTGCAAGGCACAATGAACACTATTTTACACAGAGACCCCCTGAAATTCAGAATTTGAACATGCTTTTTTGGCCATTTTCACCCAATTTGGCAATTCCCACCCAGCGGCCAGCTCTCCCCATCATAAGACAGTGAGGGTGATGGCTAATACATGCCTCCACCAAGACATGTTAAGCCAGTCAGCTACATCTTTTCAAGCTGCCGCTCATGCTCCATCACTGGGTAGTGTAATGAGGTGCTATATTATAAGTTGCTGAATAATGTGTGGAAGCCATAATGTTAAATTAAACTAAACGTCCAATGATTAATATGATAATTACAACTAGGACTATTCATGCAGCAATATATTGGTGTTTGGTGGCAGGGGCGTGGTTGAGCATCAGCTGTTGATGGAGAGGAGGCAGGTTGAACTGGCAGGTGACACATGATGATTCTCACCTGTGTTGTATTAGCCCAAGTTTACTTATGTGTGTCTTTTTCTGCATTCAGGGCCTGTAACAAGCCTGAGAGATGTGTGTGTGTGTGTGTGTGTGTGGGTGTGCGTGTGTGTGCAGAGAGTGAAATCAGCACTGAAAAATCAAAAATACTAAATTAAAAATAAAAGCTGTTTGAGTTGTCCCAAGCCTGCCTACCATTCCTCATTACTGATCCAACACAGGGAAGTCTTACATTGCAATATACTAGACTCCCATTATATTTAAATTGAATGCTTGCCATCTTCTCATTCATATATTATTCTATTAGTCTTTCTTTTTATTTGTTTATTTTTAAATTGTCTATTGTTTATCTTATTGCAGTTGATAGCAGAGAAATCTGCTTCTTCGTATTCTATCCAAGTTTTTTCAGGCTTAACGGCAAGTGCTAGTGATTAAAGTTGGTGGTCTAAACACTATTGAATAACTTCATCTCAGACACTTGTAATCAAGAAAAATCTGGCAATGTCGAATGTGTGAACTACATACAGGTAATCTGGATAATCTGAATGGGATGTCTTAAGTGTCTGTGTAACATTACTCTGAATATAAGGAATGTTCCCCACATGGCTGGGAGCTAAGGGAGTAAAATGCGCTCTCTGTGCTTTCTCTCTCTCTTCCCTGTCAATCACAGCAACACTAGCCAATCATGGGTCTATGAGTTCATGTATTCAGAAGAGAGCAAATAGTGCTTTCTTCTAAGTGTTACATGCCCTCTGATACAGCATGAGCAGCAGTTTGAAAATATGCCATTGACTGGCTTCATGTGTCTTGGAGGAAGCACATGTTAGCCTTTACCTTCCTCAGTTGGTAGCTGTCATATGATAGGAGAGAACTGTTGGTGAGTAGAAAGTGACAGGTGACCAAATTGGGGGAAAATGGGGAAAGATCCATGGATGCAGATCATTTAAAAGGTATTTATAAAAGGTATGTAAAAGGTACTTAGCATCTCAATAAGCTTAAGCTTAAAAATATTACAAAATTTTCCAATTTTTATGCCAAAAATTCTGCCCTCAATTCCTTCTTATCAGGTTCTGAGAAGCTGCAGACAAGGGTAAAATTTTCCAGAACACTCCCCATCCATTTTGTCCGCCCCCTTATTTCAGAGCATAGCAGAGCATGGAGAGTGTAATTAGTGAGCACAATTAAGAGAATGTTCACGATTCCCAAGAGGAGCCCACAGACACAGCTGACAATGTGTAGCTTAAGTGTGATCATCAGTGGTACAAATGTGTTTTGATGTATGCTAATGTCTGTGCTTAGGGATGCGATGCTGAAAGGGGTGTTGGGAGTGTGTGTGTGGGAAGCAAGCATTAGAAAGTTTACAGAGAGACAAAGAGTTATTAAGAGGCTTAAAGGAATAAGCCAACATTAAACCACAGAGACATATTTCATTCAGCATTCAGAATTTTTTTATGCCTGATTTAGTTTTTTTTTTTTTTTAAATCAAATTTTTGGTTTTAGAGTGACAAAATTAGCTTCCGAGAGACAGAATATCAAGATTGCAAAAAACTTTAGTCAATTGTATTCTGAGTCTTCAAAAAGAGCAGAATATGTGCAAATCATATAAACTACCCACAGTTATTTCACTGCTGCTAGCTTGATTTAATGTTGTAGGTATTTGTGCATTTCTGCATGCTTTTCCCTACATTGTAACAGCAACTAGAAACAAGGCCAAAGTAGTAAGAAAATTGTGCTAAATAGAAATGACAAAAAGATATTAGAAGATATCAAACACAAGGCCCGCGGGCCAAATCCAGCCCACAGACTCATTTTGAGTGAACTTGTAAAAAATATTAATGAAATGGCCCACAGTATGCTTACACTACTGCTCAACCTTTTTACATTATTCAGAATGCACAGCAGATCCATAGCGTAGTGACTACCATTATACAGCACTCACGAACACATCTTAAACTGCTTAACTAAAACTCAGTGAATAGTAGCCTTTTATCAGCTTTTTAAAATATCAGAAGGGTACTTACTATAAACCGCTGTATATATGTGCATTCCTGTCTCTACCACTGCTGGCTTGACCATGGTCTGAATGTGGCAGTGTGCTGTGCTTGAAGTAAGTCACACTTGCATCTAAAATTGATTCAGAAGCATGTTGTGTGTTGTGCTGGTAGTGGCGTAACCAGAAATTAATTTACCAGAGGAAATATACAATATACAAAATGAAATCATGATTGTTTTTCTCATCTGTACAATTAAATTGGTAAATGCCACACGCTCGTGCTTTTCAGGTTGATGTCAGACAGCAGTAGGAGTGGTGATGACACTAATTTGTTATTTAATCACTTAAAACACAATCCACCACTAAACAATCTTTCCACATCAAGATTGCCATAAAATACCTTTTTGACAGTTCCACTGGAAATGATTAAAATAACATGTTAATAATAGGTGAAAATTACACATTATATTATAAATCCTTAGGTACACCAGCAGCTACTTCACCGGCTCTCACCTATATACTGTATCTCTGTGCTTATAGTGTAGCTATCTGGCTAGTAGCTGTCAAACAAAAACAGGGAAACAGGCATCATCCCAGTTGGCTAATCCTGTTTCTCATCACACCAGCTGGTGTCCAATAACAAGTGATTAAACAAAGGAATGCAATCATAATATAATATAATATAATATAATATAATATAATATAATATAATATAATATAATATAATATAATACAATACAATACAATACAATACAATACAATACAATACAACAGCCCTTCATTGTCTGACAAAAATGCTGATGTGGCCTGGGCAGAATTTGAGTTTGACACCCCTGTACTAGAAAACTCAGCGTTTTTTTTTTTATTATTATTTTTATTTTATGGCCACACCATTTCAGGTAATTCACTTGTGTTTCACTCCATTTGCTCAGGAGCAAATTAAATCAATTGCATTTATGTGAATCTTAGCCTTACTTATTTAGGTGTGGAAAAATCACCTGGAGCAAGATTATCATTTTTTTATTCATTGTTGTCTAGTGGAAAGTAGGCTCAGTAAGCAAATCTCCTCTTCATCTCTAAGATCCTAGAAAAGTTAGGCTCATACTTACATAGGAGTAACATTCATGAAATCTTTCAGTCAGGATTCTCACAATACTGAGACAGCGCTGGTTAAAGTGATAAATGACCTACCAGGGTTTCCTTCTTCTACTGTTCAACAAACAGAGAAAAAACAAACTCTACTTACTATTGACATTTGCAGAACAAGTTTTAATTTGGTATGTATATTTAGATAAAATGTGTTTGGAACTATAGAGTGCACTACTCATACTAAAACCCACTGCCTGCTGCACTACACACAGCTTTTACTAGGTGGATTAATTAGCATGCGTTGATGACATACAACTGTTTCAGAATCAAGAACATACAGGCATGTAGAATCACTGATAATACCAGGCAAAATAAAATTAGGTACAAAGCTGTCATATAACATTCCTGCTTACCACATGCAGCCACCAACAACTTTGGCCAACAACTTGCTGACATTTTGTCAAGAGCAGAAACACAATGTGCTATATCAGACATCAGACACTTTATTCAAAAAGGCTTTATATACTCATTTGTGTCTTTATTAATTCACTTAACTAGCTAACTAGCTCACCATACTTATTAAGTTAGCGAGCATTTTTCTTCAGCCTAGTCAATTAAGTTTCTGGCAACAAAAATATGGGAGCTTCCACTTGCCCAAGTGACTAGCAAATGAGGTTATGATTTGACCACCCCTGTTATTCACAATTTTTCTAATACACTAATATAATATAACAATGATTCCATCCATAATTCTAACCTATACCTTCATTTTATTATTATTTATTTATTTATTTATTTTACAAACTGAGTTGAAGTATGAGACCATGTTTGGGAAAGAAACTTAAAATTGCACTTAAATTCTTGACTACATTGAAGTGTGGACACTTTGTTTCACTCAGGTGTAATTGTCACTATCTACTTCCACCTTTAATTGCATGAGGTTGACAGTACTTTCACTTATTCAAGTGTAATTTGTATGTTCTGAACACCCCAAAAAAAACTGTTAACAGGCAGGGGAAGTTACCAGGCTCCAGCTAACATCAGCTAATTCTTACATAACAGTCTATAGTAGGTAAACTTTAGGGCAAGTACATTAAAATATTAATTAATAATTAATTAATATAACCTAATATTGTGATAATTGTTTACACGTGTGTAAAAAAAATATAAAACTTGTTTTACGTGATCCTTATTAGGATAGGATTATTGAAATGTGACAAATAGTGCATTTCTTAAAAACACACGTACACTCTGCGTAGTTCATACTGTGTGTGTGCATGTATGTGTGTGATTGTGAGAACAAGGACTCACAAGCATTTCTTTCTAAAGAGATGAATCTGATGTCTCCCTGCAGCAACATGACTGATGTGTGGGAGGAGGACTGTATATTGCTTTGTGTGGGAGTTAAACATCTCCCAAGCTGTCTGTTTGTGTGTATGAGTATAAAATTAAACAGATTCAACCTGTGAATGAAATTACAGAGTGGAGAAATTGAGAATACACACTCTACTCATGTAGATGATAACGCTAATAAGAAGTGTTGAGCTAGGATTTCTCAGTGTTTTGTTCCTGATATTTTCCTCTAATATTACAATATAACAATATAACATGAAGGCATGTACTAAGGATAACGTGGTTTACATTTAATTTTTTGGGTTGGAATATAACTGCATGTCAGATAAAAAAAATAGTATGTAATAGTTACTCCTAGCTAAACTGAAGAAATCATAACATGTCTATGCAAAGTAGTCCTGTATTATTCAGAACTGGAAGTAGTTTAGAAAAATCTTATTTAGCAAACACGCCAGGATGAATCAGTGAACACGGGCAACTTGTTTCAGTTTAATTACTTTATTGTGGTAACTGCATGTCATTATTTCATTGTTCATAATTCAAAACTCCCTGTTGATGCATTCAAAAACAATACAATTATCTTCATACATATCAAGAGCAATGAATAAAAATCTGTACATCTGTACTATTAAGTGTCTTGTGGACTGCTATGTACACACCCTCAGGTATAGTCAAAGTTCCTGCTGCACAACTGCAGCTTTAGAACAGTGGCTACTTGTTCGGCTTCAAGTCAGGAGGAGGGAATCCGAGACCTGGTTAACAAATAAAATAAAAAAAATCTGCCTACATCTTCTTCCTGTATAACTGAAGCAGAAGAAAGAAAACAAAGGAGAGGGCAGTAGTTGTGGAGGAATATATTTATATATTTCTGGCTAGGGTTATAGTAATGACTGTGGTTTAGGATACAACCTGGAGCAGTGTGCTATATCAAGCATGCAAGTATTTTAGTCTAATCAAGCTTTTTACATCTTAGAGGTAGTGATGCACCGAAAATAAGTCCTGTCTGAGACCAAAATTTAGGACACACTGGACTGAAAAAAAAAAAAAACAAGTGCCAGATATTTTTTTAATCAGTTTACTTTCTCAACCATTGCAGGAATTGCTTTAATTAATTAATTAATTACCCTTTTTATTTATGCTTTAGAATAATAAAAATAATTAACCGAAGCAGTACATGGTGATGAAGTAACATCACTGATTGTTTGCATAGCAGGTAGCATTTAAAAAATCCAGCACTGCGAAAAACACATGCAAATACAAATAAGTATCCATCATTGGCATGTGCAGTATGGATCAGGTAGTGCCAGAAAATGTAACGTAGAGTGTGCGTGTGAAATGGTACACACATATGATGTAAAAAAGGAAAAACAGATTCAGGGTTACCAGACTGAATCCACTGCTTTGAGTCCAGAAGAAAAAAAAAATCCCTCTGTGGGGGATCCAGCCTAATCTGGCAACACTGAACAAACTGATTCTCTACATGAACATGTCAGTGATGCATTAGAAGTCTCCACACTAAGTACGATAACAAATTGTTTGTAAATAATCTGTTGAAAACTGAGTTTTTCCATTCAAAAATTTTCAGCACCATTCATTTGCAGGCGGTGGTGGAAATCTCGGTGCATCCCTACTTTGGGATGGTATGTTTGTAACCTCAAAAGCTCATTTACACTGACAAATTTGTTTCTTGCCATACAATCCATGACAGCGTGGTTACATCCTTAAACTCTGAGCTTATTTTGAGCCAGAAGCATTTATCATTGTAGCTTTTTAAACCAGCTACACATGGCAAGCGGCGCAGCAGCAGTCATGTGCACATCAGGGCGCAATATACGTCTATTTTGGCTGCAAGCAGCATGCCACTAGAAGCATGTACAAAAGCATGTACACTCCTGCAACGGTTTTGATTGGTGAATTGTGTAAAAACAAAAGCGTCGCAGAAATGTGCTGCTTTGCCGGCCGTGCCCTCTCCTTCAGTCATCTTTCTCCTAGCTGTCCAGCTGCTCCCACTACTTCTCTAACTACTGTCTACAGAATATATAGTCTAGGGGGAAAAGCAATGTTTTTTTTATTGTTCTGTACAATGGCTGATTCCTTAACAAGGCTAATGTAATAAATTCAAGTTGAAATTCAAAGCTGAACCTTAACTTTCACATTTTGACATTTCAACTGTCAACACTTACAAAAACATACAAGAACAAAGGCCTTATTCCTTTCTTCAAAGAGAACGAGGATGACATCGTTAATTAGCATTTCAATAGTGCAGTAGCACTGCAAGTAGCTTGACCTCAGAAGTTATAGTATCAAAACATGGCACCGTTTGTTAAATACAATGATTGGCTCATATTATGGCTCCTTCTTATAAGACAACCTCAGTTTTTTTTTTTTTAAACCTACACTTCATCTAATGGACTACTGGCTGAAATAAATCGACAGGTAGACACCTTCAACATGGTGATTATTGGGCATGCTGTTCAAAACTGTTCTTCTGGATTGCATACTTATACATTGGCACTGTGGGTGAATATTTGCCTTGGTTTTATTGTGAAGGAGGGAGTTAAAGCGAAGAGCCTGTTAGCTAGTTTGTTACAAAAAGCACTAGGGTGTAACCATGCTAAGTTTTTTTTTTTTTTTAACGAGTAAGAGGGCCACTAAAAAGCATTGCACATTTCACCACATTACATTATGACAAAGTGTCAAAAAAGGGGTCAGGACAATAAAAACAAATATTTCTATAGGGTGATGCTCATAGAGTACATCTAACAGTCATGCAACTTTGAAATAGTTTCAATATTTTTCGAACATCATGTTACATTATGGAAGAAGTTGGCACTTTAAGCCTGTTTTCATGTGCCAGGGTATAATAATAAGTTATTGTAAACATACCTTGAAGGATATCATATTCTGTGCTACATATAGTATTTCTGATATGTTGGTGGCTGATAAATCAGACTAGGGTTTATTATATTGTTCTGGTGTAAAGTCTGCAGGTTTTCTGGGATTTAACTTTATGTACAATAGTCTTGCTTTACAAGAAGCATCTGCTACAGTACTGTCTCTCTGACATGAAAAATGTTTTGTAATCCCAATTCAATACAAACACGATGATGCATTTTGCCAAGTTCTGCCCATTTAGGTATCAAATACAAAGTGGACACGTAGGCTGGTTAAGGTCTCCATTAGTTCAATGAACTTAAATAGCTCAGCAAACTTTACTTATATTCTTATAATACATTTGGACTCCTTTTAACTGGATAAATGCTTATGACATGTTATACATACAGCATGAATAACATGACATCCTGCATACACATCTACCAGTGTTATAAATCTCAAAAATGCATTACGAAATGCTTGTCCTTCTTTAAATCAACTAATTTAAATACTGCTCTGTAGTGAATTTTTTTGGGGTTAAAGTTACATTGTGTATACTGAAACAGAAAACAGGGAGATGGCCTCTTATTGCTTAGACAGTCAGAGGTAAAGAGAGATGCATAAGCTGGTGCTGCAGTACATCTGACACTAGATGACACTCAGAAAGTCTTCCCTTATGTTCCATGCCAGTCACATCCCAGCAAACCGCCTGCGCTTCTATAGTAGACAATATTCCCGATCTAGACCTCAGTAGAAAAAAACGCCTCCGCAATTTTGATCAGTAAGTCTTACAAAATGCATAGAAGACCAGTATCAAAATGCCCTTTTTATCTCCTGAAATGAGGGATCAACATATGAAGCTAGGGAGTGAGTGACAGATGTGGTAACAGCAATCTTGATGCAGACTGGAGGAGGGCTGAGCAAATGGGATCTTATGGGCCTTCAGATTGTTTCTTTTTCTGCGATTTGGAAAAGCGCTGGGAATCTGGAATGGCTCTGAAACGCTGATTCTAAACACAAACATGAGAAACATGAAAAACAAAAGCTCTGGGATCCTGAATTCACACAGACATCGTAAGAGAAGTCTAGTGTTTCACGTAAAGGAATATCACATGAGGCACTTGTAATGACTCGCTGACCGGTTGCAGAATGTGTGCAGTACTTTTTTTTTCCTCTGTCTTGTGTACTGAGTCTTGCAAAGGTTTATAGTTCAAGAGGCAGAAGAATGCTTAATTGCACACTCTCGACTTTGCTACTTCATTTAATCTTTTCTTAATTTAATAATTTTTTATTATATTATATAGATTCTTTTTTTTGGTAAACACCAGCTAAAGAAGCAGAAGGCACCTGGAGAAGTCTGAGATGGCTCGCTAGCCTGATAATAAAACAGTTCTTTCCCCGTCCTTTCCCCAGCACGGACAGCTAGATCAACACACTCAGTGGGGGAGAGGGTTACAGTCTGGTCACAGAAAAGCAAGCAGCTAATGCAGATCTTAAATAAATCTTCCTCTTTTTTCTGTAATAGAATCTTAATGCATTCATAAGAAAATAAAATATCAAATAAAAAAAATGTCAAAATGACATAAGATAAAAAATAACTTGTACATGCTATGAACAACACTATGAATACATACACGCATATGGATTTGCCTTGCATGTTAGCAACCAACCAGAACCATCCCATGATGGCAGCATGCTCTCTCTGTTTGTTTCACTGGCCTCTAGGTGATGGTAATTTCAGTGGTTGGGCACTGGTTGCAGTCGGGCGGCTATTCTTGAAAATATGAACACGTGTAGGTTTTTTGAAGGTGGAGGAGGGCTGGTGGGATGATGGTGGTTTGCTGGTCTCCAAATGACATGCGTGTGTGTGTGAGTTTGTGTATATGAGAGAGAGAGAGCTCAGAGAGAGTAAGCTTTTCAGAACCATAGGCCTCCTGAATGTTGGCTCAACCTGTTTCCTTCTAAGACCTGAGAGAGTTTATGGCGGCTGGGGACGAGCCATGGGCCCGGGGAGAGGTGTGGGATAGTGGGGATCTCCTGGGAGTTGCTGAGGTCTCTGGGGTCAAGGGGCCACTGCGCCCCTGTGAACGAGATGCTAGCTGCAGACACGCTGACTTCCGAAAAGCTGAGTGCAGAGTCAGCATCAGAAAGATTGCCTTCATCATCCAGAGGCATGAGGAAGGAAAAGGGTGCTTTCTCTGTGACCCCAGTGACCTCTACTGTGCCTGCAGGGACATCACTGTTGTTGTTTTCTATTTTTCCCTTCTTTTTTCCCTCCTTTTTTTCATCTCTCCCCCTCCTCCCTCTTGCATCTGACCACTCCCTTTCCTCTTCCTGTTCCCTGTCTTCTCTCTCCTGAGTTCCAGTTTTCACTCTGCTCCTCCTGCCTCCTGAACTCCTTCTCTTCTCCTTCTCCCTCTCCCTCCTCTCTCTTCGCTGCACATCCTCTTCCTCCCCCTCTGTACTTTTTGAAGCCTTTTTGGTTGTACTCTGGGTTGGTTTCTCTCTCTCTCTCTTCCTCCCTGAGTGGGAGCTCGCTGGGATGCTAACCAAGTCGCCCGAAGCCCGCTCAATCTCAGGAGTGCCTCTCCTCTCCTCCTCTACTCCTTCTCGGCTGCTGTCTCCTTTTCTCCGCCCCTTTCGTCTCTCTGCCTCTCTGTCCACCTCTTTCTCAATGCTCCTTGGCAAGGAGAAAGCCACTCCACTCTCACCTGGTTCCTCAGAGCGGAAGGAGGAGGGGGAGGCTGCTCCACCTTCATGGCCTGAGAGAGAGAGAGAGAGAGAGAGAGAGAGAGAGATGTAGACTTGAAAAGACACACACTCAGTTGGCCATATGAGAGCTCATGCTATAGTGTCTAAACAAATAGGCATTGTAGACTGGAATGAATGAGGTGAGCAGACAAATGAGTAAAAAGAACACTATGAACTACTAACTTTCATTCATCTCCTTTCACTTTTCTGAATGGAGAACCCACTGTATTTGAACAACATACCTGCTGCATACTTTAATACTTCCACATGCTATATAAATAACAATTCATAAGCGTTTAAATTTCCAGGGACCAGAGTGTAACACTTCTTCGTAATACATTTGAGTTAAAATTGAGTTTTATATTAAAAATTCAGAAAAATTTGGGCCAGCTGTTATTTAGGTATATTTAGAGACTTGTGTCCAATAAAAATCTGACCAAATTTCAACTGTTAATCAGGTATTAGTTGCAACTCTCCCTAGAGGAGAATGTTCAAGAAATTCTATCAACTGCATGGACAAAGTCCTAACAATTCATTTGTCCTTAGCGTCCATACTGCTGACCTATCAAAATGTACAATGGTGTGCTTGGGCCCCTAAAAAATCTCTGTTGGAGATGCTCACCTGCTAGACCATACAATCAGGTGTAAACAAAACGGTGCAAGCATGTAGAATTGGGATTGTTCAACTCAACAAAATTACAGAGTTACAAAATGATCACAGCAGATTACTCTTGCTAAGTCAGCTTTCAGTTACTAGGATGTTCAGACTCGAAGAGACTGTTCAAGCATGTACGGAAAGGTTGGATAAATGCTAATTGGTTGGGACAACCAGCATCAGCCTTGTGACTGGTGAGAGTAAAGGGTAAAGGTTATTCATGCTTTACCCAAGATTAGAACAGACCAATTTACAGTGAAGTTGGAAGGGCACTAATTAATGCTATTGCTGCTACATTGCCAAATAGTTTACAGTTTACAGCCCATGTTCTGTGTATTTATTGTCCTGTGTATTTATTGTTCTGTTCTGTGTATTTACTGTCCTGCACTCGTCTCACACTGTTGTGCATTTGCGCTTTATGTAGTCTTGCGTACTGTTATGTGCTGCACCATGGTCCTGGAGAAAAGACATTACATTCCAATGTATAAAAGCTGTACAAAGGAATGACAGTAAAAATCCACAATGACAGTATTCCAACTTTGTACATGCATATTGTGTGTCCACTGGGCTAATCATTAACCTACTTAGAAAACAATGATGGATTGAAGTTCCCTTTGATTTAAGTCCTTAAAACAACTACTTACAAGTACATCTGTCTACTGTTCAACTGAGTTGTGTCAATGGGTGTACAGAATGGGTAAGATGAAGGTGAAAGGTTAACTCTAGCAGTCACTTAAAGACAGTAAGCAGGGAGAAAATGAAAAGAGCCAAAACACCAATGTGAACCTAAAGAAACCTAAAATAAAAAAAAAACCAAAAAACAGGCAAAACTAATAGGAACAGCTACCAACCGTGTGTTTTCTGTCCGGCCGATGACATAGAAGCAAGGCTCGCCCTGTTTGGAGTTGGTCATGCAGAGTGATAAGCTGGAAAGCTCCACTGAGTGATTTAGAGAGATAGAAAAAGAGGAAGAGAGAAGGGGGGGGAATGACAGCCGCATGGAAGACCGATAGAAATAAAAAAAGGGAAAAACAGACAAGACAAAGAAGAAAAATCCCAAAGCTTAGTTAGGAAAAGGTGAACAGAAAGTTGCCCATCGTGCTGTAAGTGAACAGAGAGATTCCCTCCAAACAAGCTAAGACCAAAAAAGAGTATCGAAATCCCAAGTGCAAAATGAATCAGTCAGCTGGGAAGAAAGCCTACATGTCCCTTTCTCCTTACCGTAGTCTGGTACATATCCATTTCCTCTCTTCAGGACCAGGTGGATGCGGTGTCCTCCTTTGCGGATCTGTTCCACAGCTTGGCTATGGGTCATGCCTGCTGTGCTGTCCCCGTTAATCTCCACCAGCTGATCACTCACCTAAAACCATAAGACAGGCCTTACTGAACAATTTACTGAGCAAATTAGTGAGCAAACACCACCTGACACAAAGGTAAGACATGTTATCATGTGCTGGATTACACCATGAGAATTTACTGTAATTAGAGATATCTTAGAGATGTTCCAGGTTGTGTTAAGGATGAAGTCCATAATGGTGCGTACAGAACACGTCAGAAAGGATTTTGTGTGCGTGTGTGCATGTGTACCTGTATTTTTTGGCTGCGAGATGCTGGTCCTCCCTCCATCAGCCCCAACACATAGAGTCCCATGTTGTACTCACTCCCCCCTCTCAAACTGAAGCCAAAACCAGTCGGGCCTCTCTCCAGATCCACACTGTAGTACCGTGGGTCCTGCTGGAAGAAAGAAAGAGAGTGAGGACAAAGAGGTTGAGATGGAAAGAAAATATGAATGAGATAATAATAGTGGTGAAAGGTGAATTAGACTATCCTACTGAAATTCCATATTTAATATTGTTCATATTTAAAGCCTTCCACATACTATTAAACAGGAGTGGCCCTGGATTTGTGCTGGCTCAAATTTAAAAATCAGCCGTTGTAACGTGATATTGCATAGCTCCTCCTGACTGTTCCTTTTGGTGGGCTTTGGTAACTTACACTATATGGCCAAAGGTTTGTGGACACCTGACCATCACACCCATATGTGCTTTTTAAACATCCCATTCCAGATTTAGTGCCCCCTTTGCTGTTATAATAACCTCCACTCTTCCACTAGAATTTGGAGCATGGCTGTGGGGATTTGCCCATTCAGCAACAAGAGCATTAGTGAGGTCAGGCACTGATGCCGGGTGAGGAGGCCTGGTGTGCAGTCACAGCGTTACAGTTCATCACTAAGGTGTTCAGCGGGTCAGGCCTCTGTGCAGGCCACTTGAGTTCTTCCACTCCAACCATTCTTTATGGACCTCACGTTGTGTACAGGGGCATTGTCATGCTGGAACAGGTGTGGGCCCCTTATTTGTAGTGAAGGGAAATACAGAATACAATGACATCCAATTGTATACAATTGTATGCTTCCAACTTTGTGGCAACAGTTTGGAGAAGACCCACATATGGGTGTGATATAGTGTGTTAGTTCCTAGCCAGTGCTAGGTCAAAACAGCTCTAAATATAACTTATTAGAATGGGAATTAGCAAAACTGCTTGACTTCGACAAGGTAGTCGCAATCTTCAGCAGTCACACTAGACATCTGCTGTCAGATATGGGAGGCAGATGCAAATGCAGGTTCTATCTTTTAAAGGAAATACAAATACCACAAACAAAAATAGAAACAAGAATCCTGCATGGAAACAAATAAAAGCAAAAATGAGGGCAAGAGCAAGGTGGTACAAAACACACAGGATACTTAGCACAAAAGAGGTGATGCGCAATAAAAGCTTGACAACTAAACACATAGAAACCGGAACTTTAATAGTTGCTGCGTCTCAATTCGCCTACTATCTGTCCTAAATAGTATCCAAGATTAGAATTAGTGTGTCCCAAATCGTAATATATTGAAATGAGCATCTCAGAGGTACCCGGATGGTCTACTATTTCCAGTAGATTTTCGAAGTGTGGAGCCATGGACACTTTTTCAGCTAATATTGCCCACAACTCCTTGTGTGAAGGAGGTGTTTTGGGACTGTTTGCTTTGCCGAATTCAAGGATGCATTTTAGAGAAGTGTAAATGAAATGGTACATTAAATAACATAGTATAAATTATATAAGGATTAATGAATGAAGAAAAGCTGAAATGCAACGAGGAGTTTTTTTTTTTTTTTAGGGTGACAGTGTTCTCTTCCGTTACATGACGTGTTAGTATGTCCCAGTACTTGCATACTCTTTTGCTACACACAAAAAAGTATGTACTTTTTCTTCACAAAAAGAGTACATAGTTTTAGTGCATAGTATAAGTAGGCGAATTGAGATACAGGTACAGTTACTAACTAGTGAAACACAAAACAGGTGTGGGTAATCAGTGAGGCATGTGACCAGGTCATGTAATTTGCTGGGGTTGATGGGAGGTGTAGTTGATGGCACTGACATGATATCTGCAGGTCTCTTGTTAATTAATCTGTACCCAGTGTGATATATAACCTCTAACCCAATATGTGTTATGTTTAAAATCTAAAAAATGTGATTACATTTTTTTTCCTCTCTGGTCTCTGAGAAATAACGGTTGCTAGGTACCTCGCAGACTGAAATGACATTCATTGCTGCTATAAGATTATATATTTATAATACCATGGTATATATTAAGCCCATAAGAAAGTCACCTTTTGTCTGGCTATGTGCCCTTTTCTTAACTTGCTATCTGCATCAAAGTCTGTGTACTCAGTCAGGTTGGAGGCATCTAAGAGAGAAAGAAAAAGAGAAATGTCACAAGAAAAAACCCACATGAACAAACGATGCACTGGTGCCCTCTGGAGGACACGCTGTTCTACAAAAATCTGCCCTGAAACACAGAATTTATAAATAAGGTAAACTGAAGTACAGAGATTAGAGGAACAGGGCAAACCTTGCCACTGCCAAACTTTACTTGTGTTCACTGTTTCTCTTCTGTTCTGTTTGGGACAAGATGACCCATTTTAAAGTTGGAGCAATATGCATTTACAAATTCGACACAAAGTTTCCTGTACTTGACTCAATTTCCCTAATGAACATGACCATACTGTTTAAAATCAAATAAATATTTCACAGATTGGGTCATTTTTACCTGAAAGTGACAATGGAATGGAAAGTATTAAAAATAACAGATTTTTGTAAATATAGAACAAAAAAGGTGATTCTAGTCCTTGTCCCATTCTTTATATATGTACATGCCTGCCATCAGCAGGTCTTTGTGTGCCTACTTAAAAATTAATCTAAATTAAGCTTCCACCAAACAAAGATAACATGTTAAAGTTAAACGTATATATAAGTGTACTGCTAATCAAAGGAGATCCTGCATCATGCATTTCTAAATATTGAACAGAACAAGAGGGATAGGCATACTGTTGTTGGAGCGCGGGATGATGGTGAGGCGGAGTGTGTTTCCTGCTCGCCGCAGGATCTGTGCCAGCTCTCTGTGAGGCAGTGTGAGCACAGAGCGGCCCTCCACTGCCTCCAGATGATCACCCTGCTGGATCTGACCGCTGCGGGCTGCTGGACTGCCCCTCCGCACGGTCACAAACCTGTGAGAGAACAGTGACGATGCTGGAGAGAGGCAGAGGGAGGACAGAGAGGGGAGTATCCTGAATTAGTGTTAATGTGCCAAACTGCTCAGCATCTATACCTCATGAAATGTTACTTTCAACATGCTTATAAAGGATTTTTGCTTAAATCTGTGGTAATTATGAAACCCCTTCTAGTAAGTGATAAAAAGACTTGAAGATTATAACCCAAGTCCTTTACCTTATACTAATAGACGATCACATGACAGTATTTTGCTGGTGTTTTTTTCAGAGCAAATATCTGTTATTTTTTAATGTGGCTGCTATGCAGATGTACTGCATTTGTATTATTGCACTATATTGCAGCTGTGCAATATACATACATATACACATTAATTTCCTCCATGATTACTGCCAATAATTATAGGGCACGAGACAATTATTCAACACAAACCTGTGCTCAGGTTTAACTATTATATTCTGTTGGGGACAAAATGACCCATTTTATATCTTTAATAGTTCAGCACAAAAAGGCTAATATAACAAATTAATTTTTGTGATATGAAACTTTATATGCACATAAAATAATTTAAAAATGTATTCTTAGTACAAGGATTCAGTTCATTTTTGACCTGAGAGTAACAAGATCAAACAAAAAGATGACAGTATTGCCTGTCACATCCCTACTTCTTTTCTTCTGCACTCTTGACCTGGCTCAATGGGACATGCACTGCTAAGCAGAGAATGGAACATGACGGTTAAAGGATCTATTGCGGTCTCCCTCTTTCCTTCTATGAGGACATGCATACATAATCAATATTAGGCAAAGACGGTCCAAAATAGTTCCATCAACCACCAAAGAGGCCACACACAGTGACAGCACTGCTAATAATTGATGAAAGATTTAATAATAGAATGCAGGCTGTGCGTCCGATTATGCCATGAAGTGAAGCTTGAGCTCACAGCAACTGGATCCCAACACATTTCATACTCACTTCTGGATATTTAACTTCTTCAGATACAAATTTGTTATGTGTGATGTGCATGCACATCATGAGTCTTAAGTCCTGTACAAGTGTTTTTGCCTTATTTGTAAGTTGATGCCACTGCAGCGAGGGAAAGAGGCTGGTGAGAACTTGATCCGAATAAGCAATTCAATCCTCCTTTTGAGAGGGAACAAGTGAGAGGTGTGATAGTGTAATACAGCATTTCAGACAGGTGTTGGCACAATGTAGCATATCATTCAATCAGTTCTCACTTTCCTGTTTCATTCCAACAAATGCAATCTGCCAAGGAGAAGCTGCATGAAAATAAAATAGGAACACAAACATTCCCAGATGCAAACAACAAGAGACACACATTTCTCATATTTACTATTAACTGCATTTAGTCTGAAGACCAAAAGTTCCATTAAAAAAGCTACAAGCAAAACCACTAATTGCTATTCTGAAGATATACAGAAGGATCCAAAAACCTCCAGTACAAAGGAATGTCCCTGTAAGAGAAAAGCTAACACAATTTTGACCGGTTAATCATCAGCATTTATGAATTGAAAATGAAAAATAAATGTCACCCAATTTTTAGATTAGTTTTTGATAAATGATTGAGTTCTTGGTTATGGGCTCAGACTTCTAGACCCCACTGTACATCATAATGTCCAGAAAACCGTTTTTAACATTTTACAACTAGGCCCTGATTTACCCCAAATAACAAGCAAGCAAGCAATTGCATGCCCTGATTCAAAATCATAATCTCCTGACAATAGGGTAAACACTTAATGGCAATTATTTGACTGAAGTGGACTCCTGAACCCAGAAACCACCCAAGAAATGACAATCCCTGGATGGTATGCATCCTAATGTACCTCCACAAGGACGCTTAGCCCTGCTCTCATGCACCATGTCATTTTGACCATGATTCTATCGACCCTCTAACTGCCAAAGAAAACAAGGCCATGGAACAACATATCGCTCAGGCTTTGCAGCAAGGCTACATCACCTTGCTGCATTTGCAGGGTTCATCTTAATACACAAGAGGGGAGGGAGTCTTTGTCCTTGCATAGATTATTGTGGCCTGAACCAAAACAAAGTAACCTAACAATACCCCCTCCGTCTTCCAGGCCTTTCTTAATGATGTACGACATTTGTCTCCCTACAAAAATGTTTATATCCTACACTGATGAGATTTTTATATCCTACATCGATGATTACAATTTCCCCACACTTCCTATTCTGGCACATCCACCATGTAAAAGGGTGCAGGAAGATCACCCTACTCCTGGCCAATGCCCTCCAACCAAGAGCTATTCCTCCTCCAATCTTTGTGCTTACCTGCTTACCTGGGCTCATATCTCCATTGCCACTGGTCACCCTGAGGTTACAAAGAACCAGCAACACTCTTTGATAGTAAAAATTACACTTTGGTTGCCATAGGCATAAAGCTGCAAAGTTCCAAATCTCAAGCAAGAGGATCGTTAAGAAGATCACCAAACAGTGAGGACTCGAACAAATATAATGATTTTTCCTTCTCACAATGTGGCTATCTGCAAAAAAAACCCCAGGTACCGATTTTTTTTTTTCCTGTGCTCTCCCGTGGCACTATGTTGTATCCTATAACAAGCAGAATGAGTCCTGGTTGCAGGGCTGAATGTTTAATTGATTTGTTTTGATTGAGCTGCTTGTGCATAGACAATAACTGCCTGCAGCAAAATGAGGGCAAGAGAGACAACAACCTTAAACTGATTTGATTATGAATCAGTGCTATTTGAAATTTTGCAAATAGAAGCTTGATAAGCAATCAAGTTTGGTACCTTTTTCCACAAATAGTGTTTTACTCTTTCTACAGTGGTCAGTATATGGGACTAATATGGGAGTAAATATTACAACAATTTTCCTGTGTTTAAATTAGGGCTTGATCACTGTAATAACTGATAACATTAACCCAGTAAAAATATGTACTTTATTCTAATTATCATCTAAGTTGATGAGCAGTCCGTGTGATTCACACAGAGTTTTAAATGGCCAAGTTTAGATGCAAAATAACTACAATGTTCTTACACACACTGGCTGCTCAGTGCATATGCTTTAACCAATACGACATATGTGAAGTAACATTAAGGACTTAATTAGAAAAACTTGAACAGTCTGCTATTTGCAAAAGGTAATATTAATAAATAATGGTTTGTGTGTTATGCGGCTTCTCAGCAGACATAACTAAGTAGCATCACATCACTAAACACATTTAGTGTTTAGATTTGTTTAGATTTACTTAGAGCTGATTGTACTATCATTTGCAATAGGATGTAAGAATGAATGCATACTTATGCTCCAGAGAAGTCCATGCTGCCAATAAAAAAAAAACATAAGAGGTTAAAAAAGGCATATTTCATACTCTAAACCTAACAGAAGAAACACAGCTCTCGCTCAAGCTCCCCAAATTAAAAATACAAGAACAGATGGGGCCATTACTTTATTATAGTGACAGAGAACTATGTTAGCAAAAACCACCGTCATCAGATTTAACCATCTATTTTGGGAAGTAATAACATGAATATCATTACACATAAGCACTTGCATGCTAGCACTGGACACTATGTAAAAAATTCCATGTATAAAAAAGCCATCTGTCTTTACTACATTCCAAATCTCATATTTGCAACCTGATAAAACAGCCAGATGGTGATCATTTCATGAACTAAAACATGATAGTCTGTTACATTCCACCTACTTACTCTTACTGAAAGAAAGCTACATCTTTTAATTTATGTTTGCAAAGATAAGATACAGTGTGTTTATGTATGTATAGACAATCAGAGGCTTGTCATGACAGAGTGAACCTTAGGTGCATACGTAGCGTGTTGAACATAAGAAAGTGCCGCCTGCTTCTCTCTATACACTGACAGTTATCAGGGTACACCAAAATCTACATTATTCATCACACTGTCCATTATTGATAATACTTATATATTATTCATGTTAAATACCTAAGTTAAGTTCAGTACCACTCAAAAGTTTGCCTATACCTGTTACTTTGAACAATGTTTTACAGTTGCTCTTTCATTATCACAAGTAACAACCTTAGCCAAAAAAGTATTTTAAAATAATAATAATACTGAAATAGTCATTTTGATATATATATTTTTTTTTAATAATTGAGTGATCTTCAATAATCATGTAATTTCAAAGGCACCATTATATGGATGTGACTGTGGCGGTCCAGCTGACATCAAAAAGCCTGTTGAGGAACTTTATTTAATGCTTTATTTTTCCAGAGTTTTTCAGAGCTGAGTGAAATGCCAACAGCTTGCTAGCTATTTCAATATGGACCTAATAAGACTGCCCCTTGTTGTAATAGTAGCTAGTTTACTTAATAGTAAACTAAATGAAGCACAACAGTTATCCAGTTCTATACTACTCAAAAATATTTTCCACCCTATCTCTATCAGGCACATCAGTATGACAGAATGTAGAATGCAAGGGTTGAGGAGTATTGAAAAGAACGCTTTGTCTAAAATTAGCACTGCCCCAGCTTGTACAGAGCTGCACAGCTTTATAAAGCACTGCCCCCTTTACCCCAAAAGGCAACTACCGATGTATTACTGTTACAGGTCTGAGATTTAGGATGGAGAGCTTGCTATGGTGTAAAGTGGAAGGTGTTTTGTACATATGTGGAGTTGTGTTTCAGCCTTCTTTTGATAAGATGGGTGGTGCTGGTGCATGGAACAAGAAAAACCTTTACTCTAAAGGTTTTAGGTAGGCAATTTGCCAAATCTACTATATTTTACACCAACTAAATCAGCTTACCAAAAGAAAAAATCAAATAATGACAAAAACACTATGATCTTTTAGGTAGACGTTCCAGCTCAAACAAAAGTTCAAACACTTGCAAAATCCTAAAATATCAGCAAAACCAAACAAACAGAAACTCCTGCAGATGAGAGAAACAATGGAGTGAAATTTCAAAGCTCCTCAGCAACAGTGTTCTGCTGTTTTTCATGGCATTTCCTCAAACGACCTTGGACGTCGCAGTGTGTTGCATGTCTGCAGTGAAAACTGTTTATTATTATTTTTTTTTTATATCCCTGGGACATTCAACCTGTTTATATGCCTAGAGTGCCTATGTTTTTATTTCTAGGCTTGGCTAGGTTTCTCTTGAGCTGACAGCTAACCAAACATGTTAAAGTGAGTGGCTTTACACATGCTTCAATGTTCCAGAGTTATCAGTTTGAACCAGTGTGTGGTGGAGACAAGTTACGCAATGGTGGAGGTCAAAGCAGTAGGAAGATTTATGTTATTGCCCGAACTGGATGAGGAATGCTGATTAAAGTGGACCTACATACACAGGTACAAAATGCAGAAAAAAAAGCAACATATACAGACAGCTCTAGTACTAATGTACCATATGCGAATGTGAGTATAGTGCATCTTTCATGTGTTTATGTCCTGCAAGTGACAGCATGGACGTATTTGTCCCTCCTAAATCTCTGTTTCAGGAAGAAACAAGGAAGATGAGACTTACATGAAATAATTTTAGTGTGTATTCAAATGTACGTGGCACGTAAATGTGCATGTTTGAGTGCGAGTTCACCTGTACTGTTCGAGTTGCACTACACCATGCCTGTACATTCTTGGTTCTTCACTAAAGCCACAAAAAATAGTCAGTATAAATCCCCCATAAGTTCATCCTCTGTTCTGAAATCATGTATGTGTACTGTAATGCGGCTCAGGTGGGCACATTCAAATGCTCAAATTGTAATGAGTTACCACAGAAGCAAATGGCAATAAACTGTCACACGGGATGGGATGGTCTTCCTTCTCTGTGTGTGTTTATATATGTGGATTGTGTTTCAAGGTGTAGTCAGTGATTTTGTTAGAAGTTAAACTCAGAGTATCAGAACTTTCAGTGGTCCTTCCAAAGCCAAACCCCTGAAACATGCTTCCTGGGCTAGAATATCTGAGTGCTAGTGCAACAGAAATAACTGGCTGAATTGACAGGCTACACAACTGACAAGCAAGTAGAGATGCCTACATGTCCAGTTTGGTTGGATGTTGGTGGGCCACATCATTTTTCCCCCCATTTCTCAATTTTTCCGCATTGATTTAGCCTGGAGCACCACTGAGACCAGAGATTTTCAGCCACATATGTATTTTACTGACAGCTATTAGATTGAATAATTGATATAATAATTAAACAATATGACAATAAAAAAAAAAACCACAATAGTTTTGTCTTTAGAAGATTGAGAAGTTGGGAGAATCTATTTAGCATGATTACATGATTACTCAAGCATGATTAGAAACTAAACAAATAAAACTACAGAATATCAGAGTATATTAGAGAAGCAAAAGTATATCACAATTATTCTAGTTGCGAAACAGATACCTATCTGCGTAACCTAATTATTCAGTCTAGCTTAGTTCTCTCCCTAGCTCTCTCGCTCTCTCACTCACACACACACACACACACACACACTCTCCCTGGGGAAACAGGGGCAGAAAGTTTAACCATCTGTTTAATATTTTACCAAGTGCAACTTTTCTTCTTCCGACGGGACATGAAAAATACAGGGACAATTTAGTAATACTACACATCTATGACCTGGGAACATACTCGTCTGATTCTTGTGTTTTAAGTCACTGAAGATATACAGCACCTGTTACGTATATCACACCATGGTGAATAGGGTACGCCCCTGCTTGTGCAATGCCAGGTACAGCCAAACAAGATGTTCTTTGGTACTGTTCTAGGGAACATTCTTTTTAAATGAGATCATGCACACACTTGATACATTTTTCAAACTTCTATCTTGTGTATATTACATTTAACTGCCAGCTCTTGAAAGGATACAGATGAGTGTGTGGATACTGTAATATAAAACATGAAAGGTATAAAACGTGAAAAGCCCAGGTGTCTTTCTTTTCTATGTTAACCATTTGTGGTGAACCCATTCTTAAACATCATAAATCAATCCATTTAAAGTTAAGGTGACGGCAAAAAAGGTCTAATGGATCATAAGACTCTTGCCTTGTTCTGTCAATGATTTACCCTTCAAACACCCTCAAGACATACAAGCTTGTATGCTGCCAAGTTCTACATGAAGCCCGGTCAAGAGGTAACCATGAAAGAGGTATTTTAGATAGTGTCCTGTGTTTAAATGTTTGTTTGTTCAAACAGTTCCACAGCAATAAAAACCCCAACAATTAATGAAATTAGTGAAAAGATATAATCTCGTAGACTCCTAAGGTTAATGGTATATAACTAACTGTCTTCATTGATCTATGCTAAATTGTGTGAAACTCTGACAGTCTGTTTGTGAGAAATTCTGGTATCAGTGTGGTTTAATAAAAGAGCCCAAATCCCTCTCTGATGCAGAGGCAAAGAATTAGGCCATTCATGACTGTAAGAGGCAGCTGGAAATATTTCAGGTATTCAGTTCGGTTCCACCAAAGCTGCACAATTAGAGTTGGGCTGAAACCAAAGGGACACGGATCACTGTAACAATGTAGTGGTGCCTCACAACTTACACAGCACAATGCTTTCTCTCTCTACACACACACACAGACACTGAGCAGCAGAATCTGTACGGTGCGTGCACATCCCGAATGTTCCCATGCCAAACATGTGCGCACACCATACAGAATCAGGACCAACAAACACACAGGAAAACAAGACAGAAAGTACGGGAAAATGCTGAGCAAAGAATTGTCAGAAAATTAACATGTCCGCGATCTGAAAAAACCTTGCATCTATAAAAACATGGTCAGAAAATTATGAACATTAGTGGAGTATTTACGTTTAGAGTCCTTGACAGATTTCATGGCAGACTGTAGTCGCTCCAACATGGTGTTCTGATGAGATGTTCGAAGAGTTCAAATCCAAAGAGAGCTAACCACCAATCTTTAAACTTACATAAAGTTCTAGAATGAGAACGCAGGATGAAACGTCTAAGGCTATTTGTCTTCGAGCAGAGACAGAGGCAATGCACACTCCTGCACTGTTCGAGTGCAACTGAGAGATGGGGAGTGGGTGAAAGTGCGCAAACTGAGTGAAAGGGGGGGGAGAAGGACGGAGGGGGGAGAGAGAGAGAGAGAGAGAGAGCGAGAACGGAGAGGTGGGAGGAACAGAGGTAGATAGCAGGGAGAGGCATATTTGAGGATATTTATGTGTTTGTATGTGTTTGGTTTAAAATGCAGAGTGAGATTTAACATTCAGCAGGCATGTGCAAGAAAGATCGACTTAAAGAGAAAAGCAACGATACAGTGAAGTCAAGTGTGTGTTTGCATATCTGTGTGTGTATGTATGTATGAGTGTGTGGTGAAGGGAGAGAAATTGAGACAGACAGAAAGCAGAAAACGGGTAATGTGGCATCACACTTTACATGTTGTTTGATGTTACATAACATCATGTATGAGGATATAAGAGTGATACAGTAAAGGAGCCATGCCTTTTACTGCATATCTACTTTCATATCTGTCATAATATCAGGGTTTTATACCCATCTGGCACGAATATAAAGACCTAATCAAGATAAATTGCAATTTCTTATAATGCTTGCAAATTACTAAAGGAGATGCTAATTCAGCTATGAAAATTTATTACTATTTATTCATTTGCCAGATCCTTTTAACTATTGCACAATGCAAAAAATCATGCAGATTCAGGTCAAGAGCTTCAATTAATGTTCACATCAAACATCAGAATGGGGAAAAATGTGATCTCTGTGACATTAACCATGGCATGGTTGCTGGTGCCAGATGGGCTGGTTTGAGTATTTCAGAAACTGCTGATCTCCTGGGATTTTTACACACAACAGTCTCTAGGGTCTACACAGAATGGTGCGAAAAACAAAAAACATTGCAGTTCTGTGTGTGGAAATGCCTTGTTGATGAGAGAGGTCAGAGGAAAATAGCCAGATTGGTTCGAGCTGCCAGAAAGGATACTGTAGCGCACACAATTACTCTTTACAACCTTATATAGCACACACACACACACACTTTATCCTCTGCTTCACAATACCAAACACACATAACCTGGAGGACCGCACTGGATAACTTGCATAACAACTTAACCTTTGCAGGAATGAGGTCAGACTGGATGATGTCAAACCCCAAGAGATACACCGATGCCTCCTTATGATGGTGCACTTTATTGAAGCATTGCGAAACATGAACTTAGCTTGCACAACACGGTAAAATGCTCAAGGATTCATCTATGTCCTCCCTTCACATACATAAGCTTAAAATCAGAATGCATCATGATTAGTTTGCTAATTAAGTGTTTTTGGTGCACTATTGTATGAATCATAATACTCACAGGTGTTGAGAAAAAATAATAAACACCATCCTGTTTTTTTTATTTTTTTAGCAAAAATAAAAGAATGTGAAAGGAGTGGATTTACTGTTTGTTTGGCTCGCTGGCCTCTCCCGTACTGAGCGAGTGAAATAAAGCAGGATTAGGGTGTTACTCAGGGATCCTCTGCACTAAACCTGGTACAAATTCACTGCAGTAAGAAGACAAACAGACTCTCTTCACTGGCTGGCCTTAGTTTCGATACAAAGTATGTCAATCTTATCTATCCAGCAAATTCCTTTGTTTTCTATTTGGAGTTCTGATAAAAGATTTAGAGAATAAAAAATGAACATGAACAAAAGATATTAAATGAATGCAAGTTGATCTAATAAAGCAAAATGCTCTCTGAATTTTAACACCTGTGGGACTATAACTAGGAACTTTGTTAAAATGTGATAAAGGACCTTCCACAACCCAAAGCACTGAAGAAGACCTAATCAGTAATTTGAAATCATTTTAATTTCTATTCAAAATAATTCATGCATGATGCACTGAAATGAAGATATTGATATTGGTCAATATGGTCATTAGTAATCTGTTTTTAAAAAAGGCAAGACCAAAGAAACCAATACTTTCGAAATACAATGAAGTTCAAAAACACAATGGAGTTCAAAAACACAATTATCCACATTCACACTTTCACTATATGTGAAGTCTTGTACTTGTATTGCCTTTTTATGCTGTAGGCTTCTGCATTTTGTACAAATCACTGTTATACTGCCGCATTAACTCCCGGCAAGCATTCTAAAACGGAAACATAATCCCTGAAGCTGGAACTGAATCTGAGTCAGTAATAAAAGCCGGCAGCACTTACATCCATTTGTCATATCCTGTGTGGCGATGACAAAGCCAAAGCCCTCTCCAGGCCTTCTCCTCAGCTCCACTTCCAAAGATTTGCTAGGCACTGCTCCTCTTCCCTCGGGCTGCGTTTTGGACACGGCTCCTAGAGCATTAGAGGAGGGCAGACGGGGACCCTGCAGGGCCACGTCCTCAACCCCCATCCAGTCCCGTGGCTCCATGGTCAGGGTAACAGGCACAGAGTCCAGAAAGCTGGTGCTCTGGACCAGAGGAGGGAGCTCGTTGGAGGGTGACTGAGGGGATAGGGTGCTTTGGCTGGTTGTAGGGCCATCTGAGGAAGGAGACATCAAATCTGGAGGGCCCTGGGGTGGGGGAACACTGTTGTACGAGTTTGGGGTGACAGGAGAAGGGATGTTTCCTATAGATGAGAATATGGATGCTATTTAGCAATCTGACTATGTAAGCATTTTGCAAGCTCATTTTGTTAAAATAGTGCCTGCACCTACCTACATATTTACCCTGTTTACATACGGTCATTTGAGTTATATATCTGGATTGTATCATGACATGATTTAAACATGCATTTACACCAGTAATCAAATGCATAAGATACAATCAGCTCATTGCACTTGGCCACTAACATCCTATGTTGCTGTTCTTTGTCAGTTATTTTGAAACAGAAAATGAAAAAGAAAAAGAATGAGGTTTAGCAGTTTGTTTTTAATTTCCTCAAACACTCTTCAGGGGTTTTGTTTGTTAGATGTGGTTTGGAGTGACAGATGAATACATGTTTAATTGTATAACTTCCAGATAAAATGCATATGAGACTTTCTGAAGAGGTTTGAGCAGTAAGACTGAAATCAGATCTGAATATCTTTCAGGCAGACTCACACCTGCATTTCTATGTGAATAATCTCTATCTGGATATAATCCTGATACTCAAAATGCACAAACCAACTAGTCATATATACTACACTATATGGCCAAAGGTTTGTGGTCACCTGACCATCACACTCCTATGTGGGTCTTCCCCAAACCATTGCCACAAAGTTTGAAGCACAAAATTGTATAGGATGTCTTTGTATTCTGTATCATTACAGTTTCCCTTCACTGGAACTAAGGATCTTCGCCCAAACATGTTCCAGTATGTCGATGCCCCTGTGCACAAAGTGAGGTCCATAGAGACACGGTTTGACAAGGTTGGTGTGGAAGAACTCAAGCGCCCTACACAGAACCCTGACCTCAACAACACTGAACACCTTTGGGATGAACTGGAACGCACCAAGTCTTCTCCCCTGACATCAGTGCCCGAGCTCGCTAATGCTCTTGTGGCTGAAAGAACAAATCCCCATAAGCATGGTCCAAAATCTAGTGGCAAGCCTTCCCAGGAGAGTGGACGTTATTATAACACAAAAGGGGACTAAATCTGGACTGGGACGTTCAAAAAGCATGTATGGGTGTGACTGTCAGGTGTCCACAAACTTTTGGCCATATAGGGTATAACAACGTACAACAATAGCATATCATGATAAAATAACACGATTTAACATCATGCAAGTTATTTTAGAAAGAGCATTAAATTTGTGCCGTTATTACGAGGGTAACCTCTCTCATAATCCCCTACTTTTGCTCTTGTCCCTTTTCAAGGCCTTCTTCATATTGTTAAGTGTAGCAGTTTAACATATCTCTATTTTATATGTATGGAATATGTACTGTATGTAGTATGTAATATTCTATACTATAATGTATATTGTATGCTTACCTCCTCTGTAAACCAGTAAGACCACCTCACCCTGTCTTGTGTGTTCCTGTAGCACTCTCTGTACCTGTGGATGTAAAAAAAAAAATCAACATAATATACAAAAAAGAAATGTGCAGGAAAGTAAATTCTGAAAATATATGTATCAACTGTGGCATATTATGTTTAAACAAACATATCAAATGAAGTTTTCTTTTGTGAAAACTTGAAAGTAGAGTTTTTCCCCTCTGGTTGTTGGATGAGTAAAGTTTAAAAAAAAAAAAAAAACTACTGGTGACCATCATATCAAAAGCATACAGAACCTACTTGTCCAGGCAACTGATAATGAAAGACCTACAGCCCAGATATGTTACTTGTCCCAGTTTCCCAGGATAGCATTTGTCCACTTCTGTATTACATATGAATGCACATGCATGTTAATGCAATGAAAATAAAAATGTAATTTAATTGAAGGTGGCTCAAATTACCTGTGCGAAGCTGAGGCTCTGCACATCAGCGCCATTGATCTTGATGATGGCATCGCCTGGCTGCAGGGACGGGCACTGGCGCCGGTCCCACACCCGCTTGATCAGCGCCAACTGCCCGCCCTGCCCGCCTGCTGTCACGCTGAAGCCCATGCCCCCTCCCTCGCTTCTCCCCAGGGCCACAGGCACAAGCTCACCTCCTGTGCCAGTCCCAGGCGATCCCAGGTTGCCTGGGGCAGGCCGAGGGGGGTTGCCGGCCGGGCAGCCATTGAAGCCACAGGGTGGCAGCTCAGTTGGGGGCACGAGTGGGCGTTGGGCACTGGGGGCACCTGGTGGCGCTGGTGCACTGCCTACCTCAGGCTGCGGCAGAGGGAGGACACCGCTGGACAGATCACTCTCGGAAGACTTGGAGTTCTGGTGAGCCAGAGACGGGGCAGGAAGGGTATTGTTGTTGTAGCTGCGAATGAGTGAGGCTCTGGTTAAGTGAGGGAAGAGAGGAGACATAAAGAGAAAGAATAAAGATACACAACATATACATCTGAACATCACCAAACGACAAAATAGAGAACTCTGGTTTTACTGACATGTTGGGCAGAAACCAGAGTCTGATTAGTTACGGTGACATTGGAGATTGGGACATTAAACAGAGACTCCAAGAACAATCACTAAGACTGAGTTCACGCTAGCAAGAAAATAAGTTAAAGATGACCACTAATTTCTGCTATACACTCACTGGTCACTTTAATAGGAACACCTGTACACCTGCTCATTCATGCAGCCAATCAGCAATCAAGTGCCAGCAGCTCAATGTATAAAATCATGCAGACTTGGGTCAAGAGCTTCAGTTAATGTTCACATTAAACATCAGAATAGGGGATAAAGGTGATCTTTGACCGTGGCATGGTTGTTGGTGCTAGACAGGCTGATTTGAGATCTGCCGGGGGACATGCCTTGTTGATGAGAAAGGTCAAAGAAAAGTGGCCAGACTTGTTTGAGCGGATAGGAGGAAGTCCACAGTAACTCAAATAATGAGTCTTTACGACCACGGTGAACAAAAAAGCATTTCAGAACACACAACATGTTGAATCTTGTGTCTGATGGGCTACAACAGCAGAAAACCACATCAGGTTGCACTCCTGTCGGTCAAGAACAGAAATCTGGGGCTACAGCGGGCACACGCTCACTGAATCTGGACAGTTGAAGAATGTAAAAACATTGCACTGTATCACATTCCTGTTTTTGGATAGCAGGAGTGGAAGCCAACATGGGCTTCTGCTGTTGTAGCCCATCTGCCTCAATGTAGTACATTCTGAGATGCTTTTCAGTAAACAGAGGTTATTTGAGTTACCATACAGAGCCATGTGACACAACAGGGAAACAAGTGACATATTAATTCAATATTTCATAATTGTTATGCAAATAAGTTATAATATAGTCCAATTAAATGCAGTACATTTCTCTGACCAAACCTGTGGTGCAGGTGAGAGAGAAATTATACAGAACTTTGTATGCATGTTGTCTCATTTGTGATTGGAACTTAAAAGCAGCTGGACAAATTGTACCGCATATAATGTCTATATTGTATATATTATACTGTATGTATGCGCCTCCTACTCAGGGCCTGGAAAACCTCAGAGTGTGGTACAAGAGTTTTGCTTTCCCTATAATTGTGTTCTTAACTGATTGATGGGATTGATATTGTTATTCCTGGAAAATGTTAGAAACAGCTTTCCTGCTCAGGTCTCAGAGCCCAAGTGGACACCAGGGAATAACAATGTTTTTTTTATTTTATTGTTCCATTGTACTCATATGTTACATGTCCAAGTTGCTATTCCTGACCTCCGATCCTCGTGCTTTCAGTTGTTTCTCCTTGGAAAAACATGGGCGCCTGCAGAACATTGACGTTTGCATGGCAAATTGTGGAATCAAGTTTAACAAGAAAATTTCCATCTAGTATTCTTATGATCCGGAATCATGTTACAGACGGAAACAAAATGTAGTCAAAACAGAAAATAACAAATCATGCTGTATACAGTAAAAATGAATGAAGAGAGTAATGCTTTGTTTGATAATTAGACACATCAATTAGTTTGCATTTATTTTCAATATTTTAGGGTTATCAGTAATTTTGGCACATGTTTTTGAGAGAAAAAAAAAAGTATGACAAGTTTTGTTAATTCAGAGGTTACTAATTTAACTAACTGAATAATTATAAATTTCACTAATTGATTAATTTATTTAAAAAAACCCAAACATACAATTCTAAGTTGCTAGTGAAAGGTGCTAATAATTTTTCAGTTACCTGCATATTATTACAAACAACCATATTCTGTATATACAATAATGTGTTTTTACTGTATATACTTTTACTGTAGTAGTGTATATACTTTACTTTTTCTTGAATATCTCTGCTCTCTTCTTTTTATTGCTAACCACCATTTTCCAAGGTAAAGACTCAAGGTAAAAACTCCATGGTGTGTTTATGTGTTTGTGTGTATATTACCTGCGTGTGACGACAGTGCTGACCTCTGTATCACTGTGGCTTGAGCTCAGTCTCTCCGACCTTGCCATTGGCAGATTTGAGGACAGGCCTGCCATCCCTACAGTTCTGTCTACTGAGTTTCCATTGGGCATGTGGTAGCAAGGCGGAGCTGCCACATTACCGTTGGTGTCTAAAGGCTCTTTTTGCATCCGGGGGTAGAAACCGTTGTGATGAGAGGTGGAACGGTTCATATTGTGAGGTGGGGCCTGGGCAGACCCTGGGGTGGGGTCAGAGGGTGAAGACAGGCTGGTCTTGGGGCAGCCATCAGGATTGTAAAGCATGGGATAGCCCCTACGCAGCACCACATCCACACTGTGGCCCATAGGCACGGCCTTCAGCATCTCCACCACCTCCTTGTGGGACATACCCAGCACACACGTGTCGTTAATGTAGACCAGGATATCCGCTGAGATCATGGGCAGACAGAAACAGACAGAGAGTGAAAAACAGAAAGAGGGAAAGAGAGAGCTCATAACAACAATTCTAAGTTATAAAAAGTTCTACTTTAATTTTTAAGCTTGGCAAGATTGCTTCGTTGTTTTTAAAAAAAAAATCCAGACACAACTCTCTATGCTCAGGTTTCTTGGTAACTTTCTAAACATAACAAAAAAAGAAGAATATTTAATGTGATACACATTAGGACAGAAAATAAGGGAATGTCTAAAAACAATGTATTTAGAACCTTAATCTCCATTGCAATTTCATATTTTTCTGTCTGAAAATGAATGTCTTTCAGTTTCATATATTTTCAGACCTGCAGAAGAACCCTGTAATGGATACATTCACAACAATATAAAGCTATCTAGAATTGAACAGAATCAAATAGGCTTGCGTCAAGTGCAGCCACTCCATCAAAACTGTCATTCTGACTGCTGTGGACACCTTGCGATCTGTCGACAAATGCTCAGTTTAGAGCCAGATCTACCTGCAGCTTTTGATAAAGTGAACCAGCACATTCTCTGATAAACTGTCTTTAAACTGCCACTCAGATGACTTTAATCCTTTCAGGAAAAATGTACGGGGTGGTGTGGAGGGCCAAGAACGATGACAACTGGTGTATGTCAAGCACCTATGCTTGTGCTTCTCTTTGCTATGCTAACAATATTCAGCTGTACCTGTCTTTCCCACCATCTCAGCATACATTTCAGCTGTCATACGTACATCTTATCCAGGATGAAGAGCCACCTTCAACTAAACTTTCTGAACAGAGAGCTTCCTGTCATCCCAAGTGTGACTCCTTATATATGTAAATGTCATGAAGTCCCTCCCTCGATGCGGTTCAAATCGAACGCAGTTCTCATATTTTGGTTTTGAATTCATGTCATATGGTTTTGTTTATGTCATGTGGCTCTGCTCCTGTTCTGTGATTGGTATATTTCCTCACTTCACCTGTTCAGCCCTTGATTATTTTAACTATTTAAATCCGGTTGTGGCTTTGTCTAGTTTTGAAGTTTTATCATGCATTTAGAAGCTACTATCATCAAGTTCTGCCAGGAAGTGTGGGCTACTCAAAAGTTGATGACTAGCTTTCTATCACAAATCAGACTGTAGCAGTGTCTAGAGCTGTACTAATGGTGACAGTGAACTTTGCTGAAAATGGCCTGTTTAAGTTGGCTAAATGAAAAGAAGACAACTCCATCACTCAAACACCCGTCTCTCATGTCCTCGTTCCTTACTGAGACCATCAGAGTACACACGTGAGCAGGCAGTGGCAGTGGTAAGGGATAGAAGGATTAAAAGCCCATCCCAATCAGGATTAAGAGCAGATCAGCAGATTCATACCCAACAACCCCCTATCACATCACTGTAATCCTACACTGGCAGTGAGGGAGATAAAATACTAAACAAGGTAGAGAAAGGAGAGAAAGTGTAAGTCAGGATAAATCAGCCAGAAAGAGGAAAAGAGACAAACATGAGAGAAGTTAATGAGAGTAGACAAAGGAAACTGAGGGGAGACAGAGATAAATAGAGAGCAACTTATTTTGCTGGAATTATTTTATCCATCTCTGTGTTCTTTTCATCCTTTCTCTGTCTATTCTTATGTTCTTTTATTCTGCCATGTAACTCTATGTCTCACTCTGAGGGACGATACGAAACTGTCTTGGTGCTCACTACTGAGAGGTCATTGTACATTTGCACATACAAAGCCATTGCCAATCAATTATGGAATACATATTTTAACTGGTAACCACCAATATTTTCAGCATGGCTCCCCAACTGCTCTGTCTTTATTTAGGAGCTACACCTAAGCTTCTGTTGTAATTGTATTAAGTTATTCAGAAACCTACAGGGAGTTCAATAGGTTTACTTATATAATACCAAACCTATTATTATCAACTTTAATATTTCCCGCTCCAGACAGTTCAAGATATGCGCTGCCACCACTGATTACATATACGTACAACAAAAAGACCCAATTGTTTCCTTGTTCAACTATAGCCGATAAACCAGACATGTGTAATACATCCCTACCACTGAAAAGGCACTAGAGTTAGTCCTCCTACTACTGTGTGCACAAAAACAATCAACACACAGATTGCTGCCTACCCTTTGCCTTCAACTTTATTTCAGAATTTTATTTCTTGGTTAATTCACTAAAGTGCTGTTATTTACAAACCTGGAAGATGAACGTGGACTAACACCTGCCTCCATGATAAGCTATTCATTTTTGATTTCTGGTGGCCAAGATGAAAATTTACTGCAGAGAAGCTGCCTTTGTTAGTTCCATGATTACAGTGATAGCTCTGATTGGAGGGTGTCACTTTAGGATTGTGGGTAATCCAGCTGTTCACTAGAACAACATCAATCCCCTTAAAAAAACAAACAAACACCAAGACAACAACAACAAAATCAGATTGACAGGACATGAGTCAGTCCGATTTTTGTTGTTGTTGTGTTTTTAATTGTGCTTGTTACTATAATTTAACCATCTCATAGTTAATAGTAAGCCAGTTTTTGAAGTAAAATTCATTACAGAGTTATAAATTACTTCTGGAACCTCACTGTTCAGCCCGTCAGGCTCAAAATGTTATCGTGAACTTTGACTGCCCTCTAGTGTCCATTTCTAATGTTCATCATTCATCACTTCATGTCCTGGGAAACTGAATATACACATCGAAATTGAAACCTGTTGATAGGACCCATATGTCTTTAATGTAGACATTTCTCTGAAAGGATGAGACCTTCAGTTGTTATAACACAGTAAAAGCTTTATACATAGTGCAGGTATACCTGTGTTAAGGGCAGGTGGGCCTCCAGGTGTGACGCTGTACACCTGCAGGAATTCTCTGGGTCTGCTGCCCCCTACAATGTTAAAGCCAAAACCTCGTGGCCCTTTTGAGAGACGTGTGTGGATGGAATAGCCCTTCAGTTCAGATGGCTGGTCTGTGAATGGAGGTACTGAGGCAGGGAGACACACACACACACACATGCATGCATACACGCACACATACATGCACACAAAATATAGTTAAAGATGATGTGCTTATTTCAGCTATTCAAATCAAAATTTTAGATGTATTTCACAGCATACAAACGAATTGTTAAACTTTAGTGCCCTCTGCTGGTTAATAAACTGCACCAAATATTTAGAGTAAAAGTGCTTTTTTTTATTTAAAAAAACAAACAAACCAAATATTAAGTAATTTTACCAGAACATGGAAAATATTTTTGCATGCATGTTTTTGTAACAAACCTTAGCGAAATATATTATTCTGACTATAACCTGAGCTTGACTGACAGCTAGAAAATAACTAGGTGCTTAAAAAAAGACTTGGGGTTTGGACAGTAGAGGAAGCACAGGAAGAAAATGAGCTCTCAGATCTTATCAATGTCAGAGATGCAGAAAAGACAAAAAGAAAAGGCTTTGGAAGAGCACACAGTCATCACAGAACACATACAGGACAGGCAGGAGTGAGATGCAATGCACACACTTACACTCTGTCTTGCTGACCACCTCTTTGCTGTGAGTCCGCGGGTCCAGCCAACTCGTCGTCTTTGAGTTATGACTAAAAAAAATGTACGCACATTAAAGGAGTTTTTCCCTCCACTTATAACCATGTCATCATGCATGAAATCTTCATGATGTATTAAATGACTACTTCGTTCATAACCATTTATGTACATAGATGTCATAAATCTGACAGAGTCAGTGTTCTGTAAAGATTATTTAGACTAGTTGTTCTTGTGGTTCCCATGACAGTGCTGACTGTATGTTCAAATGCTCCACAATATGGTACATAAAATTCTTGCTAGGGAAGTTAAAAAAAAGAAAGAAAGAAGAAGCAGCAGCTCTTTCCTTCTTCTCTTTCTGACTCACTCAATGTAGTAAGGTTCTCCTGAGTCACTGAATGCCATCTCCCAGTTTTCAGGCAATGCCCCTCCACGGGCACCATTCTCCATCGGGACACCACCATCCCGAGGTCCACCTGAGTCCCATGTCTGATTGGGCGAAACAATAGTAGTAGTAGGGGCACTGCTTGCTCCTGCAGAACCGGCTAGGCAGAGGAAACATAATGCTGGGATCAGGCTTCAAATACCAAGTCTTCCCTTGGTATCTGAACATTAGAATTCAAAATACCCATGGCCTTAATTTCAAAGCTATAAAATAAATTGAAAGCTACTGCAGCACACTTTATAATGTGAAATTACAAGAGCTTTATTATCAGTTCTATAATAGGATATAATACTCATTTGTCACTTGGGACAAATCCTAACTCACACTTCCACACTAATCCATTTTACAGAATATCTACTGGTACTGGTATTAATACAAGGCAAAATGTAGCATTAGCATACCTCTCAAATTCCTCTACCCTTATTTATCCACCTTCATCACTACAATTTTTCCTGTAACTCATCACAATACTGAATAATTTGGAAAAACAAACCTCACCGAACTAAACCAAACCTACTGAGAGGCTCATCAATGGTTATACAATGGTCTTTTTGCTGATGTAACTTCATTTGGTACCTGAGAGACCAGAGTCCTCCTCACTGTTGTCCCCCTCTTCAACAGCCTTCTCCAGGTTACTGAGGGACTTGCTGCGTGTGCGGAAGTTCCGCAGCAGGTTGCGGTGCTCCTGGTAGGTGATAGGTGGGCTGTCGGGCCCAATGTGGACCGGCCGTGGCGTACCATAGTAGTTCCCTACAGACAGAAATAGTACAGTATTTAATTTTCCATTGTGTGTTCAACATTCACGCTTCTTTCTTTGCACATAAATAGTAAGAAGAACTATGAATTTCTCATAGTTGCTCCAGATGACGGTTGCCTATATCTTACTTATACCGGTAACCATAATGTTTACATAGCTACATGACATATACATAAACCCATCATAACAACTGACAAAAACTTACCAACAACAACATTTTTGTTGTTATAATAAGTTTGTCTATTACAATTTCCAGCCTTACTGTACATTAGAACATCATGCTTTTGTAGCTCAGTGCACTTCTGATATGTATGTAAGGTAAAGTGGTTTTTTTTAGATGTATCCAAGCTTTTTTTTGCATTGCACTGCTGCCACATGATTGGCTGATTAGATAACTGCATGAATGTGCAGTGAATGTGCAATTCCTAATAAAGTGGACGGCGAGTGTAAAATCAACGCCATGACACTGTCACAATACAGCTTTTCATATACTAGTATTACTACCATAATATTAATTATAGAATACTTCATAATTATAGTATAAAGTATATACTATATTATAATTATATTATATATTGTACTATATAAAACAATACATGTAATGATTATTGTAAATATTTAAAATACAATATAATATGAATATATAATATTATATTATAGTAATTATAATATATACATATAATATTAGCTAATAGCATATATATATATAATTTATTATAATACTATATATAACTTTAACAAAACGTTATACACTCACGTCCACTTTATTAGGAATTGCAGATACAGGTCAAGAGCTTCAGGTAATGTTCACATCAAACATCAAAAAGAAGAAAAAGCGTCATCTCTGTGACTATGATTGTGGCACATGATTGGCTGATTAGATAAGGGCATGAATGTGCAGTGTACAGGTGTTCCTAATAAAGTGGAGAGTGTATATAGTAAGGTCAATGATAGATACTCCTGCTGACAGCTGTCTTATAAATGCTTATTAGTGCAAAAACTACATTAATTGCACTGCAGAGAAATCTCAAAACAAAAGATATATTTTCTATTATTCAAATGACAGTGTAAAAAATACAGTACTACTTGTGTGTTAAAGTATAGTGTTGTTTTTTTCAGCGCTGAATACAGCCACAAGACGGTAGATCTCACTTAACCATAGATGTGTTTCTAGGTGCATCTAGCGGTGCGTTTCAGTCAGCTCATCGATAAGTCAATTTCCGGTGACAAGACTACATACTCGCGTTGTGAAGCTTCAACACCCCAATCAAATTTTGTATTGATTATGAAATACTGCTATTGACCTATAAAGCACTGAATGGTCTCGCGCCGCAGTACCTGAGGGAAATTTTGGTCTTTTATGATCCGCCATGCCTTTTTCGATCAAAAGGTGCAGGCTATTTGTTGGTACCTCGAATAGTGAAGGGTGCAGCAGGGGGTAGAGCAAAGGGGTTTTCTCTTACAAAGCCCCACAGTTATGGAGCAGCCTTCCAGTTAGTGTTTGGGGCTCAGACACAGTCTCAGTGTTTAAGTCTAGGCTGAAAACATATTTGTTTAGTCAAGACTTTTGTGAATAGCTTTTAAAAGGTAAAGGAACGCTGGAGGATTCACAGGCATAGAGTGCTGTGGTGAACTGGGACGTTTGGATGCTGTCGCCCCCCCACTCTCACACGTTCACTCGGGTTTGTCGACGGTGGAGTGGTTGGCTGCTTTATGTCCCAGGGTGCCCTCATGTCTGTGTTACCTTCTGGCTCTCCCTTTTAGTTATGCTGTCATAGCTAGTCTTGTTGGAGTCCCTGCTTGCACTCTGCACACAAAGGACACTGTCTGTCATGGTACTTCAAGCAGGATTGTATGCTAGATGGTGGATTTTTTAAAAATCATTAAACACTTAAAAAGTCGCTAAGGACTCCAAATAAAGTTAAAACTCGCTAAAGTAAGTAATCATTTGAGAGCTATAACAACAATAACAAGCTACTACATTTGTACATGAAGTTGGCTGAGAGTTTGTCTGCCTTTTTTTTTTTTCAAGCTGAGAGGCTTCAGAAAATATGACGTCATTTCCAGTAAGTGAACATAGTCAGCATCGATGCTCCCTGGTTTTTTGCAGTGCATTGTGGGATTTTTTTATGGAGTGCAATGGAAGGATTTTGTGATTGAGAAAGCCCTTAAAATGGCCAAGTCCCTGATCAGTGCTCTGACTGCTGAGCTAGGGAGCTGATTGCAAGGCACCCCTACAAAGTTGCGCTTCCCCCATTTTAATAACCACCAGCCATCATGAGTAGTTTATCAGCCCAACCCAAAAATGAACAAAAACAGACTACCTGATATGACATCACAGCATTCGAATTGCTCTACTGTGATGTCAGCATTCTAGAACTCTCAAAAAGGGCCTGTGTGCACACATCACAGTAAGGAATAACATGACCTGCTACACCTCAGAGGTTGATACATTCTAGAATGTCATCATTTCAGGAGACCGTGTCCAGGCCCAGGACATCAGTCTCTGTGATTTTAGTCCATATTTCAGGTGAGGTGATTCTTCTTTACTGGTAGCACTTTTCACAGTTTAGCAAGTAACTGGTATTTGTTAGGCAAAAAATGTGTTAGCTAATAATAATAATAATAATAATAATAATAATAATAAGTATGGGGTAAGTAATTGTTTTTTTTTTTTTTTAAAAGCAAGTAGCTAGTGTTAATAAGAAGGTATGCATCAGTATCTGGCATCAAATATCTAAATGTTTGGTAAATAGCAAGTAAGGGAAGTGTATAGTTAGTAGCTGGTGTTTTATAGGTAGGTATGGGTAAGTATCTGGTATTTAATAGCTAAACATTTGGATAAATAGCCATACTATTAGGCAAGTATGTGGTAAATATGGGGTAAGTATCTGTTTATGGGATTAATGTGGGATTAAGGTCTTTGTTTAATGATATTTTAATCTAATTGTAATTAATGCAAATCTGATTAATGTATGGAATATGTACAGTCCTGTGAAGAGCGTATGTCATCTATGAGGTCAAGATGCCTCTTCAAGCATTCAGCATTTTGATGTACCAGCATACCTACCAAGACAACCAATAACAAAGGTTAAAAATTTTCAAAACTCAATTTTTTTTTTAAATTAAAAAGAGCGTGATCGCTGCTATGATAGTCATCTAAAAGTCACTAATAGGAGGATGGCATAGGATTACACAAAACATGGGACAGTGTGGCAATGGCAAAGCATAAACAAAACTTGGCATTTAAAAGAAGAGTGGATTGTTGAATTCTGGACAAAGAGGGGCATGGCATGAAAAGAAATGAAAGATGAATTACAGCTTCCAGCTATGTAGCTGGGTAAATAGTTGGTGTTTAATATATACATTTTTCTATTTATGCTGCAGGTAGTAGAAAGAGGCGTGTGGTAAGTAGGTGCTGTTTAATGGTAAGTATGGGTAAATATATGTTTTTTTTTTAATGTAAATTTTTCTGTTTCTACATTTTTTTCTGTGTAAAATGCAGGTAGAAGTGTGTGGTAAGTACCTCATGTTAAATGGATGGAAAGGGTAAATATCTGGTGTTTACTATCTAAATGTCTTTTTTTTTTCCAAATTACAAACCATCATTAATACCAAAGAAGCATGTGGTAAGTAACCTGTGGTTAATGTGTAGGTTTGGGTAAATATCTGGTGTTTAATACCAATGTATTTTTCTATTTACGACACAGGCAGCAGGGAAGCCTGAGGTAAATAACTGCTGCTTAATATGGGTAAGTATCTGGTGTTTAATTTCTACATGTTTTTCCATTTAAACTGCAGGTAGGAGCAGGAAGCGTATCCTGGTGTTTATTGGGTAGGTATTGGTAAGTATCCGGTGCTTAATGGGTAGGTATGAGTAAATCTCTGCTGTTCAATTTCTTAATGTGTGTGTGTGTGCGCGTGTGTGTGTGTGTGTTAGTTAACTGCATGTAGAAGCAGGAAAGCATGTGGTAAGCAGGTGGTGTTTAATGGATAGCTATAGGTAAGTGTCTGGTGTTTAATATCTGCATGTATTTGTGTTTAAACCACAGGCAGTAGCAGGGAAGCATGTGGTAAGTGCTGCTATTTAATGGGTGAGTATGGGTAAATATCTGCTGTTTCATATCTAAATTTTTTTTGTGTGTGTGTAAACCGCAGGTTGTAGACGGGAAGCATGGAATACATACCTACTGTTTAATGGAGAGGTATGGGTAAGTATCTGGTGTTTCACATGTAGGTATGGGTAAATATGTGGTGTTTAATATGTACATGGTTTTCTATTTAAACTGTACACAGTAACAGGGAGGCATGTGGTAAGTAGTTAGTATTTAACAGGGAACTATAGGTAACTATTTGGTGATTAATATCTTTGTGTGTACGTGTGTGTGTGTTAACCGCCGGTAGAAGCAGGAAAGCATGTGGTAAGTAGCTGGTGTTTACTGGGTAGGTATTGGTAAATATCTGGGGTTCGCTGGGTAAGTATGAGTAAATATCTGTTGTTTAGTATCATGTTTTCTGTGTGTGCAAACTGCAGGTAGTAATAGGGAGGCTTATGGTAAGTATCTGGTGTTTATCGGGTAGATATTGGTAAGTATGTAGTGTTTAATGGCTTGGTATGGTTAAACGTCTGGTGTTAAATATCTGTATTTGTTTGTATGTAAACTGCAGGTAGTAGAAAGGAAGGATGTGGTAAGTAGTTGGTGTTTAATGGTTGACTATCGGTAAATATCTGGTGATTAATATCTACATGTTTTTCTATTTAAGCCACTGGTGGTAGCAGGGAAGCCTGTGGAAATTAGCTGCTGTTTAATGGGCAAGCGTGGGTAAATATCTGGTGTTTAATATCTTAATGTGTACCTTAATGCGTGTGTTTTATTGGAAGGCAGAAGCAGGAAGTCATGTGGTAAGTAGTTGGTGTTTAACGGATAGGTATAGGTAAATATCTGGTGTTTAATATCTGCATGCATTTCTAAGTAAACTGCAGGTAACAACAGGGAAGTGGGTGGTAAGTAACTGGTGTTTACTGAATAGGTATTGGTAAGTCTCTGGTTTTTAATGGGTGTGTATGAATAAATATCTTCTGTTTAATATCTACATTTTTTAGTGTAAACTGCAGGTAGCAGCTGGGAAGCATGTGGTACATACCTAGTGTTTAATGGATAGGTATGTGTAAGTATGTATGGTATTCACTATCCAAATGAATGTTTTTGACTGTAAACCACCGGTAATACCAGGGACCCAAGTGGTAAGTCTCTGGTGTTTAATGTGTAGGTATGGGTAAATATGCAGCGTGCCATATCTACATGTTTTTCTATTTAAACCGCAGGTAGTAGCAGGGAGGCGTGTGGTTAATAACTGGTGTTTATTCAGTATGTATTGTTAAGTATCTGGGGTTTAACGGGTAGGTAAGGTTAAATATCTGCATTTGTTTGTGGTAAACTGCAGGTGGTAGCAGGAAAGGTTGTGGCAAGTACGTGTTTGTGTGTAATCCACAGGTGGTAGTGCAGAAGTGTGTGGTAAGTAGCTGTTGTTTAGTGTGTATATCGTGTATATCAGGGTAAATATCTGGTGTTTCATATCTACATTTTTTTGTGTGTAAACTGCAGGTAACATCAGGGAAGTTTGTGGTTAGTATCGACATGTTTTTCTATTTAAATCACAGGTAGCAGCAGGGAAGCCTGTGGTAAGTAGCTGCTGTTTAATAGGTAGGTATAGATAAGTATTTGGTGTGTAATATGTAGGTATTGGTAAATATCTGGTGTTTAATTTCTACAAGTTTCTCTGTTTAAACCACAGGGAGTAGCAGGGAAGCTTGTGGTAAGTAACTGGTATTTATTCAGTATGTATTGGTAGGTATCTGATGTTTAATGGGTGTGTATTGTTAAATGCCTGGTGTTTAATATCTGCATGTTTTCTGTGTAAACCTCAGATAGTAGCGGAGAAGTGTGTGGTAAGTAGTTGGCGTTTAATGTGTACGTATGGGTAAATATCTGGTGTTTAACATCTGCATGCATTTGGTTCTAAACTGCAGGTAGTAGCCAGGAAGCATGTGGTAAATATCTGGTGTTGAATGGATAGGCATAAGTAAGTATCTGGTGTTTAATATCTGCATGCATTTGTGTGTAAACCACAGGTAGTAGTAGGGAAGTAAGTGGTAAGTAGCTGGTGTATATTGGTTAGCAAAGAGTACAAATCTGGTGTTTAATATCTTAATGTGTGTGTGTGTGTGTGTGTGTATAAACCACAGCAGGGTAGCATAGTGGCAATTTACAGTAAGCATGTGGTAATGAGTAGGCATGAGTAAGTATCTGGTGTTTATAATCTACATGTTTTTTTTGTGTAAACCACGTGCAGTAGTTGAGAAGATTATGGTACGTACCTAGTGTTTAATGGACAGGTATGGGTAAATATCTGGTGTTTACTATCTACATATCTTTTTTTTATCGTAACCCACATGTAATACCAGAGAAATTAAAATTTGTGTGTAAACAACAGGTAGTAGCAGGGGCATGGATGGTAAGTAGCTGGTGTTTAATCTTAATGTTTGTACATGTGGAAATTATATATATATATATATATATATATATATATTTGTGTGTAATCCACAGGTGGTAGCATGGAAGAATGTGGTAAGTGGCTGTTGTTTTGTGTGTACATCAGGGTAAATACCTGGTGTTTAATGTCTGCATGTATTTACGTGTAAACAGCCGGTAACAGCAGGGAAGTATGTGGTAAGTAGCTGGTGTTTACTGGGTAGGTATTGGTAAATATCTGATGTTTAATGGGTAAGTATGAGTAAATAATGAGATTGAGTAAATAATACCACAGGTAGTAAAAGGGAGGCTTATGGTAAGTAACTGGTGTTTATTGGGTGAGTATGGATAATATCTGGTGTTTAATATCGACATGTTTTTTTTTTTTTATTTAAACTGCAGGTAGTAGCCAGGAATCATGTGGTAAGTACTTGGTGTTGAGTGGATAGGTATAGGTAAGTATCTGGTGTTTGATTGTATCTGGTGTTTAATATCTAAATTTCTGTTTTTTATTGTAAACCGCAGGTAATATCGGAGAAGCATTTGGTAAGTGGCATGTGCTTAATGTATAGGTATGGGTAAATCTGGTGTTTAATATCTACAAGTTTTTCTATTTAAACCACTGGTAGTAGCAGGGAAGCCTGTGGTAAGTAGCTGTTGTTTAATGGGTAGGTTTGGGTAAATATCTTGTGTTTTAATTTCTACATGTTTTTCTGTTTAAACTGCAGGAAGTAATAGGGAGGCTTGTGGTAAGTAACTGGTGTTTACTGGGTAGATATTGGTAAGTATCTGGTGTTTACTGGGTAGATATCGGTAAGTATCTGGTGTTTAATTTTTTTCTGTGTAAACCACAGGGAGTAAATAATGGGTGAGTATAGGTAAATATCTGGTGTTTAATATCTAACTGTTTACCTGTGTAATCCACAGGTAGTAGCAGATAAGCATGTGTTAAGTATCTGGTGTTTAATTGGTAAATGTGTGTAAACATTTGGCATTTAATTAGGGGGCCAAGCACTGAAGGAGTGTAGTTTTCTCACTTCAACTGCTACAAACTTTGTCCAATCATCACCAAATTTGCAATGCACCATCATGAGACCAACCCAAACAAAACCTGTTTCTCAAATTTTTTGATATAAAGGATGATACATTCATAACACGCAAACAGAAATCGATGCAGAAAGTGATGGCAACGCTATAATGTATTTTGACCATACTTGTTAGATCGCTATAGGACCTCATCCTAAGGGACTCATTTTGTTAAAACCATTTTGTGTATCACATCTACCATGTATTTACTCTTTGTTTGTCAGTTCAAATCTCCAGAACACATCGCATTGCTGCGGCACTGCACAAACAAACTGCACCAAAGAAGAAAACGCTTCAGGGTTCGATTTGAATGGACTAGACACTGCATATGTGAAAGCATCCTAAAGAGAAACCAAGCCCCTCATTTAATGGATATGAGAATTTCGGAGGAAGAATATCTTCCAACCATGTTGAAAATAAATCAGTTCCTGGTATAAATCAGTTCTTAGTTCCCATTAAATGAAGGAACACATTTTACATTGTCTGTGTAATGGACTCATTTTAAGTCTTCACATTTGATCAATGTTCAACTATTTGTTCTTTCCTTTCTCTAGTCTAGATAATACAGTACTCTGAATCTACTTTTATAAATCTCAATCTGTATGCATGAATCCATTTAAATGTTAAAACGTTCAAGGCAACACACTGGAGTCATATTAAACATGCTACAGAACAGCAAAGCAAAGCCCCAGCTACATTTAACTCCTAAATACTGCAACCCACAACATGCACCATCCTATAGGATTTTCCTAAGAATGTTCGTAATTTCCTAGGAAAAAATGTTACTTCCGACATTAAAACTGGTTGCTTTGATTACAGCTTAGAGTCAAAGCCTGCCAGAGACAAGCTTTCTCTCTCTGAAAGCAGTAGCATTCTGAAAGCAGTAGCAATCTCTTTTTACAGCAGTGAAAAAGTAGTGTGTGAGAGAGCAGAAGAGCAGAGTAAACTGAAACAGGGATTACGGAGAAAAGCCTCTTTTCTCCTGTGCACAGTGATAAATAGCAGTAGCAGTTTAGCTTTTCAGTACAAATGTCTCTACCAGGGGAACCGATTTACTGCCCCTTACACTGGACCACAGACGAAGTACTAGGTTTTAACAAATGATGCTGGATTATGAATGGGTGATAATATTGTTACATTAGTTTCTCAACACATTGTACTAGGGCTGCATGATAACAACTAAAATGATAATCAATTATTTATCACAATTATTTAGCCAGTTTAAGCCTTTTATTTCACGTTGCGCTTTATAAGCCTTATATCCTTTCAAATGGACAAATATTGGAAATAAAGCTGCTGTGTTTAAGAAAAAAAAAAACACAATTATTGAGTCAGGGAATAAAACAAATATGAATAAGTCCAATATGAAGTCCAGCATAGTCCAGTCAATGGTAGCTAGCCAGACATGTATAGTTAGCTAAGTAGCTAAAAACCAGAACTGAAAACACAAATTGTATCAGATAACAAAATACAAAGGTGAGATAACAAAATACACAGGCATGAGTTTTGTTCTCAATAGTAGCTTCACATTATCACATTTGGCAGTCAAATTTGGTCACTATGTGCAGTACCAGCTCCTGCTGAAGATGCTTGGATTGCTAACTGCAGCTGCAACAGTAGTTCTCTTGAGCCTGTTGGATTTAAGGAAATTTTAGAAGTGGGTTATCAGCCTGTGGCTAAATGCCAAATACCACAGACAGAGACATGTCCTCATCTCAGCAATAGTAGCACAAGCACTAGCTTGCTGGAGACATGAGGCTTTTCTTATGAATGGGGTCCACCTGGGAGCACTGCCCCATTAAATTTAGTCTTGACAGATACCTCCCTCACTGGTTTAGGGACAATGTGTTGCCACAAGACAACGCATACACACACATGAGAATGGCTTCTGCACCTGAAAGTGGTGTCCCAGATCTGGAAAAAGTCTGGCAGGGCAAACGTGGACCTCTTTGCCAGTGCCAGATTTACTCATTGTTCACTGTGGGTCTCCTTGACGGAGTTGGGTCCATTGGGTCGGTGCGGTGGCCCATGACTGCATTACTGTCTATTGTTTGCATTTACCTCTACCACTGACTCTGCCTACATTGCAAAGAATTTAGCAATCAGGCCACACAGTGGGCTTGGCCCCACATAGTGAAGCGCAGATTGAGTTCCGTGAATAATGTGCACGCCATCATCTGGATCCAGTGTGCTGCCTGGTTCCTAGAATATTAGCCTTCCTGCAGGTATTTCTAGACAGATTAAAGTGCCTGTCTACGTCGAAGGTGTATGTGGCAGCCATTTCAGCACTTCACAGCACCATGGATGGCATCTCGCTGGGGGCTCTTAAAAACATCACAACCTTTTTTGAATAGAGCTAGGTGCCTTTGTCTGCCATGGTTAGCCCAGCCTGGGATCTCACCTGTGCACTGGAGTCACTTAAGACCTCTCCTTATGAGCTCATGGTAGATGTCGAACTGAAATGTGTCCCTAAAAAATGGCTTCTTTTGCTTTTTGTACAAAGACAATTAGAGGGTCCAGGACATTACCCCTCCCTTCCAGCAGAGGTTGCAATAACCAAAATACTTGCATTAGTTCTATGTCTCCACTTCCTGGATTTAGCATATATTAACTCAACACATGCTATACAGCAAAGTCATCCTATTCCCATGTTTGGTGTGAGACCTGGTGTGATTGCCATTACTATGTATATACCATTTTCTGTGTTCTTCATTTACCCTTTGGATTATGGCTGGATATTTTTTGTGGTTGACCCTTGCCTGTTCTATGACTCAGATTTGGACTGCATTTGTCTGTGTCCTGTCTGCCAGGTTTTGTAAATAAACACCTCCTGCACACAGATCCTTCTCCTCAGTCCAGTGCGTTACATAGAATAATAAACAGTATGCAAACAAACGAATAATTAAATCACAGCCTTGTGAGTTAAAATACACCTTAAAATAATCTAAAAAATTATCTAATGTTAGTCAGTTAGATACTTATAAGCTTACCAATATCAAGTCGATTAACTTTGCAACCCTTGCGCAAAATGTATCACTACAATGTTTAACCTTTATTTATTCAACAGAGGGACACTAGGCAATGATTAAATCAAGTGCCTGACAAAAAAGGACAACAGAAATCACCTGACGCTGAGATTCAAATCAGACAGCAGCCAGCTGCAATGATAATACCTCACATTACGAAAGCAGACAACAACTGTAACCCATGTCTGGGTCTCTTAAATGACATTTTACCTCAATTTGTCAGAATCAGATAAAGCCTGGCATTTATACGCAATCGTCCTCAAAAATAGTATCAAATAGTGTGAATGCTTGACAGCATATCTCAAGCCTACAACTGCTGAAGTTTGGAATTTCTTCTCATAACATACACTGACTTTATACACCACAGAAACTTAAATACAAAGAATCTTCTCTGTACAGCAATGAAAGTACTTGTGACTGACTTCAGCTTAATTTGTTTTATTATCTGCCTTAATTGTCTGTTGATAAAAAAAGAATGAGGAAGACAGAACTGGTGAAGATATCAGATATAAGGAATATAAGTTACTGCATCAGCGGTATAAAAAATCTATAAAAGCACATCTCAGATTTGAGATTTTGTTTGTCGTGCATTTTGCTTGCACAGCTAATGAAGGACTTCTGTCCAAAATGTCTTTGCTTTCAAGCAACTTTGTGCACTGCTCCATAATATATAACTACAAATAAATAACATCTTTTTGATGTTAAAAAGGTTCAATCAAACAACCTAAAGAAGTTCCCCATACAGGAAATGTTCAAGGTACAACTGCTTTAGAAAGCTAGAACCTTTAACTATGAAAAGAATTCTTGAGCAATTATTTTCTAAGAGTCAGTATAGTATATTAGGAACACTAGCTCAGGCAAAATCTGCAAATAAAACAAAACACAGCAAATATCAGTCAGTGTTGCACTACGACAGTTACTGACCAAGTACAGGTTCGGCCCAAAGAGACAAAAATAGTATTTTAGCATGTTGTGTTTACACAAATACAGCATTGCTCAAGCATTAAATATTCCCTTCTCCTCAAGTCACACACACATCCCAGAATGTTAATTTGTAAAAATTGTGCAAGTTTGTATTCTGATAGATGTAACCCAAAGATATGTGTAACCCAAAGTACGTGTGCTGATCCTGACCTTTGAACTTGCCGCTCTCAAGCAGAGCTCCTGACTCCTCCAGAGAGAAGAACTCCTCAATCGAGACGAAGTTGTAGTCGACTCCAGAGATCTCCCCGTCCCGCGGCTGCCTTGTGGTACCTACATCATATATACACACCATAACGAATATAAAGTTTCAAATTGAGGTAAACTGTACAATATTATACTTCCTGAATGACCTGCTTACTCATTATTTAGACAAAGCATGTGACCGACAACAATGTTAATGCTCCTGGCAACACTTTAAAAAAAAAAAAGGCCTCAAAAATAGATAAGGAAGATAAGGGGCACATAAGGGGCACATAAGGGGCAAAATAATCTGAGATTGCAGTTTGTGTGCACTCCATTGCTAACTTATGCTGACCTATGCTTCAGATAGTTTAAATAGCTACACTGATATGCAGAGCATGGCAAAATCAGTGTTCATTTCATGTCTAGCTTAATAGAATGGATTAAAATTAATAAACTGTCCTCTCATGTAACACACAGTGGTGAGCTACTTATTTACACTTTAAGGTCTTGAGATTTGTCAGTAAAGCTTGGCAAGGTCAGATTAACTTGTCTCATTTTCCTGTTGTGTGTGTTTAGGAACACAAGAGATATTGTCAAAAACTGTAGTCTTTTCAGTGTGCCTATGTGCAAGTAATGAGTTAAAAAAAAAAATGTTAACAGGACAAAAATATACCTTTAACAATTTTGGGGGTAGATCATTATTATTTTATGTACAATAATAGTACAGCCCCTCTGCTAATTCTCATTCATATCACCATGAAATAAAGACCCAATATTAACACTCATAACCTACTGTATTAAAACAGTGTATATAAAATATAAAATTCTAACTAGACAAAGATATACTTCAGGCAGAAAGAAGCTAAGCAGGAAATAAGTCAAGCTCTTTATTTCAGTGGCCAGATTATGCTACCTGACCACAGCTCTCAAGCATGTTATCTCACATAATATAACAAATGCTAATATCCATAATAATCCTGCATGCTAATAGTCATATAATCCTAATATTCATATACATGTCAGTTCAGAAGAGGGAAAAGTCATATTTAATGTAACATAGGATGTGTTTGAAATACAAGTACTCTTAATGTACAGTGTTCTTCTCTATACTGTGTGCTAAGACATTTAAAAACTGTCCCAGATTACATCTGCCTTTCAGATTTTCTTTAAGTGTTAAAAAAAAAAAAAAAAAAAAAAAAAAAAAAAGTACTATTACAGGCAATCCAAATTAGTGATTGGAGGTAAAACATAATAGATCTTTGCCTTTAGGGATAAACAGTTATGATCATTTATGTCACCCATCACCAGCTCCAGATTTTAATGTTTCCTCACCCAATGTCCCCCTGAGATGAGAAGTCTCTTTTCTTTCTCCATTTCCAGGGCAATTTTTAATTTTTCATTGCCTGATGCTAGCAGAGATCTAATCAATAGAGGAAAAATCACTTTGTGTTTAGTGTCAAAGTCAGGCCAATGGATTGGCACCATCCATTTTTAATGTTTTATCTATTCATGTAGGTCCTGTTTCTCTAGGCAACATGCCCCATCTCTAGAAACAATATCAGTCTTTCAGAGCCACTGTACCTAATTATATATATATATATATATATATATACACACACACACACACACACACACACCCCCACACCCACACACACCCACACCCACATACACACATTCAAGAAAGTCCTACCAATTAAACTAGTAAATCAGGCACTTCTGACTATTTTATTTAATAGTAATCATAACAGTTGCATGATTTGCATGGTTGCAAAAAGTGTGCCATCTATGAGGAAGTGTGTGGCTGCCTGTAGTTTGTAAGTGTTAGGTTAGTGACACATCTGAACAGTTCAGAAGCACAGTTTATTTTTCCCGGATGCGGTTTCATGAAAATATACTGTAGGCCCTATCTCAGTTTAAGACAAAGGCAGAGAACCATGCTCTGTAGTGTATCACTCACTGCTAACAAATCGCTGTGCGGTATTTTTAACTCAGTGTCACCTTAAATGTGTGAACAGGGAGAATTTTTTACTCTATGCCTGTATAAACTGAAATGCTTCTTGCCACATCTTGTACAGCAGGTTGTCAGTGGTTGAGTGGTGAACAGGGTCAAATCTGTACTTGGTTAAAGTTTGTGCAAGGCGTAAAATCCAAAATGTCCAACTATATGCATCCAGCAAACTGTGTGGCGGTACAGTAAGGAGAATGTTAACTTTACTATTTAATCATGCCGTAAGTTAACTTATTGCTTCATGAGTTTGCTGTCAAATTAGGTTTAAAAGTAGAATGTGATGGGGGGCACCAGCTGTAGCAAGTATAAAATGTCACCCAGTCTTGCCTAGTATGGATGGGCAATCTGAAAAATTATTGCATCACGATACGTGAAGACATTTCAATGATACATGATTTGTATCATGATATATAAACAGGCAACCGGCAAGACGGTGGTGATGTATTTTAAAAACCTGTGGAAAAACTGATAATATTAATAATACTTTTGTTTAATGTCCTACAAAACTTGTACATTACAAAAACTGAAAACACTGAAATACGGGAACATAAAAAAAATATACAACATTTGAACATTTTATTGTGGTTAAGATTCAGTACAAATGCAATTCCTCAATTGCATCAGTTGCATCTAATCCAAGTTTCTAGTTGTTACACAAATACGGATGATATCTGTGATATCTCTGAAAAGTATATTGTGACATAATTTATCACAATAATTGATATTATGTTGTCATATTTCCCAGCCGAGTACACTACATATCCACACACCCCGCAGCAGATAAAGGCTTAATGTGTTATGCTATTCCAATACAAAAATCTTTCAATAAACCCCACCCCTAAAACAATCATCAACCAATTGCAGCTTAGTGGTTTTATCATTTCTTACACCTGAGACACAGGAGAAGTGTAAGATCTGGATTAAACAGGAGATCAGTGAATGTTCTAGAAGTGACTAAAAAAAAAAGGATCTAAAAATACCTTTGAATTGTAAATTGATTTGAATCGAATGTATATTTCTTTTTTTTTTTGTTATTATTTTGTTGGACATGGGATTGTAAATTCATAATGCTTTATAATGCTTCGTAGTGCAGTATGGAGGCATATTCTAATCTATAGGTAAAATGTGACAACACTCTACCATACACTAGATTTTTGTGAATCACTGCTACTGATGCACACATACGTATCTGTGTGTATGTCATCTATAAAATAAATGTATGAATGTTTGAGTCTCACTCACAGGGTACAGCACGCAGGTAAAGGTTCTCCCGTATGACCTGCTGCAGTTGACTGTCCATGGATCCGGGTGTGAAGCACTTGCTTAAATATAATCTCAGGTCTTTACACAGAGTGGAGCCTAGGAAAAATTACACAGTAATAAACATCACCAAAGGCATCGGAAACTCAAATCACACTCAGTATCTCACCTAATAATTAATCAGAGAAGCGATGCACTGAAATGAAGCTCCCTACTGATCAATTGCACAAATTCTATTAATTTACTTTGCTTTTGAAAAGGCAATTAAAATATCACTGAAAGACAAATATTTTTATATCACGTAGCATTGAAAAGGTACATCCAACACGTGATTATAAACGTTTTATCACTGGACATTCCTTAACAGAACAGGTAGTGCCAGAAAATGTGACGTGTATGCATGAGTTAAAATGACGCACATGAAGAGCAACATTATAACTGGCCACAGATTAAGATTACTATTATAAATCAGAATTGCTACAATGAATCCGTGGTTTAGGACTCAACCCAGTTTACTGTAAACCAGCCCAGAAATGTAAATATTTCAAATTACAACTATCACTGGCACTGGATCCCACCTGCACTGGTTGAATATCTGGTGCAGGAGAGCAAAGAAACTGTGCCTTTTCACCTAGTATTTTAAATTATTATTATTATTACTATTGAAATGATTTGTAAAATGTTACCTGTATGTTGACATGTTGTTGTATTTTATCTTAAAAACTGGAAACAGTGTAACTTTTTCTCTCATAAGCCATTTTTTACTTATTTGGCAGACAACTGAATGTCATTTTTCGCCAATTTTTTCAGTGGTTGTAAGTTCAGTACATCGCTGATTGACGATAGTAAGTCACTTTCACAGTATATGCATATACAATAACACATATGCCCATAGTTGCACATAAAATAACATTGTACACAAACTATCATTAACTACAAAATCAGTGACAGCAAGTGAAACCATGTAGTCTACAGTAAACCACTTAAACACATAACACAATCAACAAACTAATAGCGCTGTTGGAAGCCACCACTCTGTGGATAAGAACTCAACATTCAGCTGCTTCCTAGTATCACCTTCCATCGATTTTCTCCTCTTTCAAACTGTGCTAATTCACACAATAACATTCCCTATTCACAATCAAAATGAATCAAGAAGCCAGCAAAAGCCTCAAGGACTAGTGTGAATTGTGGGGCGAAGCAGTTTTGCCCTCCCATCTGTTCATTTTTTAAAGTGCTTTGTGACCTTAAACAACAGCCTACACACCCCTGTTAAAATGGCAGGTTTTTGTGATGTAAAAAAATGAAACCAAGATAAATCAAGTCAGAACTTTTTCCAGGCTCCATGTGAAATTATCAATATGAGCGTACAAAAATTAAGAGAAAAACAATCAGAAACATTTTAGGGAAAAATAGGAAAAATAAAAAAAAAAGTTACAATAACCTGGTTGCATAAGTGTGCACACCTTTTTACAACTGGGGATGTGACTGTGTTCAGAATGAACCAATCATATTCAATCTCATGTTCAAAAGTAATTATCATACCGCTGTCATCATGAAATTATTATTAACCCCAAATAAAGACATAGCTGAAGCTATGGTCTGCAAAGAGCTTACAAAGCACGCATGGTATCTCACTTGTTGAAATGTATCGATCAGGAGAGGAGTATAAAACAATTTCCAAAACATTAGATGTACCATGGAACACTGTAAAAGGCATTCATCGACAAATAGAGAAAATGGAGCACCACATTGACATCACCAAGAACAAGACGTCGCTCCAAAATTTTAAAAGGCCATAACTTACCAGGGAGTCTGTCAAGCGACCTATGGCAACATTAAAGGAGCTGCAGGAATATCTGACAAGTACGGATTACTCTCAGCATGTGACAACAATCTCTTGTATTCTTCACAGGTCTGGGCTATGGGGTAGGCTGGCTAGACAGAAGCCCTTTCTCACCAAAAACATCCAGGCCCAACTAAATCACCCCAAACCATGTGGCAAAATATGTTATGGCCTGACGAGACCAATTCCAAAAGGTATAATAATTCCATCATCCCAAAAGGTATGTTTGGTGCAAAAAAAAAAGCACATCGCCAAAAGAACACCATACCCACTGTGACATGGTGGTGGTAGCATCATGCTTTAGGGCTGCTTTTCTTTAGCCAGAACTGGAGCTTTTATCAAGTTGGAGGGAATCATAAATAGCTACAAATACCAGTCAATTTCAGTGCAAAACCTTCAGGTGTCTGCTAGTAAGCTGAATATGAAAAGGTATTTCATCTTTCAGCACGACAGTGACCCAAAGCATACATCCAAATCAACAAAGGAATGGCTTAACCAAAAGAAGATCAATGTTTCTGAATGACTGAGCCAGAGCCCAGAGCTGAATCCAACTAAAAATCTATGGGGTGACCTGAAGCAGGCTGTGCACAGGAGATTCCCTGACAATTTGATGGATCAAGAATGTTCTTGCAAACTTTTTTTTAGAAAGAAAAAAAAAAAAATTGCCAAGTCAAGATGTGCCACGCTGATAGACTCTTAGCCAAAAGAACTGAGTGGTGTAATAAACTCAAAAGGTGCTTCCACAAAGTATTAGTTTAGGGGTGTGCATACTTATGCAACTAGGTAATAGAGTTATCTAATAGAGAGCAATTATGTTGAAACAAAAGTGAAAAATTTAGTAAAGAGCTTGTAAGAGTTCATTATGCAGAGGACATGAGTTCAGAACCCCGCCATCTCCCAGAGTCATGCCCAGGACAGGAGTGCCGCTAGGTTATTGTAACATTTGTGATGTAAAAAATGTGATGTGTGCCATTTTAACAGGGGTGTATAGACCTTTTATATCCATTGTATATAACGAGCAGACAGCTACGAACCACCCCATATGAGCCGTACGTGCATCTGACTGTTTTTCCTCCACTGACAGTGATCAATCCTGCCAGGGTGAGAGGGGAGCTCAGTAAAGGTTAAGTAATGGAGTGTGCTCATCACATCTACTTAATAGCAAACAGTCAAGTGTATCAGCAGGGACAAAAAAGAAAAAGCATGGCTGAACTATTAACAAAGCCACAAACTGTCTAGAAAAAAAAACCTACTGTACAGTTTCATTTTGTTTTGCAAACAAATGTACTCTCAAAGTGGCAAGAGTAGTCCTTAAGTGGTGTACCTTAGGTCTGTTCCTCTACAATTATGCTCCTCTCAGTACAAAAGACGTACCCATAAGACATATATGTATATGTATGTATATGCATGTGTGTATATAATAAAATCTTAGCCAATCAGCAGCACAATGAATAAAATCATGCAGATACCGGTCAAGAGATTCAGGAAAGTTTAACAGTTTAACAGTTTAGAGTTTACACAGAATGGTCTGAAAAACAAAAAACACTGTGTGAGCGACAGTTGTGGAAGCTGTGGGTGGAAACACCTTGTTGATAAAAAAGAGGAAAATGGCCAGATTGGTTCAAGCTGCCAGGAAGGATATAATAACTCAAATAAACACTCTTTACAACTGTGGTGAGAAGAAAAGCATCTCAGAACACACAACACATCAAATCTTGAAGTGGCTGGGCTACAACAGCAGAGGACTACATCAGGTTCCAGTCCTGTCAGCCAAGAACATAAATCTGAGGCTATCATGGGCACAGACTAAATCAAAATTGGACCTATACTACGATGGGCATGTGAGCATCAGAACTGGACCATGGAGCAATAGCAGAAGGTGGCCTGGTCCGAGTTACAATACTTGCTGCTTGTGGGGCAGCTACACAGCAAGCTATGATGCACTGTGTTTTCTGACACCTTTCTATCAAAGCCAGCATTAACAGCATTTGTGCTATAGTAGCTCTTTTGTGAAATCGGACCAGACAGGCTAGCCTTCGCTCCCCATGACCATCAATGAGCCCATAACCCTGTCGCCGGATCACCAGTTGCCCTTCCTTGGACCACTTCTGGTAGGTACTAACCACCACGTACCAGGAACACCCCACCTATACTATGATGGGCATGTGTTTTTTAGAGATGCTCTGACCCAGTCATCTAGCCATCACAATTTGGTCCTTGTCAAAGTCACTCAGATCCTTACACTTGCCCATTTTTCCTGCTTCCAACACATCAACTTCGAGAACTAACTGTTCACTTGCTGCCTAATATATCCGACTCCTTGACAGGTGCCACTGTAACAAGATAATCAATGTTATTCACTTCAATTGTCAGTGGTTTTAATGTTATGGCTGACCAGTGTACACACACACACACAAACACACACACACTATATGTGTATATCTTTCTTCTTCTTTCGGCTTTTCCCTTCAGGGGTCGCCACAGCGAGTCACTCTCCACCTATCCCTATCTTCTGCATCCTCAACACTTGTACCCACTAGCTTCATATCCTCATTTATTACATCCATATACCTCCTCTTTGGCCTTCCTCTTCGCCTCCTGCCTGGCA
>CM075010.1:12653826-12680510 GCA_037576675.1 Pangasius sanitwongsei | reverse complement strand
CCATCTTAATCTGGCCTCCCTAACTTTGTCCCCCAAACGTCCAACATGAGCTGTCCCTCTGATGTACTCGTTCCTACTATGTGTGTGTGTGTGTATATATATATATATATATATATATAAACCTCTCATATTTCTCCTTTGTCTTCTTTTTTATTATTTCAGGTTCAATTTGGGAACAAAATTAATGAATGATCTTGAATGAACAGTGATGTGTGTCAGCAGTTACTGGTAGTAGCAAGAAGAGAGCAGATTACAGATTAGATTAGATTGGAGATTGTCATTAGTGCCTGATGTGCTAATATACTACCTGCTTTTTAAAAAAATAGCAAGATGGTGATGGTAAAGGAGGATGACATGGGGCCTAGAAAATTAGCAGGATTTTCCAGGTGCTACAATTTAAGAATACTTTAATCACCAAAATTACATAAAAATTTATTTCTGCATATACTGATTCCTTTTTTCCCCCCCCCATCATATTTTCTATGAAATCAGAACAAGGTTCCAAAATACACATCATAACCAGAGAAGAGCCTGTAGAATATCCTACTTGTACTTTCATAAACATCTGGTGTTACTGAATTTAAAGGGGATGCATGTATATCAAATGTGTCTGATCTAAAAGAGAGCAATTATGTTGAAACAAAAGCGAGAAATTTAGTAAAGAGCTCATTATGCAGCATTTCAGGAATCCGCTACCTGCGGAGCAGAGAGCAGAAGCAGGCTGACATGCCAATATATTCCACAGATACAAGAATACCTTATTCAGCTAATGAAAATAGCCTGGAATAAGCTAATAAGCTTTACTGCTTTTACCTGGTGAAACGGTTTTGATGCGGATGGGATGAGGACACGAGTTCAGAACCCCTCTGACATCTCCCAGGGTCATGCCCAGGACAGGAGTGCCGCCAATCTCCAGGATGATGTCACCCACTGTGGCGCCTCCTCCGGGTGCTGCTGTGACGAATGGGAACTCGCCATAGTCGGCACCACCTCCAATGGCCACACCCAGCTCCCCCGAGGCTCCACCCAGAGGAACGAAGCTCTCCTGAACTTTGGAACGCCAGTGCAGCTTCTTGACTGTAGCCTTAGACATGGCGCCAACGCTGAAAGAAGACAGATTAAAACATGTGAGCAGTTTCTGTGGGGCTGCCACAAGTTCATAAAACCATTTTGCAAAAGTTAAACTCATTTGAGTAATTTTCGCTGTGAAATGCATGGCCATATTTCCGTGGCACAAATATAATGCACATGATCGTGGCCTTGCCACATGTACGCTTGAAATATATTGTTGGTATTTCAGCGACCGGTGGCCGAAGCAGTGACCGGGTGAAGAGCAGCATAATTGTAAAAAGTGGGGTGGGGTTGATTGAATACATTATCAAGAGTTGCAGCAAGGTGATAGACAATCAGTTCTACTCTTCTCAGTCCCTTTAAGAAACAAGTGTCTGCCAGCAATGCAGTGAAGTTTCGATTATATACAATATATATATATATATTTGAGTTATATATCTCACACTGATAGTTTAATGGTTAAAATTTTTTTGCTCTAGTGTCTGCACTAATAAGGCCTCAGCATGCCATAATGCAATTTGGACCACAGTGAGCCACTGCACCTACTTCCATTTCCATCCAAAATTGCATGTAAGTTGAGAATAGGAAAAAGTAAGCAATCAACTAATTTGCATCTATAATCTATATCATTTAATTAGCAACACACTCTTCTGATATCACCAAGTTATGCTTGTGTCTGCACAAAAATAGAGCCCCTGAACTTAATCCCGTAGCCGACCAGTGTGCTCTACTTTCTTACTTTCATGTGCTGTAGTGTAAAAATGGCATCTTAGCAAGTGAAGATATCTTTAACATCTAGTATTTCCTATTATAAAATTACAGTAAACCACATATATATTTACTAAACCCTATTCCATACATTTTTACCCATTTCAAGTTTAAAATGGTCTTGTTCTTGCATTTATTTATAGAAAGAACTATCTGCTAATTGAATAAGAAAATGTAAAGCTTGAAATAAGTCAAAGCATCTAAAAACAGACTAAATGTATATTTGATTTTTAATAATCTCATTGTAGATAAATTTGGCCATATTCAAGCTATACTCAGTTGCTAAGATATCGGTTTTTGCAGTGTGACAAATCTTTTTCTTATCGCACCAAGATTTCATAAATGGTATACAGTATACTTTGTACTTCATTTTTGTAGTTGTAGCACCTGTAGTCACAAATTGAACACACACTTTGCAAAAAAACAGAAATTACAAATGACTCTGTGGTATTTCACATTACTGAACTGTGGCCAAACAACTTCCATGTAGGATCAACCACCAATTTCTTAAACAGCAGCAGCAACAACAAAAATTGCTGTCAATTTTTTTGCTTTTAATTCTCACTCAGTGTGTCAGTTTTTCAAGTAAAATATTAACAGTCAGTTGGTGGCTCTGCCTAAACTGCTAACTTTATTTTCCAGAGGTTTTAGTACATTATCTGGGTATTAATAGTAGCTAGATCTCAATGAATTTCCCACTGTAAATGCACTTCTCACACTAAAAGTATACAAAGTGTACCATTTGAGACAGTTTATATCTAGCTAAACTACTAAAAACATTGAACAAAACCAAGACTGGGAAGACCACCTTAAATTATTTAGCCTGAAAGGTTTTTTTTTTTTTTTTTTTTTTTTTTTTTTAAAAATCTGTATAGTAGTGTTCAGTTTGAACTTTTTTTAAAAACCTGAACAGTAGTGTTCTTTCAGACTTTCACTTACATTGTAATACAGTTAAATATATATTATTTTCCTGACCTTGACAGGAATCAAAGCCACGAGGCATCACGCAAATAGTGAAATCAGTGGTGCATAGTTCTTTAAAAGTTTACATGGGAAATAAGCTTTCCTCATACATTTCCTCATAAATCTTATTCAGCAGGGAGTTTTGCTTCCCTATGGCAGTCTGCAGGCTGAATACATAAGGCTGAGTCTCTAAATTGAAACAAAATAAGCAAACAGATGGTCAAAACACGCGAGGGGGTGACTGAATCTGCAAACATGACTTCCCAGAGTTCATTAAAAATGCAAAAGGCTATTTCAGGTGTTAACAATTGTATAGTGATACTAGACCCATACAATTTTGGATATATAATGCCAAGATACCTAGAGGAAAGCTTTAGCATGTGGCTCCTTTAAGATGAGTGGCCTATAAAGACACTCTTACATTAGGGATACATCTTAATCAGATCAGTTATCACAACTTTCACTACTATCATTTATGACATTCTCTTCAGTGGGACGCCTAAGAAGCTGCTAATATAGACAGAATGAATAAATTGTTTAGTAAACAAATTAATCAGGATGAACGCTCTTATCAAAAACTGTAAAACCCTGTATGTAAAAGCATTCGAGCATATTTGTGTACAACTTAATGCATGTGGCTCGTGCAAACACGCACATTTTATGATAGTGGCACTGCAGAGCAAAGGGCAAGCATTAAGTAAGAAGACTTTCGCTGATAAGCACTGTAGGGAATAGGGAATTGCGAGGTGGATGGGGGGGGTAAACTACACAACATTAGCTCACTGAGACTATAACACTGCTGCAGAGCACCTGCAGCTTTCTCAATATTCATTTAGTGAGAGAGAGCAAGTGGGTTTTAAAAACCGCTGGAGGCCACAAAAACGAAACAACAGGTTACCATTTTCATTCCAATGCTCAAAGCGGTCAGCTAAAGCACACATAAACTATTAATAACCTAAAGCAAACAGAGGCGTGAGCAAGTCAGACAGGGTATCAAAGTCCACTCAGTCTGTTGCTTTGTATTCACACCTATGTAATACAGCCAAGGGCATTACAGAGGCATGGTCCTCAAAACAGGGAGTCTGAGGAAGCCTTCTTTACTGCGACTTTAGCACTTAGGTGCAATAAATTACTAAAACATAACTCTTTCCCTGTATATCATGGGCTTGTCTGTCTACTTGTCCAGTGCAGTGCTTATTATCTTTCTGAAGACCTTCTACTGATATAATTATTATTACACCTAATTCATGCTATACCTACACCTAAACCTTACCCTACCTAACCAAAAGGAAACATTTTTGGATATTTTTTATACTTTCTTTCTTTCTTTTTTTTTTTTTTTTTAAATAAAAGCTGCAGTTTTTGTTAAAAAAAAAAAAACTCCTATCCTTATGGGGACTTTTGGTCTCCAACAAGATATAAACACACACACACACACACACACACACACACGTCTATGGAGAGATAACTTTCTTTCGTCTCATGGGATATCAGGAATAGATCTTTCACATGTTTCGCAAATGTATCCTGCCAATGGGCTACATAAAATCTGAAATATTCCTTCTGGAAAATAATCTGTGCTATATTTGTATATGCGGTGAGAGATAAAACTGTGTCCTCAGTTTCACCCCATTTTCTCCTTTGCATGCTGAGATGACTATGTTTTTTTTTTGACAAATACTTGATACTCTCCTTCTAATACATATAACACCTACAGTATATCTAGGAGCAAGAAATATAACAACAGCTTTTACAAAACATCATTCAGCCTACGCAGTTATTTGCCAGTTAAATATTTTAAGTTTTTTTTTTTTTTTTTTTTAAAAGATGTTTTTTATGGAATCCCCCAAATTACTAATGTCATTAATAGGCTATGCAATGAATCAAGGCTATGCAAAACCTAGTGTACAAGTCAACTACATTTTACTACTGCATCCCTAAAACCCAGGAGAAAATGCAAACTTATTACAAGGAACCTTCAAAATATTGTGAAGGAAGTATTTCTGTTAAAAAATAATGATTTCCCAGCCTGTTATTTAGGGTTACAAAATAGAGAGGCAAACTTTATCATATCATGGGGTAGCCTAATCTAGATGCTCTCAAGTTCTATCCTAATCAGTAGGCTCGTCGGCACTGACACTTTGGATTGCTAGTCTGCATTAACTGATATCGATATCAGTATTCAAACTCGTGATATGTCATTGATGAAGTTAAACACTGAGCTGCACCGCCTTTGGGCTTTTCCTCTTTTGTAGATGCCGTTACTCTCGGAGTGTAATTTATTCAAAATGCTTCCATGGAAACCGCTTTTCATCATTTGAGCTGTTCATTTGTATGAATAGTGAGACGAACATCAGGCTCTCAGGTGTGTATGAGGCAGTATGACAGGCAGATCCACTGCACTGCTGCTTGCTGAAGATGTACTGCATGTAGTCGAGAGTATTAAGAGTGGCAATCAGTTATCAGTATAAATGGAAATGAAGCACAGACACAGCAGGGACAGTGACATTAAGTCAGAGATGCTTACTTGTATTTGTCAATGCCTTGCTGGTTTAAAAATTATTTAAATAGATGTTATAAATTAAATGCAAAGGAAAGCAATTTTGTTAATTAGATGTTTGACTGATATTCCATGAAACAGTTTCAGCCATAGTTAAGCAAAAAAACAAACAAACAAACAAAAAAAAAAACCCACACACTCACTGGTCAAAATATTGCAAACTCTGTCTGGTTTAGAAAAGAAAAATGGCAACAAGCAGTTTGGGAGCTGAATGTCAGCTCTTACTGGTGAGCTGAGCTACATGATCTGAGTCACTGAAAAGAGTCAGAATCCCCACTAATTCAAACCCCATGGACTAAAGGTGCTGCACGGGACTGTTTTAAAAAAAAAAATCTCACTCCCACCCATTCCTGTAGTTATTACTTTGATCTTGTACCTGCCTGTGATATATTTAATGCACTTAGTTGTTTCTATTTCAGAAAATCTCAACACACATGTAATATAAACAACAGCGACCCTGACCCAGGATAAAGAATTTACTGATGATCATTGAATAAATGAATGAATTTGTCACACAGCTACGTGCCACGTCCATGGCCTTTCTAATCTCACTGCCCACATGAAAGTAAGAATGTCCTGCTGAATTTTTTTTTTGAGCCCTGCGAGATCCCAGGTCTGACACACACCTCTCCATGGACCAATCTAACACCTAGATAGATAGACCCTTCACTCTCATTATCATAAGTGATGCTTAAATGTTGCACAACAGGAACTAGATGAATGACATCAGATGCACTATATGGCCAAATGTTTGTGGACACATGACCATCACACCCAACTGTTGCAACAAATTTGGAAGCACACAATTGTATATGATGTCTTTGTATTCTGTAGCATTACAATTTGCCTTCACGGGAACTAAGAGGCCTAAATATGTTCCAGCATGACAATGCCCCTGTACACAAAGTGATGTCCATGAAGACATGGTTCGCAAAGATTGGACTGGAAGAACTTGAGTAGCCAGCACAGATCCCTGACCTCAAACCCCACTGAACACCTTTGGGATGAACTGGAACACAGATTGCACCCCAGGCCTCCTCACCCTACATCAGTGCCTGACCTCACTAATGCTCTTGTGGCTGAATGGGCAAATCCCCACAGCCACGCTCCAAAATCTAGTGGAAAGCCTTCCCAGAAGAGTGGAGGTTTTTATAGCAGCAAAAGGAGAACTACATCTAGAATGGAATGTTCAACAAGCACGTACGGGTGTGATGGTCAGGTGTCCACAAACTTTGGCCATATAACGTAGATAGATAAATCTGCTGGGGCAGATAAAATATTAAAAGTTGAAAACAAAATGGGATAGTAAATGATATATGGAGGAGTAATATAAATTTGATATTTATATTGGCTAACACTCTGTACCATTACCATATATCCACTAAAGATAACGGTATAAGACGGAGAAAATTACTTTGCAAGCACTTATCTGAGTACTTTGGGACAGCATAGATTTATATGGTATAGAGTCCTTTGATATCCCTGCTTGCATCAATATCCTGTTTGGCTGTAGAGCTCCTGCACCAGTCCTCATTAGCCTGGAGCTGCGAGGTCCGCAGGAGATAAAATGCAGGAGGGAGATCAATCCTGCAGGAGCCCTCCAATGATGTGATAGATGAGCTCCAATTGAGCATGGCTTTAATTGAAAACTTAAGGTCCAGGAGGCACCAGGCCAACGGGAGGACAGAACATCAGGATGTATTGAGGAACGGTTTTGCAAAAGGCACTGGATTCACATACTTGCTGACTGAAAATAAAACCTGTGGCAAGACCGGCTCTTGGTTTTCTTGACAGCTCAACCTGTAATAAGTTTAATTATGATTCTAAATAAACACCTTGTGAGTTTATCTTTTCTATGTTTTTTTCACGACAAAAAATGGATGACTATAATAAACAAAATAGTACGTTTTGCTAGTACTATTAAATGAATACACATTTTACATTCTCTCACAAGGTGCTATTTATACTATTGTGTGAAGCCCAGTTTGATTCCTGATCTTTTTCTTTGACACAGCAAAGTATTATGAGACAAAACGTCACAGCCTCTCTCTTCAGAAAGTTGCTTCTGCCCTCATCAATATTATACATTGCTTAAAGACACATTTTAAAAACACTCTGCAGCAACGCACTGCGGCTTACTAGTGTGTGAAGCGGTTGAGCTAGCACAGCTTGGCATTCTACACAGAATCATTAAAGCATTCTGAGGGCTGGAGAGTCAGAAGCTATTTTCACTTTTCCCCCACATCAGCACCAAAAGCTCCTCTGTTAATAAAGCGGGGAAAGCGCGTTCATGTTTTTTTTACAGTACAAATACTTGTTAACACTCTTATCTGGAATGGGGGACAACGTCTTTGTCAGCCTTACCCTGAATGCCCTGGCATGAAAGAAGAGTTTGTATCACTTTATTTACAACACATCTGCTCACAAATTAAGGTCTTTTCAACTGAACATCCTCTCAGACAAGTTATTTGTGTTATTTGTTGCTTTTAGCACAAACTGCTACATGCATCCACTTGAACAAATTCAGCCAGTTTTGTAGTAACACATCTTCATGGTACCTGCACACATTTTCATATGAATACCACCAACCGGCACCTGCAGTTTGCATAATGACACCGTCGGCCTCGTGCCTTTTAACCTTCATGCTACCGAGCTTTATGGCTGGTAGGGTTGAATGGAGCATGCAAGGAGAGAAGAAGAGAGGAATGTAAAGAAGAGAAGAAGAAGAAGATGAGAAGGGAGAAAAGAAGAGGAAAGGTGACAAGTGTCAATGAGAGGAAATGAATGATACAGTGAGGAGTGAAGAAAAGAGGAGTGTAAAGTAAATGGGAAGGGAGGAGAGAAGAGGAGTGAAGAGAAAAGAGGAATGTAAAGGAAAGGAAAGGAAAGAAAAGAAAAGAAAAGGAGTGTAAAGGAAAGGAGAGGAATGGAAAGGAAAGGAGTGTAAAGAAAAGGAAAGGAAAGGAATGGAGTTGTGAATGGACAGAAAAAGAAAAGAGAAGACACATGACAGTAAAAAGGAAAAGAAGAAAGGTAGAGGAAGACATACAGCAACAGAAAGAGAACAAGACTGACAGACAGCGAGAGAGAGAGAGAGAGAGAGAGAGAGAGAGAGACATGCGGCATCCTGCTGGCACATGTCTGGTGTAAACATCTGAATGTGTAAGTGTGTGTAACGGGTCCTTCAGTGCATGCTGACTCCACAGTTAAGAATGACCCCTCCTGAAATATTGTCTGTTCTGTTTACTGAAGCCATATATTGCCAGAAAACTGCTTAGCCATCCAAAGAACACTCACCTCCCAAAGATGTCCTGTATTCACCAGGAATATTTGCTAGGGCTACACTAATCCCATGTTCCTCATTTCCCATACGACACTGAACACAAAACTCTGGATATGGACCTATAACCCATACTGACAGCTTCACAATAACCAAACCAACTGTCTGCAAGCTTCCGGCGCTGAGTTATGATGGCATACTGTAAGAACATTTGTGGCTTATATTCACATGCATGATCTGTCAGTAGATCAGAAAAATCAGAAAAATATGTCAGGTCAGATCCATTGTTCCAGGCCAGTATCAGGTCCATCATTAATACTTATTACCAGAAATGGTCCAGCTGTAATACTTACTCTTCCAGGTCACAGCATGAACTTGTACAAAACTACACTGACACACGAGTGAGAACACTGTGGGATATTATCCTGAACAGAGAGTTTAATGCCAGGAGCTAGTCAATGACTACAATTAGGATTATTTACACCATGAGCAGAACTACAGGGGACTCCAGGGATCGGTGTACAGGGAGGCCTACATCTGATAATAAATATGCAGCTAATCATGCACCTAATTAGCCTAGCCTAGTCAATTAAAGTCATAGGAAATGTGGCAATAGAAAAAACGTGCTACATGAGGGCACTGAAACGCTCCAGTTCTCTATCACTCTCTCGCTCTGTCAGTTTCTTGTGCTTTATTGGCATGACAAATAATTATACATTTGTATTGCCAATGCAAGCGTAAAGGAAGGGTAGTGTAAAAACAGGAGAAGTAAAATAAAAAGACCAAATAAAATAAAACAAAACACTAATAGATTAAAATTAAAAATGGTGCAAATTATGTGCATAAATTAAGGACACTATAAAGGCACTGTATACAGATTAAATGAAAAAGAAAGATAAAATGAGTCAAATTGCAGAATAAAAGTGAATTTACTTATAAATCTCTCTTTCTCTCTCAAACACACACACACACACACACACACACATTTTGGAAACTGTCAGGACAGGTTTGGACAGAATTCTAAGTCAGTGCTACATCATTTGAAGCTCCAGCATCCACTCAGGAGCTTACTGCTGCTGAAGGAACCTGACCAGCTTGTCCATTGAACCCTCACGGCGACATTGTTGCCATAGACCTGAACATACCGTGTCATGTGTTAGACGTTTACCACAAAACAAACATCACATCCGACACAAGGTGCGAGTGCAAGAACGCTTTTAAACCCTGTCACGACGGACAACACTGCAAAGAAAGCGAGACAGCGAGAACAGCAGGCAAGACCACGCTAACGCCAGTGTAATATTTCGCATAATGGAAGTTGGACCGTAGCAGTAGTGGGCATGACGTGTCGCGCGCAAAGGGGTGGAAATGAAAAGGCAGCAAGTGCACTAAAGCATATGGCCAAATAAATGCGACGCTCCGTGACAACATACCTTCATAATTCCTGCTCCTCCCGTCGACGCGTTGCCTTGCGGCTCTAATCTGGTTATTAAAAGCTCTATCAATACTGGAGAAGGCTGGAGCCTGCGGATCCTGCTGTAGTATGTAGTATATATGAGGGACGCTTAGCTTACGGATCCATACATAGCACTGCACTGCACTGCTGCTGATGTTGATGGTGATGGTGAGGATGGATGAGCTTGTGAGAGGAGAAGACAGCAGTGCAGCATTACAGCGCGGTAGCCATGCCTCTAGAGCTCCTCAGCTAGAACAACACGGGTCCAAATGACAGCGCGGTCAGTGCAGCTCTGTGCGTCCCGGGCTCGGCGATCAGGAAGCGGTGATAAGCCGGAGAGGCGAGCGGAGCCCGGATGGGGAGGGAATGCTGTGTGAAACAGTGCGATTAGGACCCGCCTTCTTAGGGAAGCGATTGGACAAGAAGCCTGCCTTTGCGACTGAACGCGACTGCTCACCTAAATACTTCAGTCACACAGCAGTGTTGCATTGTGGACAGTCTGTGATTAAATGGAGCCTGCAATAGCCTATCATGAATAGTCTTGGTTGATTGTTAAAAAAAAAAAAAAAAAAAAAAGGCTACAGGTTCAAATTCACATTTTATTACACACACACACAGTACAAAATGCTTTTTACACTAAGACTGTCAGTGACATAAAATAGAATTTACATAGGGTTACACAGAGTTTTAAAAGAAAAAAGTATAAAAAATATAGGCTAATGTGAGGATTTAAAGATGGTGGCAGCAACAGTCTGATAAAGTGCAGTTGTTTTTGTGTATGAAATTGCCCACATATAGCCTATAATAAATATTTATAGCCTAAATACAGGATAAACAGTTACTGAAGATTTTTTTCTATTCAGTATTAAAGAATTAATGAGTGTGGGTGTTGTGAGTGTGAGTGTTGTGGGTGTTTGTTGTTGTTTTTTTTGTTTGTATTCACGTTTGTGTGTCTTTTTGTGATGCTATGTTTATCAAATTTATACTTACAAAATGTTAAGTAAAATGTAGAGCACCATTCAGGTGAATTTCTTCAAATGGCTAGTGTTCAGAATGTGTTACAGGCCACAGTAATATAAAGTAAATATGGGCGTAAGCTTTTATCACTTAGTCTAACATGGATATCTAGTTATTAGCCTAATTACATTAGGGCCTGTATTATGTTTAGTAAATAAAGAACATATTAAATATAACAGCCTTATTAAATATAATTATCCTAAATAATAGTATAAGACAGCGAGAAATCTTAAGCTCTAAATAATATCAATCTTTATACTACTGTACTATTTTGACAGTGTTTAGTGCGGTATGCGGTTTTGGGACGTTGCCATGGTGACAGGTAGGCATGGTAGCCTGTTCTCTCTGCTGCAATGCTCTGCTGCCCCTGTAGCTCAGTGCTGACATCAGCAAATGCGCTCGCTCTTTACGCTCTTCCATGAAGTACTGCCCCTAAAGCTACGCGCGGCATCGCCCCCACTTCCGGTTCAAACCAACGGTTATTTAACGGGATCGGGAAAGCGCTGGGACACTGCAGAAGGATGCAGTGTGTGTGGTTTTGAAGAGGAAATGAGGACGTGTAGCGCTTATGGCTAACTGCGCGAGCGCGTTCTCTACACACGCTGTCGCCTTGCCATGGAAACAGAAGTATCCTGGATACCGTGGCTAAGGAGCGCGCTACCCGGAAACAGCACCCCTGCGCGACACGTCATTTTTGAGCACGCTAACATCGTAACACGATTCATAACTCACCTTTTATTTATTTATTTATTTAATTATTTTTAATATGACTACTACTACTACTACTACTAATAATAATAATGTATAGGTCTTCTTCTTCTTCTTCTTCTTCTTCTTCTTCTTCTTCTTCTTATTATTATTATTGGTTAATTTGGCTATATTTGATATATTGGGAGGTGAATAAAGCTAAAGAGCCCATATGGGTTTTATCTATGAAGATATTCTCACAACAAACACTAAATAATCATTTATTGATGACAGTAGACACGTGGCAAAATGCATGTGTGTGTGTGTGGCAGGTTCTTCTATCCCAGTGGGGACCACCAATAGGCTATCTAACTGTTTAAAAACACACACACACACACACACACACACACACACACACACACACACACACACACACACAGCTTTTATTTGAAAAACTAAAGAGCCAAAATTTTCTCCTTCTCGTTTGTGTGTGTGTGTGTGTTTATTTTCTTGTATTGCAGCCAAGAGAGTGTACTGGTAATAGACAAACTAAACCCAAATTGCTGGCTGCTATTATCACCCATGCTCATATGTGCATTAATATGAAGTCCATACTGACACACATGTAACCATGTACACACTAAAGTCAGGAAGCAGTGTATAACAAATCTAATTTAAGATGCTAACAAATTTACTCAGAGACTAATGGAATGTGTCATTACGATTTGGATGGTGTCATCTAATAAAAGAAAAATAACATCTGCAAATTGCTCATTATGTGGAACATTCATTGTGATTTTCTCCTTTTATCTGAAACCACTGAGCTGTCACCTGTCAAAAAAAAACAAAAAACAAAAAAAAAACCTTGACACTGCATACTATCAGAGAGAGAGAGAGAGAGAGTGATAGTGAGATAGAATTCAGTGACAAAAGAGATAAATTGATGACAGCAGAATGAATGTCTCAATAATCTATTAAGATCTACAGTAATACAGTGGGAGATTAACTGTAACACTGGATCTATCATTCTAAAAACAAAACCCAAATCCCCCAAATTCCTTACTACCTTACAATAGACACACCTACCTGTCTGACTAGTAATATTTTGTGATGTCATACTATAAAGGAAAAAATAATGCCATAATGTACAACTAGAGGGCAGTATATATTCACCAGTCTGTCACAATAAATCAGCATAAAAATAAACTGTTTTTAATGATTGTTTCAGGGTTTTTATTTTTAAATAAATCATCAAAAGTATGTAAAAGATGAACGCTGCAAATAAACATTGTCCTTAAACTAATCATTGACAGGATACAGTTCCAGCACATAGGTGAGGGCAAAATGCTCAATGGGTCTTCAATTGTTCTCTGGCAGTCCTGGTACTGAAACTCACAATGGCTGAAATCAAAGCCACTATATAAAATAACCATGATGAAACCAATGTGAATTAGCTGACAAATATGATCATATAATGATAATGATGCATATAATTGTTATTTGTATATTAATGTGAACCACAGGTTATGCATGAACTATAACCTTTTGAAACAACAAACAATAAGAACTATTTTCAGCAGTGATCTGTAATTTGTGAACAGGTTTATGTTCATATAAGTACTGGAATATTTAATAAACAAGTGTATCATGCGTATATAATATCACTTGCTTTAAGAACAATTGGAGAAGGGGCTTGGGTGCACCTAGTAAACCTTGATGGTCTCTCCACATAAACACACCTACTAAACCTAGAGATAACTGATCAATCACTTATATTGGAGCAGCAAGATGACCAAACTGTATTGGACTGTAAACCTGCTTATATCCTGTTATATTAACTTTTGAAAGGATGGCCATATTCAGCTGATGCTTGAATAGACACTGACATCAACAGAAAATCTGTCTAGGGTTAAGTAGGGATTACAGTGACACAATATGCAAATTTTCCACATGTCAGCGACAGGTCAGATGGAAATGCTATTTACTTGTGTAAGTGTAGTTCTTTAGACCTCAGTTCAGTGGATACCACCCTGTGCACATGTGTATGCATTATGAGATCCATCAACAAAGTCAGATAGTGTAGCATGATGCAATACTTGAATATTTGCAATAAATATTTCTGTCATACAGAAATCATTCCATAAAAAAACCGTATCCTAGGAATGGGGCAATGCACCAGGTCCAGCTGATGAGGTGACTATTCACAGAACACTTGTCACAGACCAACATCCACTTAATAAGCATACAAGGTCCATGTGCTAGAGGCTCTTGTGTTTAGAAGTGTTTCCTGCTACTACATAGCTGAGGAGCCAGGCTCTCAGACACAAGTCCTGTGTCAAGGGGGGGTTGTGTAGGGGGTATCGGGTCACTGCCCAGGGCAGAGTAGAGAGGCACTCGGATGCCTACCAGCAGTCTCAGGTTGCTTCAATACAAGATTGTACATGACATAAAAGCCTGAAAGGCAAATACATATTACTATTCCATCATCAAACCCCCAAAAAATGCAAACCTGCTATGAGGGAACTTCAATGTATTTTAAAAGGAGCATTTGAAGCAAAAAGTCTTTTTAAAAAATTGTTGTGTCATAATAATTTGAAGACACTTCTGAATATGTTTGAGGCAATGTCTTAAATGATGTTCACACGGATGAGAGCTTTAATCTAAACACAGTTAAGTTCCAGATTCTTCAGCAGCAGCTCGTTGGGCAGAGACAATGTGGTCCACATTGACACTTTTGATTACGTCAGCCTGCATTAACTATCATTATTAAATCCAACCCACCTGGAGAAGTCTTAACACTTGGATAGGTTTGGACAACGACCCTCATTATATAACCAGGAAGCAGATTAGGAAATGTTGTGTGAGTAAATTAGGAAATTGATAACTGCTGGGGTCGATAGGGAAAGTAAGTAAGTAAATGACTAATAGAGTAGTAATATAAAGTTATTTCATTGACTGAGACTTTAGGGGAAAATAAGTGCTTTTAATTATTTTTTTAAAGGTACTCTTTAAATACAATTTTTGTATTCAGTTTTTTTTTTTTTTTGTATTCTGTTATATTTAGAATATTATTAACTTCTGACATTTTGGGGATTCCATAGCAGTAGAACAATTTCCCTTTTTCACAAATGCAGAGAGGTATTTCTCCTAAAGGGCAGCAAGGTGGAGAGGCCCTAATAACTGTAGGGTCCTGGGTTAAATCCTGAGATTGGGTTACTCTCTGTGCGGAGTTTTGAATGTTTTCCCCGTGTTCATCTGGGTTTTCTCTGAGTTCTCTTTTTTTTTGTCATAAACATGCAGATAGCTGGATTGCCTACACTGTAGTTCTGATCAAGTGTGTGAATGTGTGTGCTTGGTGCCCTGCGATGGTCTGGCATCCCATGCAGGGTGAATTCTCCTGCTTTGCAATCATTGTTACTGGGACTGACTCCAGATTCACCACAACCCTGACCAGCATAAAGCTATTACTGAAGATGAATGAATGAATAATTTCCTCTAGACTGATTTAAACGACTCCTTCAACATTTAACAAAGAATGATAACACTGAAGCTTTAAGTGCACAGTACACTGCACTGTAAAAAAATTAATTCAGATTTTACAGTAATTTACTGGCAACCTGGTTTGCCAGTAAAGTAGTGTAAAATTTACAGTAAACAACTGTAAAACATATTTACAGTAAAGTACTGTAATATCCTGCATGGTATAAAATGACACACAGTCCAGGACATTTGCTTATTTGGGATACAACAGAGCAATGCTATAATTTGAACACACAACCATCTGAACTGTATTGCAAAGCCTTACCCACTGAGCCACCACAACGAGTACAACTAACTCACCTTGATTCAATGCAATATTGTAGTGGTGTTAATTCATCGGTAGATTTTCATTGGTAATTCATTGGCAGTTGAATCAATGCGCATTAAGTGTGTTAGTTGTGGTTGTTAAGTGGTTACTGCTTTGTGTTATAGATCAGAAGATCATGTGTTCAAACCCCAGCCTACCATGGTTGGGTTCTAGAACAAGACACTTCAGCTCAGTAATATCCTGCATCAAAAATGTGTAATGGATAATGTGTTATTTTATACAATGTAAGATATTACAGCAATATACTATAAATATGTTTTTTTTTGGGTGGTTGGAGCTTAGTGGTTAGCACACTTGCCTTGCACCTCCGGGGCTGGGGGCTCGAACCCTGACTCCACCCTGTGTGCATGGAGCCTGCATGTTCTCCCCATCCATCAGGTTGCCAGTAAAGTACTGTAAAATTTACAGCAATTTTTTTTTTTTTTTTTTTTTTTTTTACAGTGTCAGGGAATAGGCTACAAATAGCTCCTCCTCAACCTTACTCATAAAATACTGAACCATACTCGAAATTAGACTCTCATTAAATCTTGTTAGAACTGATCCCAAAATCTTTAAAGACTTTAAACGACTTATTGGAGTAGCTGACTTCCTTAAAACGTTAGTTAGACCATTACTGTTTGAGACAGAACACCAGTGAAATAGATTTTAGGTGCATTCTGGGCTGGTTTATAGTGAACTGGGAGGGTTTTAGAGCTTGAGAGTAAATCCAATCTGGCAACCCTGCTGTCGACGCTCCATGTATTCATCTGCCCAGAATCCTTCCCTTTAACAAGTTTCAGGCTGTGGTTTGCTCTAAACCACCTGTTCTGCTTTAATCCTGAACTGGAGGCTTAGATGTGGGGATAAACAGAGAATGAAGGGTTATACCCTGTTCTGATTCCTTCCTCACCAGCTATAAACTTGTGCTTTTCTCCTGCCTGTTAAGGGATGCTTTTGGATCTCTGGGATTAATTTCTTCGACTGCAATCAATGCGCAAAGGAAAGCCGTTAGAAAGCCAAGCCAGAAGTGCTGTGCGTGAGAGTTTAAGGTGAATTTATCTTCTGTAGAAGGGGAAACTGATGGTGAGCATCATGCACTGCGTTCCGATGAGGTGAAAGCGAGCGAATCCGACATGAATGAGGAGAACCGGAAAAGTAAGTCAACAATATTCCCTACAGTTCTCTGTTCATTCTAACGCATATGGAATGCGCTCCAAATGACACTCGTTTCCCCTCCATTTCGGAAATCATTGCGCAAATGTGGGTTTGCGCCTTTTGAAGGAACAATTGAGAGAAACTCGCCTAATTCCAGAAGCAGAAATATTCAGCACAGAAACTGTAATGAGAGATGAAGGTTATGCGCCGCGAGCTGTGCTGATGTTATGAAGCCATTGCCTGCACTGCTTGGGCCAGATGTTGCTCTGATTTAAAGAATGGCAATCTGCAGATTGTATACATCCAGCAAGCTGACAGTGTGTCATCTCAAAAGATCTCACAGAAGTGTTAATGTGTTAATTATGTGTTATTAGTGTTAATGTGTTAATAATGTGTTAATATGTTAATTAAGTATTGCATCATATATATAACATACAGTATAATAAGAGTGAGCTCTATATTTAGATAAACCTAGATTTGATTTATAGTTTGTCAGTGCTTTGGCAATGCAAATGCATTCTAAGTCATATTAGTTCATTATAGTCTTTTAATGTTTCCTTTTACTTCCACTAAGTTTAGAAAATTCATTTCTGAATGCACCAATTCAATTTTGTTTAACATTTTAAATACAATACTGAGTCTGAGTGCCAGCCAATGCTTAATCAATACCAACATCCTCTTAGTAAAAGAGATGACACTCTGAGGGTTTGTGAGGCGTGTTGTGTTCACATGCAAGATCTTCATTGTGTCACTCAGCGTCATGGGCACTTATAGCATAAAATATATCAGCGAATTGGAAATATATTCCGTCTGATACGAGTCCAGCATTTCCAGATAGTGAGACTAAAACTCAATATTGGATCAGGGCATACCTACTGAATTTGGTGACTATTGGGATCAATTTCTATAAATTCAGTTAGCAGCGCTTGTTCCACATAGTGCTTATTATGCTAGTTATTTTCATAATGCATCTTCTTCTGTAGCATACAAAATCGTGAAAGCTTCATTACTGCTGACCTTTTGGTCAATGAACCCAAAGAGAAACCTATATCAGGACTTCAGCTTAACATCAATCCAGGAATGTACTATCAGTGATAACAGAAAATATTCCTAAGCAATGGTTTATACTTGGAACATTTAATAATAGATGTTTATGCTTGTACATGGGGTGCACTGAATAATAATTGTTAAAAGTCATACAAGAAGATGGATACATGCTGATTCCTCATGTCATCTTTAAAAGTTTGATGATGACAGAAAAGATTCTTGTGAGATTGAACGGTTCTTTTGTTTCACAATATCAGTGAGAGTGCTAGGAGAAGCTTTATAAAAAATAGACATTTTTTAATATCCTCATCAAAACCCCATAGACAAGCTTTACAGATGTCTACAAGAAAGTGAAGAACAAAACATTCATTATTTCTTCTGCATCTTCTTTTAGACAATGAATATTGTGTTCATAATTAACCCGGTCTGTTTGATTTGTGGGCTGCTGTTTTTCTTGTATCAGGGATACAGTGACTTAAGATTTTTAGAAAGGACCCAAATATACTCATATACTCCCATGTTTATTACCTATTATATTAGGGCAGAAGTGTTGCTGTTATCTGATTTTTCTGGTTAGAATTTGTGAAGTTCACAAAATCTGATAAGCCTGCATTCATTAGTGTGTGCTTCCACAAACACTAGCAGAAAGAGTTTTGAGCAGTTCACAGCTTCAGTTAATGGATTCTGCTTGAGCAATTTCTATTTAAAGCAGATCTTTATTAGACCTTAATACATCGATGGTCTATCTAAAAAAACAAACAAACCCAAAAACCTTGTGTTTTCCCCACCTACCTTTTTACCAGCTTAATCATAGAGCATAATGCCAAGTCAGTATGATTTCTTTTTCATTTGGCTAAATCTTTATGGAAATAAGGAAGTTATACTTAGTTATCAGTACATTCTCGCTCTTTCCTGTTATGTGGTACTGTAGCTGGGCTGTTGTTTAGCCAGCAGCTAGTCGAATGAGTCCACAGGTACTAGAGCGCTGAAAAACCTCTGTCCCAGAATCCTTTTCGTTCACACACTCTGTCCTTGCATGGAAGTAGGTCACATCTGTCACAGTGTGGCTCAGCTCACCTACTGTAGAAATCTCATCTCCTCACTACAGGCAGTGGCTGATTAGCAAAGCTTTGCTTTCAGGCTTCTCACAATAAGGGGTTTTCACTGCTGATTTTCCAGTGTAAAAAAATAAAAAATCACATACTGCCTTATGATCACAGTACAGATTAAAATGAGTAAATTTATATAAAAAAAAACTACTTAAATATTAAGCACATTAAACAAATATGCATTCATATACAGGAATGTTTATTCTTGAACTTTCCCCCAAATGTGAAAGCCAAACCTTACATTTCTTTTCATATAGCAGTATTTAGTTCTGTTAACAGCACTTTTTAGTTTTATTAAAACTTATTTAAATATATTTTTTAGTTGTTGAGTTTTAGATTAGGAAATAAAAAGAAAGAAATATTTTATTTTGAATGGAATAATTTCAAACAATAGATGTTGGTAATATTTCATTTAAAATTTAGTATTAAAAAAGTAATAATACTGAAAGTGCTATTAAGCAATTGTGCAAGAGTTACACATGCAGGGTGTGCACTTTGAGTACAGTAGAGATGTGTCTCAGTTATGCATAGTTCTGACCCTGAATTTAAGCACAATTTTCTTGCATGATATTGGCTTGAGCGGTATTAAGTTCAATGCCACTCTCTGTTGATTTGATGTAACCACAAAGCAACTGATGTTTTATGCATTGTAAATACACTGAATGTCATTTGAGGACAAAATTAAACATGCACACACACACACACACACACACACACGTAACTGTCAGAACATGAAAAATAAAAAAATAAAATGCTAACTAATAGGATGTGCTGGATCAAGTGCTATTTTATAAGGCCAGAATATCTTACAGGTTCTTAGCCCATATCTGAATATGTTTAACTTCATTTGCCAAATCTGTATATGCCAAATCTGTTCTGTGACAAATCAATATGAGGTGAAAACTGTCACATGAGAACATTGACATGACAGGCATCAGAAATATTTCCGCTTGTCCTTATGACGTCAGGTTGTTAATTTCATTTACTGCTTATTGGATGATCACTTCAGGTGTAAATTTGTTAGATTCATGGAGGACTAACCAGCAGCTCATTTCAAAGTTAAACCTCTCCACTCCACACTGTGTTCTCTTCAGGTAATGGGTACTCCAAAGAAAAGGAGGAAGGTGGTGGAGAAGGGGAAGAGGAGGAAGAGGGTGGAGGAGAGGGGGACGAGAGAGGAGAGGACGAGGAGGAAGATTGGGACGACAGTGAGAAGCCAAGGATAAATCGCACAGACACACTCAACTCCAACACCAGCTCTACTGGGACACAGAGGAAGAAGAGCCAGCATGGCAAGAAGCAGGTGCAGGGCTCCAACCAGGTGCAGCGAGCGCCGAGAGCCCTCTTCTGCCTTAAGCTGAACAACCCAATCCGCAGGGCTGCACTGTCAATAGTCGAGTGGAAGTATCCTTCAACACTGCCACAATTAAAATGGGAAGTGCTTGGTATTTTAACACATTCATGTATTTACAGTATTTACAAGGAATGTGTTTAGATTTGTGATGTGCTGAGATTTTGATGGGTCATGCACCATTGCACCATTCTGAGTAAACTCTAGAGACTGTAGTGCATAAAAATCCCAGGATCAGCAGTTATAGAAATATTCAGACCAGCCCGTCTGGCACCAACAATCATGCCATGGTCAAAATCACTGAGATCCCATTTTTCCCCCATTCTGATATTTGATGTGAACATTACCTGAAGCTGTTGGCCAATATCTGTGTGATTTTATGCATTACACTGCTGCCACACTATTGGATCATTAGGATAATTGAATAAATGAGGTGTACAGGTGGTCCTAATATAGTTCTCTGTGAGTGTATGCCTGGACCCTCCAACAGGTTTTGGGACTTCACAAGTCTATACCTAATCCTGGCTTAGGCTACACTGTGAACGGTGATTCTACATATAAAATTCTCTTTAGTTCAAGAATCAAGCCCATCATTTCAGACTGTGGTTTATTCATCATAACCACTTGATCTCTTATAATAAGATTTTATATACAGTATAAAAACTTCACACAGGCAACTTTTTCCAGCCCCAGGACTGAGTGTAGTACACTTGATTCTGTGTGAACACTGTTTTAGAACCTAGGAACTGTCCAGAAACTGATCTCTGGCTGGTGGGCCGGGTTTTGATTCACTAGGGTGTGGCCCACATCATGTATGAATGCACTCATGGGGCTGGGCATTGAATAAGGTGATTGGATGAACTTGGCACATCACTTCCTGATTAAAATTTAAAAATGGAAGACCCAGAAATTGCTGAACGCCTTTTCAAGACGTTAAATGAAGGCATTAAATGCAAATGACTACAAGTCATAAAAATCCTAAAAGCACCTTTGACTAAATGGCTTCACCTTCAAAAGCATTTATTAATGTCAAGCTAAAGAAACACTATTTAAACACATAAAAGTATTAATAGGAAAAATTATAAAGATGTATCGATTAGCTCCCATTTGGAAAAAAAAAAGGGAGCGTGGCAGAAGTAGTGACATATAGAATTGCATAATCAATCTGTGATTTGAAAGGAATCTGTGGACGTGAAAACAAACCTGTTGGGAAACCCTAAAGCTGTGCTGGTGTCTCTTAATAAAACCAGGAATTAAATAGGTGTCTGCTTTTATATTTGAAAATCTTTATTTTTTTAAATAATTTAAGGTCAGCTTCTTGAGAACATTAGCTACATAGGAAGAAAAAACAACCTCTAAACAAATTTGAGATTACCATCACAATAAATAATCCACTGCTTCCTTGACTCAGGTCTTCAGACCTTTTGATATCTTTATTCTCCTAGCCATTTTTGCTAACTGTGTGGCTCTGGGAGTATCCAAGCCTTTTCCTGAGGATGACTCCAACGCTACTAACCATGACCTGGTGAGTGGTAATGATCCCAGAGAAATGAATGAGTCAATTCAGAGAATTAAGTTTGTACATTTTGAAAAACGGCTAAGGATCAAGGAAGAGATATTTATTGGTGTTTGTCTGCCTTGTTGTCGGAAAGACTGCTTGTATTGAAAGTGAGTAAGTAGATGATGGCATATTCAGCTTTAATATATATTCATTGTAATTAATATACTAATAGGTACACCTTGTACTTCAGCTGTAAAATTTCAATATATCAACATAGCAGGTAATTCCAGTGCTTACTCCTTAGCACTACAAGTACTTCCATTACAAATTTGACCAGTTAAGAGTTCTTATTTGTTGAGAGAATAGAAGTAAAATGATAGATAGATAGATAGATAGATAGATAGATAGATAGATAGAGAAATGAGAAATAATGGGCAGCATGTTGACCAGCAGCAGCTTGCATTAATAGATTTTGCCTCAAACATATTTGAATTGAGTAGTTATCACAGTAGACTTTTGCTGTAAGCTACTATCTTCAAAATTTTTAGAGGAACCCCGTAATAGGCAGTTCAGAGTCAACAGCATGAATTCATCCAGCATACAGTCTAGCAGCCCATTTTGAGCAGTTGTAGATGTACGTTTGTTCAGCTGTGCCCAATAAGACAGGTTTGTTTCCCATGACCTTTGTCACAGTGTGCACATAGAATAGGTAATATCATTAACTGGGGTTGCCAGTTTCCTTTGCATGGTAAACAAAGTCTCTGCATGGACTTTAACTGTAATCTCCACTGCTCCTCCTGTTCATAGAGAATGAGCATGGTGCAGTATGATTGCTGTCCCATTGGGCCTCTATTAGCACTTGTTGCAGTTCCCATGTTTGACCAATCTCTGGAGCTAAATGGGGCATTGAGCATGCTGCCCATGATTCCACAACATCTAGAAAGGTGAAATTAATGAAACATTGGTTTATATCTGTCAAATAGCAAGATATTTTACATCATTGGTTATTCAAGAGAGGTAATTAGAGGACTTTGTGAAAATTAATATTTGTTGAACAGCTGATATACATGTATATGGTTGATACTATACACTATATGGCCAAAAGTATGGTGGACCATCAGACCTCTATGTTGTTGTTGAACATCCCATGAGTATTAACATGGTGTTGGTCCCTCCTTTGGTGCTGTAACAGCCTCCACTATTCTGGGAAGGCTTTCCACTAGATTCTGGAGTGTGGCTGTGGGGATTTGAGCCCATTCAAACACAAGACCATTAGAGAGGTCGGGCACTGATGTTTGGTGAGGAGGCCTAGTGCAGTCTGTATTTCAGTTCATCCCAAAGGTGTTCAGTGAAGTTGAGGTCAGGGCTCTGTGTAGGCCACTTGAATTTTTCCACACCAACTTTGGCAAACCATGTCTTCATTGACCTTGCTTTGGGCGCAGGGGCATTGTCATGCTGCAACATGTTTGTGCTCGACACTTTTAGTTCCCGTGAAGCAAAATCTTTATCGTACAGCATACAAAGACATTCTAGACTACTGTGTGCTTCAAACTTTGTGGCAACAGTGTGGGGAAGGCCCACTTATGGGTGTGATGGTCAGGTGTTCTCGTACTTTTGAACATAAATTGTACATTGTGTCAATCGAGTGTGTGTAAGCTATGGATCCACATGACCCTGACCAGGATAAAGCGGTTATGGAAGATAAGTGAGTCGATCCCCTTAAAGAGTTGCATCTGTCACGCAAAATAAATATGTTTTTTTTCCTGCTTTTCCACTTTCTAAAAATGCACACGTGCTGGCGAAGAGCTGAAGCTGTAGGCAAAAATGTTCAGTCTCTCTAGTGAATCCCAGGATTTAACAGAACCAAAATAACAGTTTAATCTCTGGCCTGTCAACCTTGTGTGCTTTTATATTTCTGGAAACCTCCATCATTATTTAACAGTAATGGATTAGCTTGTTCATATTTGTGGTTACTGTTTGTGGAGATGAAGAAATGAATTTCCTGTCAGCTGAATATTGTAATCCTGTGCAGCCAAGAATATGAGCACATGTGGCCAATCCACCACCTTTTCCCCATGTGGATTGTAATCTCTTTGAGTGCTTCAATTTATATCCAATAAAAATAAGCAATTTTAATCCCCCCTTCCCCCATGATCCACATCCACTTGATACTTTGGTCCTTTATGTTCAGAGTATGAACGTTTTTTGATTCTTTAGCTGTTATGTCTTAGTGGGGGTCTTAAAGGAAAAGAAGATCCCATTTGAGGATTAGGAAGTCTGCATCAGCTAAATGAATTGTGTGCTTTGTATGGAGGGTTTTGCGTGCAGTATACAGAACATGGTGCATGCACTTTCACCCTTTGAAAAATCACCAAGTATCAAGAGAATGATCAGATCAACAAGGGCCCTGGGTCAACATTGCTAAGTGGAGATTTGAGTAAATTTAGCACCTTTTTAATGCATCGTTGATACAGAAGATATTCCAACCCCATGTTTTTCTTTAATGAGAATTGAGCTTAATGGGCCATCCATGAGGGCAACTCTCAGAGCTGTATGAGTGCCATTTATGCAGGGGAGCATGCATGGCATCCCATTAATGCATAGACGCTTAGTGAATCAAGCAGTTGCCTGCTAAGAGGGGTTACCATAGGGCTTGTGAGAGAAAACCAGAGAAAGAGAGAGACAGAGAAGCCTAATAAGGTTGCACATCATCACACTGTTGGAGACTGACCCTTCAGGCATTGCCTTCTGCCAGTCCCGTTGGAGCGGCTGTATCTGGAGCTGTGGAGCAGTGCAATTTGCATGCAAATGAAGCAAAGCAAACTGCCCTGAACATTGACACTTGAATATATTCAGTACTCCAACCTGAAGAAACTGGAATGATGGAAATGCATGTTGGAAAATGAGATGTTCCTCACTGTAATAACACAATCTCTTGCAGAAATTTCTCTTACCAACTGGAATAGATAAAAGTGATTGTTTCTGGCTTTGTTTGTTTTTGATATTGCTGATGAACGTCTTCACACTACATGCACTTATAGCATAGTCAGGTTCCTAAGTCAGAGGATATGTTTTGTCTAGTTGTCCATATTGAGGCACAGATTTAGTATGTTTATGGGTGTAAAAGCACATTCAAACTTTATAACATCCAAAAACGAGCAATTTCATTTACTTATAGGGTCTAGCAAGGATTGCAACCCTCTACTGAGCAAAATAACAATTTGCACTTTTCTGCATACAGATACAAAATACAGGGTTGTGGTAAAGGTGATTTATTAAGCCAGAACTCACTTATAAAAGTAATTGCTTGCTTAATTTAATATGACCCGTTGGCAAGTATTAAATTTGCCAAAACATTTTTGCACTATTTGAAGCCAGTATACTTTACTAAGTATTTACCTTTAGTTTGAATAATGTCACACAATCATAAGCATAATTGAAATTATGCTTTGGTGCCCCAAAATAATCGAAGTTTATCAAAATTATGACTTAATATTATCAGAGTAAAGTTGCTCTAATATGGGAGAGATGGGATCAAGATGGGATTACTTAGGAGCAATTCCAATTTGCATATCATCAAACTTTTTTAGATGTAGAGTGTAGAAATGTTACAGTGCCTTTCTGATAGTTCATTATTTCATTTATTCATTCATTCATCTACAATAAATGCTTATAACTGCAATAACTACAATAACTGTGCCTATTCCAGAAAGGCAGATATTCACCCTGGATGGGACGCCAGTCCATCGCAGGGTACCATGCGCACACACTCACACCTAAAAACAAAACAATTTATTATTTGACTTACATTATTCACAATATTTTAAAATGACTTAAAAAGTGATACTTTAAACGTCAGCAAAGGAAAAGATGAATCATTCTTTTTCCATTACTTCCTGTAATTAATATTCCAAAGATAGATCTGAAAACCAGTGAAACACAAGCATTCTTAGAGACTGAAACATTCACCTCCATCATAATTTATTCAAACAATGTTATCGATACACATCCACTTTTACACTCCAGCCGTGGTGAAATCCCTCTGGTGAAATAGTTACCTCAGTCCTTATTAACTTTTAATTTAACCGGATGGTTGGGGCTGTCTCTGTTCATGGCTTAGAGGAGACCGAGGCGCCATGTTGCTTGGGGTAGAGTGCCTTGCTCAAGGGCAGAAGGGCATTGGTGCAAAGAAGGGCACTTGAACCTAGAGCCCAATAAGAGTACCTCACCATCTTATTCAAAGCTTCCTTGTGAATGAGATGTTAACCTCAATGGAGTTTCTCCAGAAAAGAAAAAAAAAAATCCTTTGAACAACAAAAAAAAAAGGTCCTAGTGGGAAAATACATATGAGGCTAACACAAAACATGTCCTTGAAGGGCTTGTAATGTGAATAATTATCCTCTCCTTGGATTTTCTTCTAAGCCATACATAAGGTACAGAACCATAATACAGAAGACAAAGAATGGCTTTAGATGTGAGAGAGGGGCAAAGAAAAATTCAGAGAGAGATGTGTGTAGGGGGGTCAGGGGGGATTGTAACTGCCTGTTCGTTTGGCTGCTTGAAATGCTGTTGGCTCTGATAAGCAGCTTACTCTGCTTTCATCTCTCCATCTCTTTTTCACATCACTCCATCACTCTTTTTTTTCCCCCCTACATCTCTCTCCATCCCCCACTTTCTCTCTGCACCACTGTGTAGATGCTTAAAGCCAGATCTCAGATGCCAGGTGCGGGGGGGGGGGGGGGGGGGGGGTTTTTGTTTATTTTTATTTTTATATTATATAAATATATTAAATATTAAAAAAAAAAAAAAAAAAAAAAAAAAAAAAAAAAAAAAAAAAAAAAATAAAAAAAAAAACAAAAAAAAAAAAAAAAA
>CM075010.1:12555063-12651383 GCA_037576675.1 Pangasius sanitwongsei | reverse complement strand
CATAAACATGTGCAAAAACTTGCAGAGAGGATGGAGGATGCTCAGTTGTGTGTGCGTACATATGTATGTGTGTGTGTGTATGTGTGTGTGTGTGTGTGTGTTCCTTCAGTCCAGTTTCTAAGTGATCATAAACCATAAACCATTTACATTTTCATTTACAGCAGACAACCATATCCACAATTTTAGTCTCACCCTATATATAAGTTCACCCTATAATTCAGTAACATGTAGAACCACATTTAGCAACAATAACTTGAAGTAAACATTTTCTGTAGGAGTTTATCAGTCTCTCAAGTCATTTTGGAGAAATTTTTGCTCACTCTTCTTTACAACATTGCTTCAGTTGACTGATGTTTGAGGACCTTCAGTTTTGCACAGCTCTCCTAAGATCCCACCGCAGCATCTCAATGAATCTCAATCTGTAGGTTAAGTTAAATTATACACTATACAAACTATACAAAAGTCTTAACAGCAGCCTAGCTAAACTCTGCCTTAACTTCCACAACAGTCCCTCATTAAATGAAAATTGCTGTTAGAGCATTCACCTGTTAAGAGTGATTCTGTGTTTGCTTGTTTTGAAGATTCAGTGATTCTTACAGCCAAGCGTGTTGGCCTTTTTGAAGAAAATCTCAGCTGACACTCTAAATTCTTTTAGTTGAATCAGTGCTAAAATCAGTGCTTATGCTTTCACATATTTCACACATTTCACACAGACACATCATGCAATCAGACACATGTACACACACACACACACACACACACACAAACAGTATATAGGCAAATGTGCACATAGACATAAATATTAATACGTACATTTTTTCCCCCAACAAAGTCTTTATGGAGAGCAATCGTACTAATATATTTTTTGTGATGCTGTTAGAATGGTCCAGATTGATGACTCGGCTTCCTTTCTATGTGTGTACAGGAACAAGTGGAGTACATCTTTCTGATCATCTTCACCATAGAAACCTTCCTAAAGATCCTGGCCTACGGTCTCGTCATGCACCCCAGCTCCTACATTCGCAACGGCTGGAACCTGTTAGACTTTGTCATCGTCATTGTGGGGTACGTTATCTTTGTGACCTTCCTTTCTCGCTGTGTCTGTGCCCATTTAGGTAATCTCTCATTTGCATATTTATTTTCATCCTTATTATATATTCTGGTGGTGTAATACCTTGCAGTTGCTTTCCAGTATAATTACTGTTATCTCCCCTGCCCCTCTTTTCCCCTGCTGTTATATTCTTTACTTTTGTGCCTCATCCCCCTCTCCTCCATCTTTCTCTCACTTGATCGTTCGCTCCTGAAAGAACTGTATGAATAAATGTAGAAATGTAGAATAGTTTTCCAGTTATGTGAAAAATGAGAAGATGGATAAAATGACCTGTAAATATTAGGAAGGTTATAAAAATGTGTAATAATGACTTGATCATATGCCTTTTTTAAAAAATTTTTTAGTTAGTTTTAGTTTCATAGTGCCTATATTACATTTGTCTAAGGTTGCTTGGGTTATAATTTGTGATTTTCTTAGTAAAGCAATCTTTACTATTGGAAAAGTACTTTATTATTATTATTAGTAGTAGTAATAGTAATAGTAGTAGTAGTAGTAGGAGTAGTAGTAGTAATGTTATTATTGTGTAATGCCTTTACATATTTTTTTGTGCTTGTGTATATGTGTGTGTGTGCGTATTGTAGGTTGTTCAGTGTGGTGTTGGAGACCACAACCAATAAGCCCGGGGAAACACACCACATGCCAGGGAAGCCAGGAGGCCTGGATGTGAAAGCACTCAGAGCTTTCAGAGTGTTACGACCTCTCAGACTTGTCTCTGGAGTGCCCAGTCAGTTTCTCTGTGTGTGTGTGTGTGTGTGTGTGTGTGTGTGTGTGTGTGTGTGGGTGTGTGTGTGTCTGTGTGTTCATGTCTGTCTAAGTTCAAAGTCTTCTATTTATCTTTGGCGCAGTATGTCAGGACATACAGTATGTACACAGAAATACAAGTGGTCAATTACTAATGTATAATTTATAAGGAACAAAAATATACAGAAGACAGGTGCAGTATATATCAACCAATATAAACAAATATGAAAAAAAAAATAAGTACAGCAGAACATACGGTATTTGAAATAGAATATAAATAAGTGGAAAGCAAGACAAAGAATTAGCACTTTGCAGCACAGCTGTATGAGGATATGCAATATGGAAGTGTTTGCCTGGCTGTGTTAATTTTTCTAAAAGAAACCACCCCCTTTTCCCATGGATGGGCCAAATTAGTTACATCAATCTGTTTCACTGATAATTATTTCTGTCTATGAGAGTAGATATTGGCTCTCATTGCAGCAGTTTGGACTAATGGTATGTAAAGTATGTGCTAACTAAAAGGCTGATTGACCTTGATGATAAATGTGTACTATATTGTGTGTGGCACAGCCTTTTGGGTACTTTGGCATTTGTGTATCATTCACTAGCTGTAGAATAGAAGCATGACTAAGCCTGAGTCGTAATTCCAGCCTCGGGAGTTGTCTAATGTCTTCACAATGGCTTGAGTCAGATCTGTAGCCCAAAGTCATGTTATTGTACAGTAAAGGGTTCAATCAGAGCAAAGGTAAAGAAGCTTGTACTAATATGGGATCTTGGCTTAATCTGTAAAAGCAGCTTTCAGTACTGTTGAAATGATTTTTATGATCAGACACTAAAGGTATCATTGTATATCTTACATTGAGGAATTCTTGAACAGGTGTGGATAGCATAAATATTGGTCCAGAACTGTTCATGTGTGTGTCTCTTTATCACTGTTTCTTTAAATCTTCAGGTTTGCAGATTGTACTGAACTCCATCATGAAAGCTATGGTTCCTTTACTGCACATCTCTCTTCTTGTCCTGTTTGTCATAATCATCTATGCAATAATTGGCCTGGAGCTCTTCATTGGCCGCATGCACAAGACATGCTACTTTATTGGCACAGGTTAATGCTCACGCACATGCACACACACACACACACACACACACACACACACGTTAGACATATCTTTCAACAAACCAGCAGAGTTAACAGAGCATAAAATCTTTACATAGCATTAATGGCATAAATATGTCATAAATTACATAAAAGATATATAAATATGGGAAATAAACCCTCAAAGTTATATGTACAAAGAATCATGTAATTAGAATATGTAAATTTTAATATAATAATAACAATGACATTTAGGTCTACTTGCCCCTAGTGCCCTTTCTGCCTATGCTATTGTCCTCATCAACTATTATCTGCAACTAATTTCTGCGTCATTCTCACCCTCTTTTTCTTTTAGATGAGTTTGCAGATGATGACCCGGTGCCATGTGCGTTCACTGGTCATGGTCGTCAGTGTGTTGTGAATGGCTCCGAGTGCAGGGGGAAGTGGGATGGGCCGAATGGCGGCATCACTAACTTTGATAATTTCTTCTTTGCCATGCTGACTGTTTTCCAGTGCATTACGATGGAGGGCTGGACCGATGTTCTTTACTGGGTGAGCATCTGGTCTTACACTATAGTATATACTCATTCACACTAGCAAGTGACAAGTCACTGATGTTGCTCCAGCTTTGTCACTAATGAATACTGTCCAGATTTTTCACTGTGATACGATACATACATACACTGTATACACTGGTTTATATATATAATAAAACAATAAACACTATTATTTTTGTGTGTATGTATATATATATATATATATATATATATATATATATATATATATATATATATGAATATGAGAAATGTACAGGAGCCAGTAATTTGGGTTTGTTGATTTACAGAGTCACAGTTAATTTGCATAAAATTAATGCACAAATGCACGTTGTGTCACAAATGTAAATAGAAATGAATGGTCCTCTGTTGCTATATCTCTTTCTAGTGTGAACGTGTTAGGTGTTAGGTGGTTTGATTGCTCTAAATTGACCCCAGGTGTGTATATGTGTGTGTGCATGTGTGACAGGCATCCCATCCAGGGTGTATCCTTGCCTTGTGCCCAGTGTTCCTGGGGTAGGCTTTGAATCCACTGTGACACAGACCAGGATAAAGTGCTTAGTGAAGATGAATAAATGATGAATTAATGAATGAATGAATGATTAAAATAAATGGTTGATGCTATCTTGTGTAATTCTGTATTTTCTTTGAGTAGATGAATGATGCCATAGGGTTTGAGCTGCCCTGGGTCTACTTTGTAAGCCTGGTCATCTTTGGATCCTTTTTTGTCCTCAACCTTGTGTTGGGTGTGTTGAGTGGGTAAGTAGAACAGACATGAACACAGTGTTTCTATATACTGTTCTTATGTATGCTTATGTATGTAGCGAGTTTGCAGATGTATGTGTTGTCATGCAACCATCCGTTTATTGTAAATTGACTGCAGTTGACAGAGGAAAGTTCAAGAGCAATATATGAAAAGTTGAAAATGATCCTGTCTTTTAGGTTTGGTATGATCATCCATCTTTGGTGATCCAATAACAGTAGACAACACAGACAAATAGCGTTTCACATGTGTCAACACTGACCACTTGTGATCTCATTTTTTCAGTAGAAAGGTTGTCAAATCTGCCAAAACGCCCCAGAAACACTAGACAATAGCAAAACCTTATATGTATTTAGCCACTGAATGTCATTTCCTCAATAAACCACTGGGCACTCATATCAGTCTGTAAAAGCTTTCCTCAAACTGTCATCTGGCTAGGGTGACACAGTGGTGCAACAGGTAGTGTTGCTGTCTCACAGCTCCAGGGTCCCTGGTCTGATCCGGAGCTTGAGTTACTGTCTATGTGGAGTTTCTGTGCATATTCTCCCTATGTCCACATGGGTTTCCCCCGGGTTCTTCGGTTTCCTCCCACCTCCATACAACATTCCAGTATTTGGCTATATTGCCCCTAGATATGTATGTGTCAGTGTGTGTGTGTGCGCCATGCAATGGACTCGCATCCCATCCAGTGTTCCTGCCTCACACCCAGTGGTCCTGGGATGGACTCTCTATCTACTGTGATCCTGACCTAGATATAGTGCTTACTGAAAGTGAGTGAGAGAGTGACAGTTGCATTTAGTCAACACATTGTCAGAGACTATGTCAGTGTCAGGGATTAAAAAAAATCATTCCCTCAGTGACACAGCACTATTGAACTTGACCAAAGTGCATAAGGCTATAAACTCAAGTATAACAGGTCCAATGTAACTATACATTTTGTGTTTCTGGAACACGTTCAACAGACAGGAGTTTCAGGCTCATTTATGTGTTGTTTACATTCTGACCATTTAGTGTGCTTGATAGCTTTAATATAGCAATTATGTCCAATAGTATAATTACATTTCCTATTACAATGCTATTCAATAGTTGACTATACACAGCCAAGCTAAAAATATTGCTCCTTCGAAACCCAAGCTAAAATGATGTCATACTGTATTTAATGTCACAGGTTTAAAAACATTCATTCATTCATCTTCATAGCCAACATTTATATAATAATGCACAGAACTCATGTTAAGAATGGAAACATGAAGCATATATATGAAAAGAGACCACTTTTCGTGGCTGGTATGCATGTTTTAATATATAGATTAAATTACTATAATGTATGAAAAATGCCTGTAGACCAAAAATGAACTTGTTGACAATTCACTCTTTATATGTATCAACATTGTGGCTGGACAGTTTAAAAATAACTCAGTTCCATGAAAATCTACAAACCTGCCAACCTTGCTCTGGCAGTCTTTTTGATACATTACTGCATTACACTAGAACTCTCTCTCTCTCTCTGTGTGTGTCTGTGTGTCTGTGTGTAGTGAATTCTCCAAGGAGCGAGAGAAGGCTAAAGCACGTGGGGATTTTCAGAAGCTGCGGGAGAAGCAGCAGCTGGAGGAGGACCTGTGTGGCTACATGGACTGGATCATGCAGGCTGAGGACATTGATGAGTTTGATGAGGATGGAAACAGACGTGAGCTCACACATTCTCCTACCTTTTAGAATTTTATTTTATCTAGTTTGCTTTTTTAGTCTTTAATACATCTAAATATTCTAGTAGATAGAATAACCACATATTAACTGTCACACATTGATTCAACACAGGCTCTATATCTTCACTAAAAAAAAAAAAACATTAGAAAACAGAAATCATTAGCAACCAGTTCTCTGAATGATATATAATTCTGCAATTTTCGCACATTACATTACATTATTATTACACTGCATCTGATCCTTTAACTAGACTTCCTCTGAACTCACACTAACTTTAATCTCCTGCTCTCCCTCTCAGGTATGACCCTACGTGACCTGGCTGACAAAAAGCGAGGAAAGTTCAGCTGGTTCACCCACTCCAACGAGACCCATGGTACGGCCAATCAGAGAGAGCCTTTTCAGCCATCAACTCCACCTACCTGCTAAATATAGTGCTCCTTGACTTTATCTCGAATTGTACATCATTGTACAAAATCTGGGCCTCTCTCTATTTGATTCACAGTAAATGACTTGACCCTGTTCTAAATTTGATTGCCTGTATGCAGCTGACATTCAAAAATTAGAGTAGCTCTCCTCAGATTTCCTTTTGCATTTTCCCACCATGTCTCTGTGTCTTACATTGTCTATATGTTTCTCATTTTGTAGCAAGTCTTCCAGCTAGTGAAACAGCCTCAGAGAACACAGAAAATATAGATGAAGAACACACTGACTGCTGCGCTGCTTGCTGGTAACACACACACACACACACACAAACCCCCCCCCTAGGTGCAAAGTAAAAGTAATTATGTCTTTTGTTCATGTTAAACATTAGGTACAGTTGTGCAGCTGTGTGTATTTCACAGTCCTAGGCATTTTGTTTTGTGTGTCTCTTGTCTTATTATTTCTGCGTTCTGTTGCATGTTCTTTCTCAGCGCTTGGATAATGAAAAACCCCTGCTGGTGAGTATGAGTCTGAGAGTTATCTGCTAGCAGATAAAACAAAAGGTTAATTAACATGCCAGAAAAATGATTTCATGCCATGGTAACGTCCTCCAGCCATTAGCTCCCAGTTAATGTTCTTAATTAGCGGGTAAAAACGATTAGGGGCGAGTTTTAGCAGTTTTTTTTTTGGAAATGACCTTAAATTATCTTATCATATTTGCATTACTGTATGCTGTGTATGCATTTGTATAATGTATTAACACTATGAAACTTTTTGCAGTCAGGAACCGATTTAACTGTAAAATAAATTCCACATACCCTCTAAGCACAGATATTTTATCAACATAACATAGAGCTTTTTATTCCTGAACATTCCACACATTTAGAGCCATTTATAGTCCTACTTGTTTTTGAATTATTGAGGTTTGATTAAACACATTAGATCAGACAAATAGGCTAATAACTATAAGAACTCAATAATGCATACAATAACTTTGGTAATAGTGGGCTGTAATTTCCACCACTGTAACATAATAAAAAATGAGTGCCCCCCTGGCTATGCTTCCTGAACCCCTGGTATATTGCTATAAACTTCTGATCTGTCATGGATGATCATTAATATTTCATTCCATCCAAATGCAAAAAAACAGGGACAACGTTTTATTATAAAATAATTCTGACCAGCTGTAAGTCGGTGACAATCCTGTTATAGTACTTAGTAGCACTACAGTCATTATAAGGCCCAACTACTGGCATGAAAGATGTCTGATTACACAGTAACTGGCAGGAGATGCAGCCTATCAGGCAGGAAAGAGAGTGAAAGTGCATCAGAGTGTAAACAAAACAAACAGGATTGAGAGAGTGAAGGTGAAACTACACTATAAGAAGAAAAAGGATTCATTTATAAAAGAAGTTATATTTATTTTAGCACAAGAACACTGTGGTATGCACGAGCACTGCTGCTTGATCAGGCAGTCACAGTAAGGCAGAAACTGTCACATGATGAACACAATAAAGTTATTTTATTCTCATAACACTTTTCTAACACTGAGCAATTGCAAGTCACAGCTACTTGGGTTGCATCCCAAATTGTGTACTACTGTACCAGATTGGTATGTCACTGCATCATTCATGTCATCACAGTTTATACAGTATATACTGCTTAGTGTGTATTTTGTGATTTGGCACACAGCTTTGAATTGCAATTTCTGCATTTTTCTGCCACAGAGGGTAAAATTGCAAAATGTTACATCCTTTATCTTTAATTAATATAATTTATAATGATTGGCTTTATAATTTTTCTCCATGTTTGTATGAGTGTGTTTTACGTGTTGGTGTTTGTCATCAGTCGCACACTGCGCCGGTGGAACCGTGGTATTCGGAGGACCTGCCGAAAAGCAGTGAAATCTGTGACGTTCTATTGGGTGGTGTTGATTCTGGTGTTTCTCAACACGGCTCTGAGCGCATCAGAGCACTATAACCAACCAGACTGGCTCACCGAAGTGCAGGGTATGTTTACAACACACCTTTTATCTTTTATACACCTTTCACATTTCATGATTCACCAGCTCTCTGTCCTGTTCTATCAGAATATCTCGCCTAAAAAAACATTTGTGTAGTAAGTATCTAAATAATAGGGCTAAGGAGATAAGTACATTTTAAAAACGCTATGAATTGGGACAAAATTATGATTATAATTATAATTATAGTAAATATTGATATATTAGATTTGTGTCAGAGGCAGTAAAATGACCTGTTTACTCAAACCAAATGATTAATTTTATCAGTAACTACATTAATGGCATTAATGTGCTAAAAATAAAGCTTGGTTTTCACTTCAGTGGGTTTTTGAACAAAACAACTAAACTTGTCACAGCAGGTTTTTCATTTGTCCTGAATTTTGGCATCGTAGCATGAACATCTCTAACTGTTGGGTCTCTTTTTTTTTTTTTTGGGGTCTCTTTTTTTCTTGTTCATGAGGTCTTAACCACTGTATGTGGTTTATGTGAAATTCCTCTTGCCCATTTGTTCTTTTCCTGTTTTTTTTTTTTTTTGGTAGAAATTGCCAACAAGGTGCTTCTGTCTCTTTTCACGGTTGAGATGTTGCTGAAGATGTACAGTCTGGGGCTGCAGGCCTACTTTGTAGCCTTCTTCAATCGTTTCGACTGTTTTGTGGTGTGTGGAGGAATTCTTGAGACTGTGCTTGTGGAGATGGAGATCATGCCGCCCCTTGGCATTTCTGTGCTGCGCTGTGTTCGGTTGCTTAGGATCTTCAAAGTCACACGGTATGCAGGCTACACTCAGGAAAGGACACCGCATAAAAATAATCTTTAAATGGTAGAGGAAGTATTAGATTGAACACTCTCTTTACCAGTTAACACCTCTGAAGTTGCAGCTGTCACTGGCAATAACAAGATTAATTCATCTTTGTAGCTCGGAGAAATGGAAATAAAATAAAGCCAGAGTTCTAAGCTTTTATTTGCTAGCACATTTGTATATGCAAATGGAATATTTATTTCAGTACGTTTTATTATATTTGAATGTGGTGATAATATACTGTTGTGTGTTACATTTTTGCATTTAAAAAATCAAAACCTGTTGATACATCATATCCAGAATGGCATTTCGTTAGGGAATAAGGCTGCAGCAAAACAACATATAAACATATTAAATGTTGCACTATTTTGATATAGTATTTAATAAATCTCTGTTTAATTAGGAACAAACAGAAAAACAGCAAGCGCTAGCAAAATTTGTAGAAAAAAAATAAGGAAAAAGTGTCTTGAGCTTCAGGGAGAACTAACACCAATGAAGAATCCTGGTTCCATAACTTACATTTGTATTCAAATCCTTTTAATATAAATAGGATTTGTATTTATATTTTTCACACATTTGTGTGTTTTTTTCTTTCCAGTTTTTGGCTGCTGATGGCTTCACAGTTAAATTGACATAATAAAAAAGCAATACGGAGTAAAGAGTGTTCTGCCCATTTAAACAAGGGAAAAGGAGAATGTTTAGAATCTTATTATCTAAGGACTTAAGGGTTAAGATAATATTTAATTTACAATGCTTTTGGGAAACAGAATTCCTTTCTTTGCATTAGTGCTGATGTATTGATTGTAGTGATGTTGTTAAGCTCACTTTTTGGTGAATGAAATTGTTATTGATTGGTGTATTATTTTCCACAGCCACTGGACAGCTCTGTCCAATCTGGTGGCATCTCTACTAAACTCTATGAAGTCCATTGCATCTCTCTTGCTGCTGCTTTTCCTTTTCCTCATTATCTTCGCTCTGCTGGGGATGCAGCTCTTTGGTGGCAAGTTCAACTTTGATGAGACACAGACGAAAAGAAGCACCTTTGATGCTTTTCCCCAGGCTCTTCTCACCTGCTTTCAGGTCAGACTGGCTCATGAGCTCAAATTGATAGACCTTATTTTACAGGTCTGATGACTATCAAATATTTTTAAAGAAAAATATGCATTAATAGTGTTAATTAATAGTGGGATAAAATGAGTAAACATTAAAAGTAAATGTTAAAATATGTAACAATATATTTGAAAGATATTTGAGATTTTTAACAGATAGTAGATTAGCCATGTGTCTTATCAAGCCTGACGTTGGTGCTCAGATCCTGACAGGTGAGGACTGGAACCTGGTGATGTATGATGGCATTATGGCATATGGAGGCCCCGTGTTTCCTGGTATGATTGTGTGTCTGTATTTTGTCATTCTCTTCATCTGTGGTAACTGTATCCTTTTACACTGAACCAACTGTGTAGAGACATGAGTATAGAAGCCTTACATATGTACTCATTCAGAACTGTTTATTACATTTTGCCAGAAGATCCTCATTAAATTTGGAGTCAACTAACCTTTTCAGATTTATATCTATAGTAGCCTGACTATGTGTGGGTGTTCACTTTCCTGGTCATAATGGGGCCTTAACTAAATTTCTTTCAGACATCCTACTGAATGTCTTCTTGGCTATTGCTGTGGACAACTTAGCAGGGGCAGATGGAGATGACAAAAAGAATGAGTAAACATTGTTAACTACTTTATATACCATGCTCTAAAATCTGTTTGAAATGCATGAAATATTGTGTACGAGTGTGAGATTTAGCTATATAAATAATGTTTTACGTTACAGTATGACATTGATCTGTGATTGTTAAAAATGAAAGAATCAAGATTATGTTTTTTTAGGAAGGGGTTTTACTAACACCTTAAAGCATTTTGAAGTAACAACTTCAATCAAAAAAAAAAAACATAATAGTTATCTGGTATTGTTTCTGGTATAAACAATACAATGTGGTACACAAGAACAGTATAAATGAGTCTGAGTATAGTGGATTGTTGGTCTCAGCCTCAGATGTCTGATATTGTACACTGGGATGAGCACAACTATAATGATCTTGCCCGTTACACTCATTGATGATCTGCTTCACTGTGTGTATGCATTTATTTTTAATACTTTTTATAAGCTCAGGCAGAAAACAAACCACCTAACATGAATGAGCTTTTCACTGAATTGAAAAAAAAATTGTTTGTGCGCTTAATGTCATCCAAGTCTCAGCCTCAGACACTCTAGAACAGGGGTGTCTAAACTTGTTTCAAAGGGGGCCAGATTAGACCTCATCAAAATACCTGAGGGCCAGATATATATATATATATATATACACACAGTCATAAATATGTCTATTGCAGTGTATTGGAGTTGAAATTAAATAATGAATATGAGCTCAAATTGCAGACTTTCAGTTTTAATTTGATGATACTTACATCTGAATCGGGTTAACGATGTAGGAATTACAGCATTTATTATATGTGGCCCCCCATTTCAGGGACCAAAAGTAACTGGACAAATTAACGTAGTCATAAATTAAATCGTCATTTTTAATACTTGGCTGCAAATCCTCTTTAGTTAAGGGCTCTTTGAAGAATTCACAAAAGATTTTCCATGCTTAGTTGTTTCCAGCTCTTTGGAAATTGCTTCTTCTCACTGTTGTGCTTTTTGTCTGTAGCCGTGACTAAGTATCATTCAGTAAAATAATTTGCACTTGTAGACTCTTGCATTTTAGATAACACAGTCTGCTGCCACTGTCAGGTGAAAGGAAAAATTGGAACATGTTGGCTGGCGGGCCACCTATCATACATTTTAAGAGAGAAGTCTTGGGCCAATTAACATCTGTCTGCAGGCCACATTTGGCCCTGGGGCCAGGCTTTGGATACCCCTGCTCTAGAAGTCTGGCTGACAAACTCACTATTTCCAAGTTGTTGCCCCCTGTTGTTGTAGTACCGTTTTCATGATCATCTTCCCCTACACATCATTTGGAATGTCAGCCATATGGTCTGGAAGTAGACAGTTTTCAGCCACATTGAGTGAAAAAAAAAACTGATTCAGTGACATCTATAATCCAGAGTTGTGAAGGTAGTGGATTCTCTCTCTCAGCTGTGTGTTTATTTCATTTGTTTTCATTTCTTACAGAGAAAAGAAACAGGGAGAGGAGGGCCAGGGGGAAGGAGAGAATACAGAGGCAAAGGTTTGCTCATAACATTTTATTTATTTATAGTGGGAGGAAGGGGATTATCGGGACTATGCTGAGGATTTTTCACTTGTTTTCTTCATTCAGATTGATATGGATGAGTATGAGGAAGAGGAGGAGCAAGATGAAGGAGATGATGAAGGTAAACAAAAAGTATTAAAATATTGATGAATATAGTTATAATGCAACTTTTTAGCATATGCTTACCTCTGTTTTCTTCTGCCTCAAAAGAAGGAGGGACTCAGCTAAATGTGGCTGATTTTGTTCCTCCTAAAGAAAAAGTTGTGCCAATTCCAGAAGGCAGTGCTTTCTTCTGCCTCAGCAAGACCAACCCGTAAGCCTGAGAAACACACACACATGCAACAACCACATACACTCACAAGCCACTTTAATAGGAACACCTGCACATCTAATCATTCGTGTATTTATCCAGTCAGTCAATCTTGTGGCAACAGCACAGTGCATAAAATCGTGCAGATACAGGTCAAGTTAGTTAGTTAATGTTCACATCAAACATAATGCGGAAATAATGTGATCTCAGTGACTTTGATAAAGCTGAATGCCAGGCTGGAGGCAAAAAAGCTAAAGGAAATCAAATAACCACTCGTCACAACTGTAGTGAGATGTGCTCCAACATGCTTTTCTGCTCACCATGGTTGTAAATCTCAGGAGGTCAGTGGCTTCTAAAATACTTAAACCAGCCCATCTGGCACCAATTATCATGCCATGCCACCAGACACTGAGATCACATTTCCCCCTCATTCTGATGTTTGATGTGAACATTAACTAAAGCTCTCGACCTGTATCTGCATGACTTTATGCACTGTGCTGCCACCACATGATTGGCTGATTGGATAACTGCATGATGAGCAGGTGTACAGGTGTTCCTAATAAAGTGGACAGTGAATGTATATGATACAGTATAACAGTCATGATTTCGCTTCTATTCCCACCCTTTCTCTCTTTCTCTCTCTCTCTCTCTCTCTCTCTCTCTCTGTAGAATAAGAGTAGGCTGTCATACTGTGATCAATCATCACATCTTCACTAACCTGATTCTGGTATTCATCATCCTCAGTAGTATCTCTCTGGCTGCTGAGGACCCGATCAGAGCACACTCCTTCAGAAATAATGTGAGTCACCAAACACACACACACACACCCACACACACACACACACACACACACACACACACACACACACACCTGAAAACTAAATCTAAGGTTCCGGTAAGGTTTTTGGTATTCCAACAAACAGTCAGGGTCATGGTAGATCCATGGGATGGGACACCAATTCATCGCAGGGCACGATACACACACGTTCACACTACTTAAACTAGTTAAACCATCTACTGACATGTTTTTGGGAATTGGGAGGAAACCCTCATTATCACAGGGAGAACATGTGAAACTGCACCAGGTAGCAGGTAGCAGGAACCCTTCGAGCAGTTTGGTTTGTTGGTCCTATGTTTGTACAAACATGTTTTGTTAGATAATTTTTTTGCAGCTGATATAGGAACATTGTTATTCCAAGCACTTGATCCATGGTGAATTTAATAATGAATTTACTAATATTTTAATAATAAATTTAACAATAAAGCAGTTGTTGTGCCATAATGATAATCCAGTTGCTTTTAGTATGTCCAGTCCAGTATGGACCTGTTCTTAAATGGGTTTTTGAATAGGTTGTGGGAAAAATGCCCTATATAGCATGCAATATGTATGAACTCATTTTCCTAGGCTTAGAGGAAAGGAAACCTATTCCTTACCTGAAAGCAGCTTTTTAATTAAGCACCATTAACAGTGTAGTTAGAGAGTAGCGTGAACCCAAAGTGGTCCCTTTAGATATTTAGGCTCATGGGCTGTAATTCTGGCTGCAACTTTACTTCACATGATGAAGCACGTGAACTCCAGACACTGGGAAACACGCATAAGGGATTATGAGCTTATTGGGTCTGCTGAAGGTGCACATAGCCACTGAGAGCCTCTCTCTCTTTACTCTGCAGCTGGCTTCACAGAAATATGGAGAAAAACCAGTCTTAAACCAAGAAGTCCAAAAATATTTATTTTTATGCATGGAGCAGTCAATACACATGATTACATAAATAATAATTAGACATGCAGAAACTTTTTCTTTTTTTTTTCTTTCCGCTAACTATGAAAATGTTAAACAAAATAGCTCTTAGAGGAATGGATGTAAATCAGTGCAAATGCACTCAGTGGCCTTGTTGGAGTCAAGTGCCCAAACACACATTATACACACTGCAGATGTCCTGATTGGCATGTTGGATGGTACTCTTCATGCCAGCTGAGGAAGTGTTATCCTGCACCATGCAATCAATCACCTCTGCACTCGTCAGACGGAGAGGGATGCCATGTGCATCTGTCTGTGTTTCACTCTCTGTCTGTCTGTCTTCCTGACTTCTGAATTCTCTTGGTCTGTGTGATTTTATCAGGTCCTGGGCTATGCTGATTATGCCTTCACCTCCATATTCACCGTAGAAATTCTTCTCAAGGTACCAATCCAACAGTGTTTTATACTGTACACAATTGATTTATATTTACTGTACATATTTTGTAATATAAGATGCTGTATATAGATGAAAGGACTGCAACATAAAATGCAATAAATGCAATATTGAATAATCCTGAATTAAATTAGTGCATAAATAAATTAACTCAAAGCATTTATTGTCATTATACAAATACAGACGTGCATGATAAAGTATAGTTGCAGAGGCATTGCAGAAAAAGCTGAAAATTTGAGTAACAGTAAGTGGTTAAAAATAAGAAGAAATTTTGTATGTTATGATTAGTACTTCATCAAATGCATTGTAACATATCATGTAACATGCTTGCCAATAAGAGCTCTCAGGGACAAAAAAACGGAATTGTATCCATAACTTTAAAACAATGTCATAGTTAGGAAGTAACTGTGTTAATGCACACGTAGAAGACACCTACTTTGAAATGTTTTGTGGATGTATGAGGTGCTAATCCTCAATGAATATGGCTTTGTATATGTTGCTGATTGTCCTGTGTAGTGTTTGTTTTGCACACTGATCTTTCAGTGGTATTATCTAGCTATGCTAGAACCTCACTCTGCTGTTAAAGGAGCATTAGGCAAGATAGGTCTTTTTGTTTTTTTCAAGATTAAGTCTCTGATGGTTAAGTAGGTGGATTCAACATTTGAATTATCATTATTATTATTATTTTTTATTTTGAGCCCACCCCGATTCCCACCTGTGGGGGTTGGAGTGAAGGGGCATTGAGGAGTATCTATAAAATGACTGACGCAAGGCTCATCCAAGCAATTCCGGTCTGGATTGAAGTGCATTTGCAGTTTTGCCAATGGTTTCTTCAGCCACATAATACACTTGTGCTGAGGCCATGGCTGAGGCCATCAGTTTTTATCATGTTCTCCATATTTTCCGGGTAATTTGTACATTTTGGAAATGTAAAAAAATCGACTATTGCTCCTTTAATCAAATATATGGTTATCATTTAAAAGCTTTCAGGATGATGATTACGTAACAAAATTAAAACCTGAAACTAGATTTTAGGTTCATTGTATTAGACTCATGGGTAGGAACATGTTACTAGCGTAATTGCACATTTACATCCAACAACTGGTTCCACACTTGGTGTCGGGCACAGGGGCAGATTATAGGGGCAACACTTACAATATAGCCTAGAGGCCCCTGATCGTCTTAATCTGCCCCTCTTATAAACCAGTTCTTCTGCATATACACAGTTACTAGATTTAGGTGTAATCACAGAAGTAGAACATAACGAATACTGATATCATATGACACCAGGTTTTAAAAGAATCTGGTACTTCCTAGGTGGGAATTACAACATTTTGAGACAAAATTACACATTGCAGAAATTCACTTTAACTAGATTTAAATTGCTCAAAATGTACAGTACATTTAAGGCACAGCTGTTAAATGTGAGTCTTTTTCTTTCCCTCATTCTCATTGCAGATGACAGTCTATGGGGCATTTTTGCATACGGGCTCTTTCTGTAGGAACTGGTTTAATCTGTTGGATCTTCTGGTTGTCAGTGTGTCTCTGGTTTCCTTCTTCCTACAGTGAGTCTAATGTACATTCAAAATACTAAACTTCATTTAACACACGTTTTGATGTCTGATGTCTAATGCTATTTAAATACATGTACTTTCTCTCGTTCCCTGCTGATGTGTAATGTTTTGTGAACGTACAAGGCAAGGAGTTGTTCTAGAAGACTGCTAAGTCTAAGTGGATAGATGGAGCCCTCTGGTGGAGGACATTGTTTTATGTCTTTCTTTTACTTAATGTGATTATAATGTAATGTTAAAGCTAAAGACAATTTTGATGATAAATACATTAATTCTAATACTGCCATCATTTTTGCCTTGAGCAGCTTTTGAAATTAATGATACTGGTGTATGGAGCTTTATGACTTGAATGACTGTGCGATATTTATATGGTCAAACTTATACCTACTTGTACCTATACAAAACCTCTTTCACACACACACACACACACACACACACACACACACACACCATTATCCCAACAGAAAATGATTTCTGGATGAGGATACAAGGCACATACTCTTCTCTCTCTCTCTCCTCTCTCTTCCCATCTCAGTTCAAGTGCCATCTCTGTAGTGAAGATCTTGAGAGTGCTGCGAGTGCTCAGGCCTCTCCGAGCCATCAACAGAGCCAAAGGTTTAAAGGTACCATGGTGTATGTGTATGTTTACATGTTTAATGCACTTATACGGTGCATCTCTTTCTAATCTCTGTGTGTTTCTCAAGCATGTGGTCCAGTGTGTGTTCGTGGCTATACGGACCATTGGGAATATTATGATTGTTACTGCTCTGCTTCAGTTCATGTTCGCATGCATCGGTGTTCAACTCTTTAAGGTATTCTATAATTCACTACTTTCTGTCTGTATGTCTTCTCTGTGACACCAGTCATACAAGTGGCATGTTTTGGTTTTGATAATTATATTGTTAACCCCATGCACTGTTTAAATATATTTGTTTGATCTTGAAACATGTTCTTGAGAACACAAAGAGTGATTTTTTTTAACATCCTATTTAGAGAGATATTGTACATGCTTCCTGGCTGGTCTCTTGTTTGAAATTGAGATTTTTTTAGGCTCAGAAGGTCATACAACAGTTGGGATCACTGAAACATGCAATTTTAAACCTTTGTGTCTGAGGAGAAATATTACTCCACACAAAATTCCCCATGAAAATGGACAACTTTTCACTTCATCATACTATTTGAAACAGCATTGAAATGACAGTCTGAGTTATCTGTTTATTTGGTCTACCAATCTAGTAACTAAGAAACTGCAAACATAGTTTAAAGTGTAGGCTACCTTCCTTTTTGTAACACGTTCATGCAGCATCAATGCAACCTGATGTATTTTGTCATTTTGGCGTAGAATGGATTATACCCATATTAAAAATTCAATTCAATTCAATTTTGTTTGTATAGTGGTTATAGCAATAGACATTGTCTCAAAGTAGCTTTACAGAAACCCTGATGTAGATTTAGATCCCCGATGAGCAAGCCAGAGGCAGCAGTGGCAAGGAAAAACTCCCTGAGACAACATGAGGAAGAAACCTTGAGGGGAAACAGACTCTAAAGGGAACCCATCCTCTTCTAGGTGACACTCGATAGTGCAATTTTAAATCATTACAGTATACAGTCATATAGAGAAACGGTAATCAGTACAAAGAGTGTTGAAAGATGTTCAGTTTAAGCAGATGGTACGTCACCCCTGTGAAATGCAAGTCAGTAAAGAGCGTGTACGGTGCCACACTGCAAAGAGCTCATGACAACTTAAATCTTTTATTTATGTTTAATAGAAGGAGAAGAAACTTGTATTCTCTGGAGAAATGCCACAACAGAAATACTTGAGAGATTGACTTAATTTTAACTTGAAGAACTGTAAAGTAGAAATATCATAAGAAACTGGTAAATCCCCCCATGCTTGAACTTTTATTATTCTCTCAGTGAAGCTCAACATCCTTTTCAGAGGAGCTGATCTTCCCATGGCTTCAACTATAATTTGAACACTACGAAAAATGTTTCAGTGGCATTTCTTTAATGGCGTAGATATGCTCTCAGCTGTGTTAAAATGATTTTACACGAAAGTGGATGTTAGTCTTGTTGCGTTACACACCATTTTCACACCTGCTCCCACACACTTGCCATAAGCAGGATGACCAAGCATGTGAACGGGTGCCTCTTTCCATAAATTCTGTTTAGATAGAGACATTTATTGAGACAGCAGTGTGATATATTGGACATTAATTTTAAAATGAATTCTACAAGCATATTGCTTTAAAAGATGACCTAGGTTAATGAAGTAAACAGAAATTGAGGGTTAGAACAGTAGGGGTCCTTGTGATAGAGGAAGTTGATCTCATAAGAATGAAATATTGTGTCTCATATTGCAGGGTAAATTTTATCGATGCACAGATGAGGCAAAACACACACCCGAGCAGTGCAAGTGAGTGATATAAATGGAAATCTTGTATGGCGATTATCTATGTGGACTTGAAATGTCATTATGCTTTTATTGAGTTTTGATGTCAGTGTGTGTGTGTGAGACACAGAGGCACATTCGTGATCTATAAAGATGGCGATGTGAGTAACCCAATAGTACGGCAGCGCATCTGGCACAACAGTGATTTTAACTTTGACAACGTGCTGATGGGCATGATGGCTCTGTTCACTGTGTCCACCTTCGAGGGCTGGCCCGCGTAAGTCACCTCCTCATGGTGTAATATCACAGGTCAAAGGTGGCTGTACATCTTGCCTTGGGTTACAGATGCCAACTTCTGTCCTTCATCTATCTCAGGCTCCTCTACAAGGCTATCGATGCCAACTCAGAGAACCACGGCCCCATCTACAACTATCATGTGGAGATCTCAATCTTCTTTATTGTCTACATCATCATCATCGCCTTCTTCATGATGAACATCTTTGTGGGTTTCGTCATCATCACTTTCCGTGAACAGGGAGAGGCTGAGTTTAAGAACTGTGAGCTGGACAAGAACCAGGTCAGAAGTGGAATGTTTATCAGCAAATTCTGCATGGTGATTATGTTGTGCCATCTTCATGTTTTTCAAAGGCTGTCTCTGTCTCTCTTATTCATACAGAGACAGTGTGTAGAATATGCTCTGAAAGCCCAGCCGCTGAAGCTGTACATCCCAAAGAACCCAGTGCAGTATAAATTCTGGTCAATGATCAACTCCACGGGGTTTGAGTACATCATGTTTGTGTTGATTCTTCTCAACACGGTCACTTTGGCTGTTCAGGTAAACCACAAGACATTTAATGAGAAATGTGTAGTAGTTGATCTTTGCATGCTCATAAAACACATAAATAAAAATAATTCAGATAATTGTGATTAATTACTGTCATTTTGTTTAGTCAATTAAATTTTATTTAATTATTTAATCATTTAATCAGTTAACACACAATTTTGGACAAATTTGCATGTAACATCAAACTTCTCCAGCAAACAATCAAATTGGTTTAAATGTGTTCAAATTTATTATGTTAACTTTAAGTATATATTATTTAGGGTTAGGTATAAATAAAGGGTTAAATTGTTTTCTTCCTGGACAGTGCTACATGGTTTTAAATACCTGATTGCACAGTTTTAGATATAATTTTGTAAAGGTATGTCTCAATTGTCTAAAATTGTCTGTCTGGTCATGCCTCTTCAGCATTATGAGCAGTCCAAACTCTTCAGCTATGTCATGGATATCCTCAACATGGTCTTTACAGGCCTCTTCACCGTGGAGATGATTGTCAAGTTGTTAGCCCTTAGACTCAAGGTTCTTTTCTTATCTATCATGTTTATTTTACTTTACACCAATACTTTTATCAGTGTACATGACCAGTCTATGTAATATTTGTCTTTTTTTATATGTCAAGCTGTAACTGAAGTTTGCCATTTGTCTTGGCTGCAGCACTATTTTAAAGACGCGTGGAACTCCTTTGATGCTCTGATTGTGGTGGGGAGTGTGGTGGACATTGTGGTGACAGAGTTTAGTGTGAGTCTCCAAGCTCATTCTGTTTAAATGAATAGGGAAGGTGTGTCACTTCTGTCTTCACAGTCTAAACCAGTGCTCACTGATTTTACCAATTGCATAGTGGCATCAAATAATATACACTGGGGGTGTGGATCTCATTTTAGGTACATTACAGTTAGTAATATCAAGTGGGCTGGACCAAAGAAATCTGTTTAACAGAGCAAGAACACATTCACAACTCTTCTTAAATGTGTTCATTTGTCAGCATTTATCTGAAAGTTACACTGAAAGTTGCACAAATTATATGACCTGAAAAACACTGAAATTCATTTAAAAAAAAATCTAAATTATAAATCTAAATAGATTATGTATATACCATACATACCCAGTGGCTTGTATAGTATGAATTAGGATTATATGTCCTGAATCTACAAAATAGTCTTTATTTTAATTTAGAATACAGATTCTAATTATTCATTTTGCCAGATTAGAAAATGTATTGGGCCAGTTCGTTTGACATCCCTATTCTACACTATTGTAGGGTTTCTAAAAATATTATAAGTTTATTTTTGAGTAAGAGAGTATCAGCATTTTTATCTCTGAAACTGGAATTTTGTTGTTGTCTATCAGTCTGATGTTAGTGGCCAGAACCTACTTATCCTTTAAGCAGGTTATGAATTTATCTGTATCCAGTTCTGTTTTTCTAAAATTCTGACTTCTCCACAGAGTTCAGAGGACAGTTCCCGGGTGTCAATCACATTCTTCCGTCTGTTCCGTGTAATGCGATTGGTTAAGCTGCTTAGCAAGGGGGAGGGCATTCGCACACTGCTCTGGACCTTTGTTAAGTCTCTCCAGGTCAGACAACATCACATACACTCACAGCTCATCTCTCGTTATTAACACAGAATTTTACATGGAAGTAATTTCTTTTGCTCTGCTTGTCCCAAAGGCTTTGCCTTATGTAGCTCTACTCATTGCCATGATCTTCTTTATCTACGCTGTGATTGGTATGCAGGTGGGTGGGGGACAGGTCACAAATTCAGAGAAGTCTTAATAGATGTATGCATGATTTAATAAACATTGTAAAGATAGACATAAACCTACTGCTCTGTCTGTATTTCAGGGGCACAAATGCTTATCTGATGGTCTTTCTTTCGTAGACTTTTGGGAAGATTGCAATGCAGCCCCACACGCCAATCAACCGTAATAACAACTTCCAGACGTTTCCCCAGGCAGTGTTGTTGCTCTTCAGGTGAGAGAGAGTAAAAGAAAATATACAGCAACCAGCATTTGAATATGTGAATCTCTGAACACTGAAATAAAACTATTTTGAATATCATGATTAATTCAAAAGAAATGCAGACGTGCGGTTAACAGTGTTAACATTTTATTGTTTAGACATCAGTGGCTTTTAACATTCAAATATTTATGTGTCCTTTTTGCTTTGATATTATACGCCCTGATAACACTCTACTTCTCTTTGTGTGTATGTGTGTGTATGTGTGTGTGTGACATAGGTGTGCTACAGGTGAGGCATGGCAGGAGATCATGTTGGCCAGTCTTCCAGGGAAGCGCTGTGATGCAGAGTCAGACTTTGAGCCCGGCGAGGAATTCAGCTGTGGCAGCAATTTTGCCATTGTTTACTTCATTAGCTTCTTCATGCTCTGCGCTTTCTTGGTAACACAAAGCTCTTTTATGTCTTTTTATTTTAATTTACTCGAATGGGTCTTAAATGATTTTGTTCTGAATAAACTACAAATACCAGAGTAAAAAACATTAAGGTTGTATTGGGAAATTAGGCAGTTTTAAACAGCCACCCACAAGCAGCACATCATTACCAGTGGAGCATTGGAGACACGTGACCTAATAAAATTCTCATTTGATTTGTGTGTGTTTTGTAGTGGTGGACTTTGGCCTTTTCCAGCAGCTTTTCCTAGACAACCTGCATATTAGAAACTGTTACATCTTAGAAAGTGTCAATTAATAAATATTTACATTGACTTACTTATGAGAGAAACCTGTAAGTCTCATGTTCCATTATTGTTGATCGCTTGAAAATGGGTGGATTCCATCAAAACGTGCCATGTTGTACATTTTTTGACTCATCTAGATCTAAATATCAGTAAATGAAAGCTGAAATTCTGATCTATTGTCTCATATTCATCTTTTGATCTCAAACCCAAATGTCTTCAGTGGATAGCAAAAAAACAAATGAATTGGCCATGCCATTCCAGTACTTTCGGAGAGGACTATATATTGTGATATACATCATGTAACATAATACATGTCATCAGGTATTGTGATATGATATTTTTGCCACATCTCCCACCCCTAGACAATACTTAAAAAAGTACATTTGCCCAGCCGTATGAATTCATCTATGTTTCTTCACTAGATTCCCAGATTATTGGTTGCTAGTTCGGTGTACCTAATAAACTGGCAACTCAGTATGTACAGGGTGCATCTGTAAAATCTGTAGATATGTTAATTACTATGTAATGAGGCTCATATTTGAAAGAGGCTGCTATCTTTTGATTTGCAGGGGGCTTCACAGACCTTTGATGTGCCACTGATCATGTACAATTTTCTACTTCTCAGATTATTAATTTGTTTGTTGCTGTCATCATGGACAATTTTGACTACTTGACACGCGATTGGTCAATTCTGGGGCCACATCATCTTGATGAGTTCAAAAGGATTTGGTCAGAGTATGATCCAGAAGCCAAGTAAGATCAACTTCTCTGTCTTTTAAGAATTGCGCCTCTCTCTGATTCTCTCTCATTGGCCTCTCTGTCCATCTCTATCTTATTAAAATGCAGCATATGTGTGTGTGTGCAAAAACGTGTGTGTGTGTTAACACAGGGGTCGCATAAAGCACTTAGATGTGGTGGCTCTGCTCAGGAGGATCCAGCCTCCTCTGGGATTTGGAAAACTTTGTCCCCACCGTGTGGCCTGCAAGGTGCTGCATGCACACACACACACACACACACACACACATACACACACAGATACACACACAATGCATAGACGTACAGTATGCACAGTCTAGTACTGTTCATCTTCCCTGTTTTAAACATAAAAATACTATCTTACAGAAAAGATTTCATGCAGCACTCTGAAAGGTTCTTTATTTTTCCCTACAATCCTACAGCAAAGGCTTTCCCTTTCACTTAAGATTTCAAATAGAACCCCTTTAGAAAGTTAGAACTAAGCTAGAGTTTAGTTTTCTTTCCAAACATGTATCACACATACACATACTCACAGCATATAAATCTCACACACATCATAGTACATATATACATAAAGTAAAGTAGTTTTAGATGTTTACCAGCTATATCTCACCGTCATGTCACAATCTTTACGTCTCTCTCTCTCTCTCTCTCTCTTTCTCTCTCTCTCTCTCTCTCTCTGGTAGAGACTGGTTGCTATGAACATGCCCCTGAACTCAGATGGCACAGTGACCTTCAACGCTACTCTGTTTGCCCTAGTCAGAACTGCCCTGAAGATTAAAACTGAGGGTTAGTACCATAGCCTCAGTAATACCTTTAACCAGTTTTTTAAATAGAAAAGCATCGCTTGGTCATGCCAAATGTCCCAGAGGTGCTATAAAACTGCTATATTTGGTCCCTATACAGAGACAAAAACATGGGAACACACATAAGCAGACTTACTGACACACCACTCAGAGATGAATTTGTGCTTGGTATTAAAAAATGTCGACTTTGAAGTCGCTTGGTCATGTATAACTGAGTAACCCCAGTGAACAGTAAGCATTTTGACCATGTTGTGCTCATGAAGATCATGTAATGGAAATCAGCATGCTGAGGGGCCTGAGTTAGACCTTTTTAATGAAATGAATTTAACCAGTCATGTTTACGTTTGATCCAAATCTGTCTTGGAATACTCAGACCTGCTGCTTTGTCCTCAGGCCACCCAGACCAGGAGAATGAGGAGCTGAGAATCATCATTAAGAAGATCTGGAAGCGCATGAAACCCAAAATCCTGGATGAGGTTATTCCTCCTCCTGCTGGTGAGAAAAATCGCTGTGTTTTTGCTTTATGCTTAAAGGCTGCTTTGAGGCTTATGATTCCATAATAGGTCTCTGTAGACTTTTTTGTGTAATCATCTTTTTCTTCTTTTCATTTTAATGGCATTTTATTTTTGTAGCCTTTATAGGCATGGTTTCATATTTGAATGCTTTTGGTATGCTGTGATTTCTTTTAACTTTTGCCTCTATTTAAACTGAACTGAATTTAATTTAAATTAATTGATTTGCTATTTCATTAGAAGCAGTCTAGTGCTTTAGATGTGCTAATTTGGATTATTCACCTGTCCTTCCATAATTTGTTCAAGATTCATCTTTTGGTATGATGATTTTTCCTTTTGCTTTTTCTCACTGTGTTTTTTTTTTTATAGAGGAGGAGGTGACTGTGGGTAAGTTTTATGCCACATTCCTAATTCAGGACTACTTCAGGAAGTTCCGTAAGAGAAAGGAGAAAGTGGGTCTAGGAGACCCAGACCCTAAAAAGCCATCAGCTCTACAGGTACATGTCTAACCTAGTCTGCTCCAGGAGATTTTTTTCACCTTGACCTGTTTTTAAGCAGTAATGTTAAGCTACAGATTGTAAAATTTCATACACGTATAAAATCTAAAAAAAAAAAAAAAAAAAAATCAGACTACACTTATTGTTCAGTGTCAGAATCACTTTTGCTCAAAGGTTTTATAAAGATGATTTTGCACATGTCAAAAATGTATTTATCGCCAGAACCTGAGGCCCTTGTAAGTTTATGTTGGGTTGAATGAAAATAAAAAGAAACTATATAAAACTGACTTCAAGTGTGTGTGTTGAGAGCTTGTGCAGCATATATACTGTGGCCCCTCCTTTCTCCGTTTGCATCTGTGTCAGGCAGGTCTGCGCACCCTGCAGGATCTTGGGCCAGAGATTCGCCTGGCCATGAATGCAGACCTTGAGGAGGAAGAGGAGGACCTGGAGGAAGAACAAGAAGAGGATGAGGTATGCTATGAGGTATCTGAGAGAAGACTGCTGGAATGTGCCACATGGACATTTAATATATATATATATATATATATATATATATATGTGTGTGTGTGTGTGTGTGTGTGGTGTGTGTGTATTCACTGACCACTTTATTAGGATCACTGTACTAATAATATACTGGGTAGGGCCTCCTTTGCTCTCAAAACAGCTTCATTTCTTCATAGCATGGATTCCACAAGATGTTAAAAATATTCCTTTGAGATTCTGGTCCATGTTGACATGATTGCATCACGCAATTCCTGCGTATTTTTAGATGCACTTTCATGCTGCAAATCTCCCGTTCTACCACATCCCAAAGGTGTTCTAATGGATTCAAATCCGGTGACTGGGAAGGCCACTGAATAGCATTGAGCTATTGAGTTTGAGACGATTTTTGCTTTGTGACATGGTGCATTATTATGCTGGAAGTAGCCATTAAAAGATGGGTAAATTGTGGCCATGAAGGGATGCACATGGTCAGCAACAATACTCAAATACGTTATGGCATTCAAGTGATGATTGATTGGTTATTAATGTGCCCAAAGTGTGGCAAGAAAACATTCCCCACCTCATTACACCACCTCCACCAGCTTGGACTGTTGACACAAGGCAGGGTGGGTCCATAGAGTCATGCTTTTGGCATCAAATTCTGACCCTGTGCCTGTGCCCACTGCAGCCTCAGCTTTCTGTTCATGGCTGACAGGAGTGGAACCCAATATGGTCTCCCGCATCTTGTAGCCCATCTGCCTCAAGTTTCAATGTGTTGGGCATTCTGAGATGCTTTTCTGCTCACCACAGTTATATAGAGTGGTTATCTGAGTTACTGTAGCCTTTCTGTCAGCTTGAACCAGTCTGGCCATTCTCCGTTGACCTCTTTCATCAACAAGACGTTTTCATCCGCAGAACTGCCATTCACTGGATGTTTTTTTATTTATTGCACCATTCTGAGTAAACTCTAGAGACTGCGTGAAAATCCCAGGAGATCAGCAGTTATAGAAATACTCAAACCAGCCTGTCTGCCACCAGCAATCATGCCACGGTCAAAATCACTGAGATCACATTTTTTCCCCTATTGTGATGGCTGATGTGAACATTACCCAAAGCTGCTGGCCCATATCTGCATGATTTTTTTCATTTGCTTTGTCACCTGTACTTTATAAAACCATACATATATTCACCAAAACAATTTACTTACTTCTGCTAAGATCACATTGGGTTTAACAAATATGGTGGTAAAAACACTCAGTCTGCCTAAAGATGTGATTTTCCCACACAGTGAACGTCAGGTTTTAATCAAGTTGTTGGAAAGCTATGTGCTCTAGTAAAATGGACATAAGCCTAATTGATTCTGTTTGAAATTAGACACTGGCTTTCAAAATGTCCATGATGCTGTGCCACAGTTGGAATGGAGTCTTTCAATGCAGATTTTTTCCCCTTTTCACATATTATTTTTAGATCAGCAACATTATATCTGATTTTGTCACAATCTTTATGTATTTCATGAGTCAATGAATAGGTTTCGGGTTGTAGTAAAGATTATTGTATAATATTAGAACAAAGGTGAACCTCATCTTATATCACATGCTCACCATAGTTTCATCATAGATTCATCTTAGCTGAATTTGTTGAACATGCAGGTACCATCATACATAGCGTGCTCTGTCTCTGCTCTGCTAGAATGAAAATGGCTATGCTGGCAATGCCGAGTCGTCAGACCGCCGCTCCTCCGTGGTCTCCACACCGACGGGGTCAACCATTGCTGTGTCAGGAGAAGGCTTCTCCAATGGAGGCCTGAGTCACAGGAATTCACTAACCAGAACACCAAATGGCAGCGGCATCTTAGAGCAGGAGAAATTTAGAAGAAGAGAAAACAGACGCTCCTCCCTCTATTTCCAGCACAAGAATGGTGTGATCGACCAGCCATCAAAGAGGTCAGAGACAATGTTAATGTGGACAGTGATGTGATCATTTCTATAAATTAAAAGGCAATTCCTGTTACCAATCAGTCATAATTTGATGAATCAGGTAGGAGGAACTCTGAGATCACAACAAAACACAAACTTATAAAGCTATTTATTATTATCTGATTTTTTCCTTTATATTTTATATCCTTTATATATGGATACTTTATATTCATGGTTGTAAGTGAAAAGGTTTGTCATTAGTGTGAATAAACCTCTGCCCGGTACTGACGTGAAATCAGTAACAACTATGATCCTTTTTGGTCATGCATAATGACAAAGATATCATATTTGCAAGACAATTAGTTATTGCAATAGGTAGAAGCTGAGCTAACTAATAGCACAAGCCTTCAAATATTCAAATATAGCTTTTGCAGTTTTTGCCACTATTACTGGCACTCCTGTGTATAAGAAATGTTTTTGTGAAGAGGCAGAAGTCATATGAGTATTCACAAAAATATATGAAAATAATTTACCAGAAAACCATAATCACTCTAATCTAATTGCCACATATAGTATCACTTATGAAAGTGGCACAAATCTGATTCATGCAGCTCTAAAATATCAGATCTATGTCATATTCTCTGAAAAACAGATTTGTTTTACTTTAAAAGAAAACTTTCTTTTGGAGCCCCAGTCCTGATACTTTAATTATTTCAGCATTAAAGTGTGGGACTGAAAACAACTGAAAACACATAATTAACTTCAACAATATCAGTATCTTTCACAGACACATCTTAAAATGATATGATGGACTGGTGAAAAAAAGATGTAAACAGTTTAAAATAAAACAGAAACCCATTTGAACAAATCACTGACAACCACCACAATGCTACATGTATTTAAATTTATTGCAGTTACTGCATGTTCTGCCACAATCTGTGCCTGATTAATCACTCTTTATTTTGCCACGTACTCTTTCTGCTGTAATCATTTCTCTTAACTATCTATCTGTTCCTTTATAGAGTGTCATATTACAAGCATCCACGGTAAGTCACAACTTTATACACTTTATAATCACTCACAAATTTAGTCACTGTTTCTTTGTTACATGTTTTTTTGTAACTGTCATGGCATTGTGTGGCTTCACCCACCTCAGGAGAGACTCAAGGGACCACTTTAGCTCTTCTCTCTCACGAAGTGTAGATGGAGAGGAGAGGTACCCTAGGGAGCAACTTTTCTACAGGAGGGAAGAAGACGAGGAGGTCATAGCATCGAGAGACAGGTCTTCTTCTCTCCTCCTACGCTCTGTATGCTTATGGAAATGAATTGTAGTGTAAATGGCACAATACAATCCAAAATATATAAATAGCATATTGTAATATGTACTTGTGTGGGCGTGTGGGTTAAAATCAAACTCCACCTCTGCAGAGTTATAATAATAATAATGAAATGTTAAATCTATATAGCGCCTTTCTCAAAAGGTTGCTTTACAGAGTCCAACAGTAAGCAATTAACAAATAAACAAATAGTCATCTCATATATCACGTATACTGTACACCAACACATGCAATAAGAGCAGCTGGATAGAAGTACATTGAGATGTCAGAAAAGAGATCATGAAAACAACAGAAAGAGTGAATAGCTCACATCAGCAGCAGAACATTTTCAGCTAGGAATGTAAATTTCATCATGCTTAATTTACACTGACTAAATATTTAGGAGGGCTGGGCACCATGAACACACACATTCACACCTACAGGCAGTTTTAGTATAGCCAATACACCTATACTCATGTCTTTTGGGGGTGGAAGGAAACCAGAAAACTTAGAGTGGACACAGATAGAACATGCACAGAAACCCAAGCTCAGGATTGCAATAGGGACCCTGGAGCTATGAGCTATGACTACCTGCTATCACCTAGTGTTATGTTTGTTAAAGTAATTTACCAAAATGACAGCAATGACCCAAATACTGTGAAACAAAAGTTGTCTGTGTTCTTTTGATCTATGACCATGTCCTTCAGAATTATTTCCCTTTTTAACTCTCCTCAGGCATGGCTACCCAAATGAAGTCCCCATGCATCCTGGCTATAGAGCTCATGGGTATGATGGACAGCATGCATACACTAATCAGTACGGCAGCAGTTATGGCGAGGCCAGAAGGTCAACCAGGAGACGACTCCTGCCTGCAACCCCCACTGGTACAATCAATAATCCCTTTTACTCTGTCTCTCTGTGCATATACTTGCCCTTTCACTTAATCCTCCCTCTGAGCATTGCAGTAAGTGGAGAATGCTAAGACAAATCTGTTATATGATACCCACTATCATATATTTTCAACCCAGCATCACAGGTTTTATTACGGAGTATTAAATTATTATATATTCACACTCAGTGTCCACTTTATTAAGTATAGGTGCACTTTGTAGATGAATTACTGACAGTAGTCCATCTGTCAGCCAACCTCTACCCTAGGGGTATTCAACTAAACTGTAAAACTGAAAAAAGTCTAGTTATAAAAAATTCATTGGTTAAAGAAGTTTGGATAAGCAGCTAACATGACTGAATGGCAACAGTAGTTTCCTTTGGATGCCATCAAAGATTAGTTCCTGCATATACATAAGACACATCAGTTTGAAGTGGTTGTTTTGTTTTGCACTACCATTTCACGTTACCACTTTTGAATAGGGGCATACTAAAGTGGCCAGTTAAGTGTGCACAATGTTGAAAAATCTCAACAATGCTGATGCACCACACATTACCATTACATATTACTAATACCATTGTCAGTACCATTACCATTTTACACACATTACTAATAATGGGACTGATTTATCAGTTTTTGTGTGAAGTTGTTTGTGTGTATGAATGTTTTCATAGACCAAAACAAAAAATTTCTTCCAGATTTACAAACATTTGGTAATGCTGATTCATTCTGTACTCACATGTGAATGTTGATAAATGCCAATAGCCTATAACGCAGGGGTCTTCAATCTTATCTGCAAAGGGCCAGTGTGGCTTTAGGATTTCATTATAGCCAAATTTGAGGCACACTTGATAGTTGATTGGAGACAAAGATAAACTGATTAAACAAGTGAAATCCGGTGTGCTCCTGCTTGGATGGAAGGAAAGCCTGCAGCCACACTGGCCCTTTACGGATAAGATTGAAGACCCCTGCTATAACACATGCCACAGCCCAACTGCATTTAGTGATGCCCACAGAACTACATAAAAGGTAAGGATCACAGAGAGCTGAAAGCATGAAATGAGGACAAAAAGGCAAAAGAAAAGTAATTTCTCAAGAGGCAGACGTGGAAGTTATTTTGACTCATGTCAAGTGACTGAAAATCCTCCATCCCCACTGAAACTCTTGAAATGAAACAATGAGGACACTGTCGTAACAAGTGCTTATTTTCCATCTCTCTCAGGCCGGAAGTCATCTTTTACCATCCAGTGTCTGAGAAGACAGGGGAGCAGTGATGATCTCCCCATCCCAGGCACCTACCACCAGAATTTCCCACCATGTAGAGCACGCACACAGGTACCGCTTCCTGTATTAGATATACATACACAATCAGGCACTCCATATGCACTCTGTATTGCTTTTTTATTAAATATTTTGTTCACATTATTATAGTGTGTAGGTTCTGTTTCTGTTACAGAGCTACATAGTGTCATAGGGATGCACAAAAAGTGATCAAAATCATGAGCTTGATTCGTTTATCATTGCAGTTTGGTTCAAGAACTGCTTCCACTCTGCAGCATTTCACTCTTGAACTATTGAATAAAACACAGTGCCACTATTCCTCCTTACTCACTATGACCAATGACCATAGACATTGTACCGCATGAGCTTTATAATATCTTTTTTGTGAGAAGAGAAAGGGGAAAATTTTAATTTTGTTTGGCGACCGCTTGTAGAAAGAAAGAACAAATTTATCCTTAACAAATAAGCAATATTATATTGCTGGTTTCCTTTTGCCTTTGTGAGGAAACGCTGCATTCATGGAACAACTCCGATTAAAGTTCTGTACTAAATAGCAGTTATTTTTTTGCTCAGAATTTCAGCTATTGCAGTAAAATGTGCCATCACATTTTATCAGTAATACAAAATTTAGACAAGCCGTCATTCACAATCATCTGCTAAAGAAATGTAGTGACAATCTGCTACAGTAGTGTAAGAATTTAATAAATATACATATTGTTCCTTACAATTGTTCAAAGAATCAGAAGTGAGAATCGTAGGCAAAAAAAAAAGGCTTGTCCTACACAAAGCTAGCCACGCGTCCCTCGGCTGGCTCGTCATGCCGCTTCCCTTTAAGGTAAAATGAGTGAAAAACAGCGCTAACCCAAAAAACGTGACTCTTATTTCATCAATTGTGCATCCCTTGCATGTCAAATTAACATAATACAAGACACTCCTAGGCAAAATTGCCTCTTTATTATCTTCTCTCTCTTTGTCTCCCTCCCTCTCTCTTCCAATCTTTCCCTTCAGGCGTATGGCAGTTATGACTCACGCCGTAGCAGCAGCCGTTCTTCCACAGGCTCCACGGCCTCCTGGGCAAACCCCAGCCCCCGCCGCAGTCGTCTTCTTTATGCCCCCCTCATACTAGTGGAGGATGAGAGGGCAGCTGGCACAAGCAGCGTGAGCCTTTGGGATAAGAAGGCTGAGGATGGTGCCAGTGTGCCTGTGGCAGGGCGAGTGGGTCAGCCATACAGGGCCTACACCACGCTGAGAGTTCCCACACAGCTCAGCCCACACTACAGCGAGAAGAGAGGCAGCGCTGACAGCCTGGTGGAGGCGGTAAGACATGAGAGAGTTAACATAATTCTAAATATACAGTATTATATTTCTGATCATATCTATTTTCCTACTGTGAAATCTTTCACCCTGGATATTAAAAGATAAATTCTGAAAGTAGATACCATACTTTATTATTGATTATACATTGTATTTGATAAAATCCCATGTGTTTGACAAGAAATGCATAACTTGTATTGTTAATTGAAATGACCACAGTCATAATTACATTTAGTTGGTCTTTCATATCACTGGAGAGAAATTCTAGCCCACTCTTCCTCACAGAAATGCTGTGATTCAGAAAGATTGTTCCTTCAACCATGTTTGTGCTTCAGTCATGTGCCTAGGTCCAGAACTTTTCACTTTCACATCATACCGCCATACTGTATACCTGTTAATTTTCTTAGTGTAAGATATTGCAATTTGCTTTACACCAGCCAAACTGGGACCCATTTAATATCTTTTCACAGGACACTGAATTCCTCTTAGCCAATGTGAAATGAGCACTTATGTTTTTGGCTTTCATTTACACTGCCCCATGCCACATGAATATGCACAGTCAGGTCTATAAGTATTTGGACAGTGACACAATTTTCATAATTTTGCCTCTGTAGACCACCACAATGGATTTGAAATGAAGCAATCAAGATGTGATTAAAGTGTAGACTTTGAGCTTTAATTCTAAGGGTTTAACAAAAAATATTGCATTAACCGTTTAGGAATTACAGCCATACAAGTATATGCCCAATCTCTTCCTGATTGTGAAGTCACAATTCTTGTGCTTGTTGAATATTTGTGTTTGCACCTGACTTTGGTCATTGAGATGATAATAGGTACTTATTATCATCATCTAATACCCAGGCTTGTTGTGCTGAAGCGTGACTGTGTTTGTAAGCTGACTTCATATATTTTTTATTTGGAGTTGATTTGAGTGAAATAGTTTTCATAGAAGTGCCAGTTGGAGTACATATTTGCTGAATGTTCAGGTGCTAGATGTAATATGTGCTGAATTAAATAATGTAAATGCTTTCCTCAGGTACTGATCTCCGAGGGCCTTGGCCTATACGCCAAGGACCCCAAGTTTGTCGCCTTTGCCAAGCGGGAGATTGCAGATGCCTGTCACATGACCATAGATGAAATGGAGAGTGCGGCCAGTGACCTGCTGAATCGAGGCAGCACAGGGAGCTCTGGAGGCGGCTTTCTCAATCACACAGACTTTGGAGGGCTCTACAGTGACGAGGAACTCGTTAGGAGCCATGATGAGGATGAGCTTGCTGATGAGATGACATGCGTTACCTCTTTCTGACTGTCACATCAATGAAGCCAGTCAGAAATATAATAGATGGAGAGTCAAGGATGCAGGCAGGCCACTGAGGTAGCCAGTGACTCTGTCAGAGCAGCAGAGGTTTGAAGCTTCATGATATACAAGAAAGGTAGAGGTCAGTTTGGTTACTGCAAAAGAAAGATCATGGTTTCTTTGAAGGTATACGGATGAGTCCCAGAGAGACTCCTTTTTTACTGGACATCATGTTGAACAAGGTTTATACACAGGGTTGCCAGCACACTTTGTAGACCTATCTAGCAGTATGTTGCGCCTGCTTGGGCCTACAGAACAGCAGTAATTTGCCAGTGCATGGATTCTACAAGATGCTTGATGCACTGGGCATAAATGGTTTGTTGGCAGTTGCAAATTGCACGGCTGGACAGCTTTGCTGTAACCTTTCCCCTGCATCCCCAAGATTCTGGGTAGGGTTCTAGGGACTGTGCAGTCCACTGAAGCAATGAAACTCACTGTCGAACCATGTGGAACCATGTGACAATAAGTGCCTTGAAACAGGGTTCATTATCATCCTGGAAGTGTCAATCCCAGTGTGTATAAACTGTAGTTATTAAGGTTATGCCGTTCAGATGTTCCTCAGTAGATATCAAGGGCCCTGATGTGCTCTAAAGGGGACATTCCCTTGACGTGTTGTGCCCAGTACAATGTTTAATCCAACACTAACTGATACAAGAAATGCTGGTCTGCTTGATATCACATGACGTATGACTTATTGGAAGTTATATGTGTAAAGGTGAAAGATTTGCACCTAATAAAGTTTCAACTTACTTGTACATGTTGTTAAATATGTTTTTACTTTCTACTTTCTGCTCCATATTTGAACAAATTCATAAAAGGTGTAAAGGAATTCTGCTGCTTAACTAATACATAGCAATATTTTATGTATGAGTGTAAGAAATCCAAAATCTTAACACTGAACTTGCTAATGTTTTATCACTATACATCATTGTCCACTGTACATGACTGTACATTTTTCTGCTGTGTTTTTATTTTTCCTGTGACTGTTTTATAAAAGCTTTGACTATACTTGCTTTTATAAAAACACATTTAATGTATGAGACTGGACAACTATGAACCGAATACAGCTGAGTATTTTTGTTTATTTTATTTAAATTGTTTTTAGCTTCTTTGCTTTACTTATTCTTTAACTTATTCTTCATATTTAGGAAATCCTTACAAGCATGTTGTTTTCTCTGAAAAAGAATTAGAGCTATTTATTTATTTTAGCTGTATTGGGTTATGTCAGGCTTGTTTTGAATATGAATGAATAGCTACCATGTGGTGTAATGTTTTCCTGAAATGAATTACAAAGAGATATCTGATTTTCCTGCTTTCCTGCACTACAGGCCAAAAGTATGAAAACAGAAATATTTAAAGTTTCAAAGTATTCTCACCTTGTGTCCAGCGTTCTCCGATCCATTGTGACCCTGACCAGGAGAAAGCTGTTACTGAAGATGAATGAATGAAAGTTATTTTGCAATTAACTCCGTTTAACTATACAAATAAATATAAATACATTTAGTTGTATACTGATGTAGACATTTCGTAAAACTCTTTTGTTCTGTGTTGACATTACTGTTCGTTATCACTTACAAAAAAATGCCTCATGTTCAACTTTTATTAAAAAAAATTGCACTGTTTCCAAACCTACGGCCTACAGAGTAGCTCATTATATACCGGTTCTTCTTAATTAAATATGTAAATACGTGTTCTGTATCATAGTAGGTTTAACATTGTAAGAGTTAAAGACATTAAAATATCAAAGATTTTTGAAAAGTATACTGTCTGGGGAGCAGAGCCACAGTCTGTCTATTGCATTTTCATTGACTCCTCAACTGATTATTTTTTTTCTTTTTCTACCATTTTGTACATCTGTGAAATAAACTTACATAAAGGTATTTATGAACAATGTTTAGCATAATATGCATAGTTACATTCAGTTACATGTATTCCTTTTATTATTATTTTGAAAAGTAGCATGATTTTCTTTATAATATTAGAAGCTCATTAGATGTCTGAACAGATCACAAGGTGCCACAGTTACAGAGTTTTACCTCTGAGCAATTATATTATATTATATTATATTATATTATATTATACATTACAGAAGGTGGAAGAGAACATCACCTTTAATACCATCAACAATCAGATAAGCCCAGAGCTGTAAAAGAGTGGTTAAAAAAGATTACATGAAAATGATAACACTTTTGAGGATATTAATGGTACTATATTAATGGTCATTTAGGATTTAGTGTCCTGTGGAGGCCTGTGAGAGTTTCTGTAATTTTTTTTCTTTAAAGCGTTTAATCTGCTTCAATCTCAAATCTAAGTATCCATATAAATGATCTTCACACATACATATCACAGCTACATATCTATAAAACTAGTGGACTTCTGAGCTTAATTCAAGGCCTGTGAAAATGCTCATCATCTCTCCAGACGCAGGTCGAGTCATCGCTCTGTGCTTTGCGCACTACACACGCCTTCCCCGTAGGGTTGCCAGATTTCGTCTACTGTTTTAAACCACAGTATTCTGAACAGGGAACAAGAGACCTGTGTTGGAGCAGAATTAAAAGAAAAGGAACACCCCAACAAACTGTTTTGTGAAGAAAAAACTTTTTTATTATAACTGCTGGGCACTAATACTTCCTAAAGGAAGGTAGCCTATAGCTAAACCCTGTGTACTAATTTGGTTACTTTTACAACCCTCAATTTTATTCCCTCATACTGTTATTTATTTGCTATTGTTCAATAACCCAAATTGATTACATCTCAGAGATTAAAAAAAACAAACAAACAAACAAAAAACCTGAGGATAGTATCTCTCCCAGAAAGACTTCCCCCATTATAATTATAAATTATAAGGAGCCCCACGCCATGCAGAATACATGCAGGTAGCTAATAACCAAATATAAAATAAGAAATATAATATTTTAAACTGTAAATCAGGGCTTACAAAAAGTGATAATGGTTAACAAAAATGTAGAAATAAGAGTGAAACACTAGACAGTTTTTTTCAATCAGCAGTAGAGCATGCTATGTGTAGTGAAGAGCAAGAAACTATCAGAGGCCACTGCAGTTCGAATGTCTACACCACAGAAGCAAAATATTTATGAATCTTTGGACTCTGAAACTAGCTGTTGTCTAAATGGAGGCTCTTCTGGCACTCCATTCTGGCACATGAAGCATGCGTGCTGCATATAAGGCCCAAATTAGACAGAGGGACCCAAAACAAAGAAGCAAAAAAAAAAAATAATAAATTGTAGGTCCTGTGTATTAAACTGTCAGGGGACCTGAAATTCTTAAATTCTTACTGGTGACCCTAATGTAGTTTACACATATATATATATATATATATATATATATATATATATATATATATATTTCACACATATTTTATGTGTGATCTTTTGTATGATTTATTTAAGAAGTATTTTTTCCACATGATTAATTTTTTTCAGGACATGAACAGCATGTGGCTTTATTTATCACATCATTCACATGAAGTTACATATGTTTACTTAATTTCGCATGTATGTTCAAGTTTCAAGGCATAACATGTTGAGATGCACAGCTCACAATCACACGTGAAACATTTATGATCATGTAAAACTACTCAATTTTTCCATAAGATTTTTCCATCTTTCCTGTAAATCAGATTTTTTTCAAAGACAGCAGGTCATCATTGGACTTCACTATTAAAGGGTACAAATAAAATTTGATTTTGATAGAGTAGATTTGGAAATAAAAAAAAAAAAAAAAAAAAGAGCATTAAATATTTTCAGCTCAGTAGCTCCCATCTGGGGTATAAAGACCCCAATCTGGCAACCCTGCTTTCACCGTAGTATGACGGAATAGGCTGTTCCGGTGATGCGCTCGCCCCCCCTCCCCCGTGTAGGCTGTTTCGGTTGCCGCCTTCACCTCCCCCCGATTTTCTATTTCTCTAATCTAGCAGCAAGCAGCCAAGATGGACATTGTAAACCAGGTAGGACATTTCGGGCACAAAGAAATGCACATTATCTCAGTGTTACATGAATTTAGAACTGACATAGTGAGTAGGATGATGAATGATAAATCAGTTATTATGGCCAGTTATGAAGATGCGCTCGTGAATTGATGGCAGCATATGAGCAGAAGAGGAAATGCCCTGCTGATGCTCTACACATCCGAGGGCTTTTTTTTAAAGTCATGCTTCTAGACTTTATTTAATTAGCATATAAGGTGTTATGCTGTTTATTTAGATTTATATCTTCTGTTCCATATCATGGAGGTTGTACTGATTTATATTTTTATAGTACTTCATTCCAATAAAAATCATAGACTGAGCATAGAGTAATATGTATGTTTTTTTTTCAGGCATGTGATTAAATAATGTGTGATTAATGTGAGAATTCTGTTTGATGGTAAATAATAAAAGAAGCGCAGCAGAAGGCCTTGGCTTGTATGCAGCTGCAGCTGGAGAGCTTGCTGTGGAAAATGGCAGCTGACTTTGCCGACCCGCTTGTGTGCCTCAGACAATCATGTCCATTCAAAGCTTTAGCCTTTTTTTTTTCTTTTTTTTTTTTTTTTGGCCATTGGTTTGCAACGGCAGCTGGATAAGGCATTTGATTTGGTTTGAAAAATCCTCCCTTAGTCACCTTGATCCATCATCAGTGAAGTGGCGTGTGCTGTTGCATCCATTAATTACAAAATGCAGATTAAAACTGGAGTAATGAAACGATACGGGGTGAATAAGTAATATGGTAAGATTTTATTGATTCGGATGTTGGAAGTCTCCGAGTGATGTCGCGTTCAACCGCGCCTTCTGACGTCACCCCCCCATCACCCCCCCCCCCCCATTGCATGATTGTCACACACCGCTGGGCCTAATAAACCCGTTGTTGTTGTTGTTGTTGTTGTTGTTGTTTAGTATTCCATTATCATTTATGTAATAACATAGTAGCGTAGTGTGCGTTGCAGACAGGTCTTATTCGGTGTAATGGGCCTATGCTTATGGCTCACTTAGATATAAATGATCATCTGAACCACCGACAAAACGAAATTCAAAAATGTAAACACTTATAAACACAAAATCATTTCGTTTTTGGGAATGTTTGGGATCATTTGTCCAAACTGGATGTGTGCAAATGTACAAGTCACTCAGCAGTCAGGGAATCTTGCCAAAGGGTCTGTAAGGGTTCTTAGCTCCCTAAAAGGGTTAATATTTGGAGAACCTTTTTTATTTGAAGAACCTTTTTTTCTGTTTGGAGAAACTTTTTCTATTTGGAGAACTTTTTTTTTTCTATTTAGAGAACCTTTTTTTAGGAAGGGTTTCCCTAAAACTGGTCTCAGAGCAGTGGGTCTGCGCTTTTGGCTCTTTTTGTGTACAGATTGGAAAAACATCTTGTATCTTTCAAATCTTCCCCTGTCCAGTTTCGGTGAGCCTGTGCCCACTGTAGTCTCAGATGAGTGGAACCTGATGTGGTCTTTTGTTGTTGAAGCACATCCACCAAAAGGTTCATCGTGTTGTGCGTTCTGAGATGCTTTTCTGCTCACCATGGTTGTAAAGAGTTGTTATTTGACTTACTGTAGACTTCCTGTCAGCTTGAAAGGGTCTGGTCATTCTCCCCTGACCTCTCTCATCAACAAGGCATGTCTGCTCACAGAACTGCTGCTCACTAGATGTTTTTTGTTTTTTGCCTGTTTTTTGTTGCATCCTGTGTAAGCTCTATAGACTGTTGTGCGTGAAAATCCCAGGAGATCAGCAATTTATGAAAAAGTCAGACCAGCCCATCTGGCACCTACAACACAGTCAAAGTAACTGAGATCACATTTTCCAAATTATGATGATTGATATAAACATCAACTCAATCTCTTGACCGATATATGCATGCTTTTATACATTAAGCTGCTGCCCATTGACTGTCTGATTGGATAATTGGATGAATGACCAGGTGTACACATGTTCCTATTAAAGTATTTTCATAGTTATTATATTTTAGGAAAATGTTTATATCACACCTTTAGTGTTTGATTTAACATTCTCAAATTACGATAAAGTCTGAAGCATCAGATACTTTTTTCAGAGAAACTGGATGTCCCTCATCACCACTTTGCTTGTACAGCAAGTATGAATGCCCCATTACTTGCCAGTTATTACACTTGCAGAAGCCCAGAAGCAGAGCAGAATATGCCAAATGTGATTGGTTGTCTTACAAGGCTGTCTCAGGACGATTCTCATTATGTGTTTACTGTTCGGCTAAACAAGGTTACTACAACAGTGATGATTCATCCAGAGCCCAACCACATATATTAGCCATTTAACAAATGCTAATCTTAATAAAGTCTTCATTCTCAACCCCATAACCTTTTAAATTCAGTTTAAATACTAATTACCTCTTTTGAGTAACCAATGATTTAAAAATGTTGCTATTAGACAGATATAAGCTGATGTTCCATTGATTTGGTTGCCTTTCTTGATGTGCAATCGTAGGGTAGCATGCTCAGCACCCCACTGAGCACAGTAGAGCCATTATTGCAGCTTGTGCAATAATAGCTCTACTGTATTCAGCACCCTACTGAGCACAGTAGAGCCATTATTGCACCTCGTGTCTACAAGTCAAAAATGGAAACTGCAGCATGTGATAACAGATTTCCATTGGGGCAGGAATCACTCTGCCCATGCTCGCTCTGTGAACGTTTTGTTTATGAGTGTAGGAAGAGCAGTGGACAGGACAGTTAATATTATCTCTTTTATGTTCATCTCACACACTGTGACAATGGCAACAGGAACCACACCTACTGTATATAACATGGAATTGGAACACAAAATTGAACATAAGTTTGCAAACTTAACACTGCCATCTTTTTAGTCCATAGCTATGAGTCCTTTACCTGATTAGCAAGAATGTGATCAGCAAGTTTAATCTATAGGCTACTGTTATGTAGCTAGCTATGTAACTAGTTCGGGCGTTAATGTGTCTTTGCACTGCAATTATCAGCAACCAGAAACCATCAGAATTGCACCAGTTACTTTTACAAGGTAACTGTCTTTACAATTGAGGCAAATTAAACATGGCAGTATTATATCAGAGATGTTAATTTTTGTAGTTATTTGTCTGTACTGGGGGCATTGGCATGTAGATTAGACCATATTTTTTCTTTTATTTTGTTGAATATTAAAAAAAATATGGTCAGCAATTAAAATAAATAAAAATATTAATTTAGGAAAAATATATTGACATTGACTCACTGATGACTTACAGCATATTTGATTTGGCACAGTTTTTATGCCGGATAACGGTTCATCCCCAATTTTATCCAGGCTTGAGACCAGCACTGGGAGTGCACTGTCATGTGCACCCCCAGTGGCTGGGGTCGGTTTCCTGGGTGGGAATTGAACCTGAGCCACGGCAGTGAGAGTGCCAAGGCCTAACCACTAGTCCTCCAGGGACCCGGCTGCTGCTGGGCTATATTAGGCATAATATTGAGAAATCTGCTCCCATCTTGCTCAGTATGGCACTAAGCTCTTAGTCTCCCACCGGGTGACAGATACTTTCGAGGTTTGCCTTCTAAGAGCAGGCCCTCTAATTCAAAGCTCTTTCAGTAAAGAGCTCCGGAACACCAAAACAGGCCACAAAATTATTTGGCATGAAGCTAGATTTATTGAGAATACTAGCCACCCTGTAGCTCCCTTGGGTCTGCTAGTACTGAGACACATTTGGAAGCGGGTTATCAGCCTGTAGCCAGACCCCAAATAACAAAGCTCTAGCTCAATGGAGACATAAGCCTTTTCTCATGAAAGGGGCCCTTTTGCGAGTGGTGTCCCATCCGAGAGAGATAGTCACCATGGACGCCTACCTCACTGGATGGGGCAGTGTAGTGCTGAAGGGGCACTGAGTGTGTGTGGGTAAGTGTGAGATCAAAAGACATCAGCCTGCTGGACCTGAAGGTGGTATGTCTGGTCCTCAAGTTCCACTTACCTGTTCTGAGACATTCAGTCAGATACATTGACAGGGCTACATGAGGTCAGATGACTCTCTTCACCTGGTGGGGCCACTAATGTTAGCATTACTGAGAGCAGCTCACCTACAAGGTCTGCACAATGGTGCAGCAGATGAGCTGTGAACCTGACAGAGTAATGTTTACATCCAGCAGTGGTGTCCCAGGTCTGGAATATGTTTGGCAAGCCCAAGGTGGACTCGTTCACCAATGCCAGATCAATTCATTGTCAGCTGTAGATTGTTATTATGCTCCCTGGTGCAGCCAAACAGCTTGCTGGGACAAGACTCATGACTGGCCTCACTGTCAACTGTACGGGCAAGTCCTCACCTACACTAAAGGTGTATATGGTGGCCATTGCCATATGCCACAGCCCCATGGATGGCTTGTTCCTGCTTCTCACTTTTATGAAAAGAGCAGGGCACCTCCTTCCACAACACTCCCCTAAAGAACTCAAGATCTCTCCCATGAAGTCCCTTAAGGTCTCTCTTTATGAGCCCATGCAAAATGCCATAGCCAGATAACTTGGGGGTGACCTTTTGGCCAACTTTACATGAGCCAATATTGTAGACAATCGACTCATGAAGGTTCACCTGCAGTATGTTTCTTGTAGTATTTAGTATATGTCCTGTGGCATTATTTGGACCGACTGGCTGAGATTTGAATATCACATATGTTCATCTGTCACTGAGAAAAGACACTGGGGGATTCCATGTCTTAACAGAGTCACTGAGGCACATCATCACCATGGCCTATAAGAAAGTTGAGTGTCCAAACCCTACTGTGACAAGTGTCTCCTCATGGGCATCACTTAAAGGCATTCTGCTCCAAGAAGCCTGTAATACTGCTAACTGGGCATCACTATATGCCTTCTCAAGGCTCTACAGTGTTAACATCGCCCATCCCAATGGCCTGAATGTGGCGGTCATTTCCTAAAACCTTTCTAGTCAGTCCTAAGGTATATTGGTTCCTCATAACATTGTGGCCTTTTTTTTTTTTAATTTTAAGTATCCTTTTACATGCCCTATTCAAAATGTTTGAGAATGCTAAATTTAAGTGCCAGTATATACAACGTTATGTGAAGCTGAGCGTAGTGTGATGTTACCACAAAATTATGAACACAGGAAATAGAAAATATGAGCCATCTATTTACCTCTAGCATAGTCATTTATGGTGATGTTTATTTTCCTATAGCATGTGTTTTAACCGTCACGTTTATTTGTGAATAAGAAATTAATACATTTACTGTGTATTTATTTTGCTGTTAACAGTTAGTTGCTAATGGACAGTTCAGGGTGCTGAAAGTGCCTCTGGGCTTCATCAAAGTCCTGGAGTGGGTAAGTGCTTCTCCATCATTTCATAATTCTCCAAGTGTATGTTTGTTACTCGTATAATTTTGTTAAACCCAAAGACATGAATGTGAATCAAGCATCTTTGCTTTAGCTCTTTAGATAATTTAGTCATCTCTTTATTTATCATCTCTTATGATTCATTGCTAGGTGCTTACTTATGCAAGCATAGTGTGATGAATACATACCGAACAAGCACTTAGATCCACTTCTGTTTAATCATATATAATTTTCTGATACAGTTTTCTGACACCTTGTAGGAGTCCATTATATAGGCCACAGAATTATGTTGACATGTCAAGGTCTCATCCAGAAGGTTTCATGCAGCTGTGAGGAGTAGTGTCATATTAGCATAGTAGTGACATTGGGTGGTGCTTGTATGACATCCTAAATTTTACGAAATAATTGTATGAATACTTAAATACAAATCTCAGTGTTGCCGTTTTTCTTTCTAGAAGTAAGTTTGAATGCATATTTATTAACATTGATAAAAATGGCTTACTGAAGGACAGATTAGAAAGACTTAATTGATACATAACTGGCTTCGTGCTGCATTTAAGGGGAGAAACCATGCATACTATAGGATTAGATTTGTGTCATTAATTGTAATATTTAAAGTGTCAAATGAAAAAAGCTAATTGAAAAAGTTTTCTTTCTGTATATCATGTAATGCACATAACATTAACATCGCTGTGCCCCAGAGGCCCAGTCCCCAGTTCATACTTTGGTTTATTGTTTGAAAAATGACATTTAATACAATACAATTTTGACACAAATCCAATTCGATACATGGGTCTGAGATCAACTTCACTTCATTCTAAGATGGTTAGTAAAATTTACTGTGTGAATTTGAGCCACTGACATTCATTATATTATTTAAACCAAATTTACCTCATGTTATAATTCATATCTTACCTTTTGGCTTTTGAAATTCCTTTTCTCTAGTTCACTATCGGTGCTACTGAACTTTATTTAGCCAGTATTTTGTTGTTGTCTGTTCTGGTTTGCATTTGTTCATTTTTGATCTGGTTCAATTTGATGTCAGCTGGTTTGGTTCACACTGTTTGCTGTAGTGATCTTCTCTGAATCTCCCATAATACCATGTGTGGCTGTATCCAGCCAGACTCCAGTTCCACTGTGTGACAGATGGCCATGGATCTCTGTGATATTTAATAGCGCCATTCTTCATTCAAACCCTCCTCCAACTGCAGCCCACACCACTATGCATGTAATCTCTCAGTGACTCAAGCTCTCAGATTTAAGGCAGACAAGGAAAATCCAGTTTACTTATCTATACAATGATATTCTCATATGTAGAAGTCTTTACTTCGAATTAATGATTTGCAAGTGCCTTTAATTGCATTGCATTGATAGGTGGGATGGATCATACCTGATAACTCTAGTTATACATGTGCACATGCATAGGATATGATGGTGATGTTTACAGAACAAGGTTCTAATTTTATGCAATAAATTTTCAAATGCTTGCACTAATTAATATAGATAGGCCCACACTGTTGCCTTTTCTACTCTTGTTCTTCTTGAATTTCTTTATAGACAAGCTTTCATAGACACCATACTGCTCTCTTTGTTTATGCCCTCAGGTGTTTGCCATCTTCGCATTTTCCACCTGTGGGACTTACTCAGGCTCCTTTCGCATGCGAGTGGAGTGCAAAAACAGATCAGAGAGTAACCCAAGAATAAATGTAGACTTTGAATACCCGTTCAGGTACATGACATGCTCAGTGGTTTTTTTTAAATATTGTATAAATTTATATGTATTTCTTGACCTTATTGTAGTTGACATGTCTTCCCCAATGTATAGCAAATGCCAAATAAGCATAAATTTAAATATTTAAAACATTTGAAGAAGTTCTTTAAATATTTATTTTTGACATTTTACAAATGGTACACCTTTTAAAAACAATAATACAAACTAATATTAAAATATTTCAGTTTTTTTTTTGTTTCAGTGATTCACTAGCCATATAAGGCAAATTATAACGAATCTTTCTTTCCTTTCTATCAGGCTCCATCAAGTCTACTTTGATGCTCCATCCTGCAAGGGAAGTCGAACTGAGCGTTTCTTCCTTGTGGGTGACTACTCCTCCTCTGCCGAGTTCTTCGTCACCATCGGCGTTTTTGCCTTCCTGTACTCCATGGCAGCTCTTAGCGTCTATATCTTTGCCTTTGAGAAATACCGTGAAAACAACAAGGGGCCACTGATTGTGAGTTCACTTAATCCTGTTACAGCTATATATTACACTATATTACGTCTACTGGTTTACAGTGATAAATCTTAAATTAAAATGATTTGCCATCAGGTACATCACGAAGATCAGAGCAGCCATAAATATTAGGTTCCTCTTTTCAGGATTTTGGTATGACATGTGTATTCACCTTCATGTGGCTTGTGAGCTCGGCAGCATGGGCCAAGGGTTTGTCGGATGTGAAGACGGCCACAGACCCAGAGAAAGTGATTGAACTCATCCCAGCCTGTGAGCAGGAAGGCAACAGCTGTGGTGAGGTTCATGACCCTGTCATGTCCGGCCTCAACACCTCTGTGGTGAGTGGAGTCTGCTAGCTCTAGCTGTCTTGTTTATAGTCTATAAAACAACATGTAGTATTGCATCTTGATGTAAAGAAGTTGGGTTCCTGGGTGCTTTATAGAAATATTTCAAAAGGAAAAATATAACATGCAGTATGCAACATAACATGTTTAAATTTTTATTAAAAACATTGAACAATATTTATAATTATTTTCTGTAACATAAAAAATTTGTGTTTGTTTAATTTTCTCTAATGAATATGAAGTATGGTTTGCAAAAATCACATTTTGTTATAGCTTTTATGTTCAAATTATGACCATAATTATGATCCTGGTCATTTAGACCTGAGATACACAAAGTGAAATATTGTGTAGGTCCCCCTTTTGCCACCAGAACAGCTCTGACCCATCGATTCATGGACTCCACAAGACCTCTGAAGGTGTGCTGTGGCATCTGGCCTCAAGAAGTTAGCAGCAGATCCTTTAAGTCCTGTAGGATGCGAGGTGGAGCCTCCATGGATCAGACTTGTTTGTCGAGCACATCCCACAGATACTCGATCGGGAATTTGGAGGCCAAGTCTCCAAACACCTTGCAGTCTTTGTCATGTCCCTCAAACCATTCCTGAACAATTTTTGCAGTGTGGCAGTGCGCATTATCCTGCTGAAAGTGGCAACTGCCATTGGGGTATATTGTTGCCATGAAGGGGTGTACTTGGTCTGCAACAATGTTTAGGTAGGTGGTACGTGTGAAAGTAACATCCACATGAATGTCAGGACCCAAGGTTTCCTAACAGAACAGAACCAGAGCATCACACTGCCTCTGCCAGCTTGCCTTCTTCCCATAGGGCATCCTGGTGCCATCTCTTCCCCAGGTAAGTGATACACACGCATCCGTCTGTCCACATGATGTAAAACAAATCATGATTCATCAGACCAGGCCACCTTCTTCCATTCTTCCATTCCACCTTTTTTTTAAATGTTATTCACGTCACTGATCAGTGGTTTTAATGTTATGGCTGATCATATATATATATATATATATATATATATATATATATACAGTTTGAAATTATGTTGCTACGTAGTGAACATGAGCAATGTGTGGCGTTGTGCTTCCAGGTCTTTGGCTTCTTGAATCTGATCTTGTGGGCAGGCAACATGTGGTTCGTGTTTAAAGAGACGGGTATTGTTGCTCCTTTCATGCGCCAACCACCTGCCCAGGAGAAGCAGCCGGCCCCTGACTCTTATGGTCAACAGGGTTATGGGCAGCAGGACCCTTACTCGGGCTCCCAGGGAGGGTATCAGCCTGATTACAGCCAGCAGGGCTACAACCAGGGTGGAGATTATGGCCAGGGCGGCTACAACCAGCAGGGGGCGCCCACCTCTTTCTCCAACCAGATGTAAGGAAGGGGCAGTGGAAGAGGTAGATGGAGGATGGCAAGTGCTCTATTCTTATTTCTCGAGTTACTATTTTATTTTTTTCTGTTTATAGTTTATATATATATATATATATATATATATATATATATATATATATATATATATATATATATTATTTTTACATCTTATCAAAGCAATCTAGTGCTCTTTTCATCCCACCTGCTTTCTGCTTTCTTCTTACCCTTCTTACCTTCTGTCCTTTTTCCACAGAAAGGGGGTGATCATGTGATCAAGGGAGTGTGGCACCTGAACCCTACCCACACACCCACACTCTTCCTTGTCTGTGTGTTTGTGCATATGTCTGTGGATGTAAAGATTGCGGGGAGGGAATGGGGCAGGTGATAAATACAGAAAGATGTAGGGTATAAGGAGAAAAGAAGGGATTATTCTGTGTACTGTTCATTATTGTGATGTATAAATTAAAATAAAAAGTTAGGTATGATCAGATGAAGAAACACCAAAATACATAAAATATAAAAAAAATATATATATATAAATCATTGCTATATACATTTTGAATTGATGATGTTGACAATAGTTATGCTAAACTTTGAGAGAATGTATTTGTCTGTGCTGTATAAATATCAATATGAACAAATATATACAAATATTTCCTAAAGATCTGTATGGGATTGTTCTATTATAGTATAAGTTATGTTTAGAGAGGTTCACTGATGACGATACTAATTATGAAAATGAGCTCTGAACCCACTGGAAATAGTTCTCTGAAAATTACTGGTTTGGTACAAGTTTCACAGATATTCACTGAAGAAGATTTCGAATTTTTTTGATGTTCACCCATATCAATTATTTTCTTTTCTATTTTTTTTTTCATTGAGCTTAGATTTCTTCTGAAAGCAATAGGCTATATCAGTCCAAACTCCAAAATATCTTGAAACTTGAAAATATCTTGCAGTATTTTTTATTTCTTTCTAACTAAACTTTGGTTGATTTTCTTACACCTTTCTTTAAAACGACAAGCACGTGTGTAATGAGTTAGCATGGTTCGACTAGCCCCTAAATACTATGCTTCGTTTACTATGCCGCTCAAGTGTATTAGTGCTGTTTCATACAACTGGAGGACTAATACTAGACTTTTTTGTGTACTGTGGGCATCAGACAGAGAATCAGTCCTGTATATTGAGTCGGTGGTAGTTCAGATAAATGTTCCAGTTTCAATTTCCAGTTTCAATATTTGACCCTCTTTTTTTCTACTTTTCCTTCCTTTCTCTCCCTTTCTTGCTCTTACCCACACTTGAATCTCTTTGTAACCTAATTTTGTCCAAAAGAGTTTGAATCACTGGCTTTGTTGGTGGTTATACTGAAATATATTTTCAAAGATCTGTGTAAATATATGTATATGCCATGCAAAGTCTGCAATCTAATGATTTACTCTTTTATGTTATACAGCAGATCTGTTCAAAGATATAACATCTGTATATGCACTAACTGGACTGATTAGAGTACTATGGAACAAAATAATGCAAATGTTTTTTATGATTTGATCAAGGCATCATGTGGATGCCAGGATACACAGGTTTATCTGCTTGACTAATCAATCAATATGCAGAAGCCAGTCGTATCTGGCATTATATGATAGTGTAAGCTCTTTCAAAATTGGTTCTAACTGACTGGATGTCCATTCAGACTAACCTGTGTGATTCAAGTAACAAGCATGAACCTCTTAACCAACATCAGTTTGCTCATACGAGAAATGTATATGAGTAGTATATCGACACTTTCTTAAATGGTATAAGCCTTGAATTATGGATTGTGTAGCTGTAGTAATCTATATGCAAGAAAGACGAATATACGCTGTCTAAAGGCTGAGGAACATCACAGTCATACTCAGTCCCTTACAATCAGTGCATTTATTTGGCATTAATTTGGTTGATATTATTATGCTGAGCTGCTCTGTAGTTATGCATGATCACGTGCTCATATGTCTAGCTTGATTAAATTTATGACTGGGTCTCATCTAATATTTGTACACTTTTAGTGGTCCATGAGTGTAAGGCAATTTGAGTAGCTTTTGAATAAATCTAGACAGCCTGTGAACCCATAGCCTTAGCACCTCTCTCTTTCGTTTTCCTTTTCTTTCTATTCTTTTGTCTCACTCTCTCTAATCTGTCCCATTCCTTTCTCCCTAATAAATATGCTATTCAACTACTCTGTTGTTAGTGGTGTTTGGTACGTCTCGTGAATCTCTCAATGCCTTTGGGTTGTGCTGTATTTATTGTGTATAATATATTCTTAGCGTTCAAACAGTGTTGATGACAGTGAATATGACCATACTGAAAAATCACCAAAATTATCCAGAAATTCTGTTGTACTGTTCTATGGAATCCATGAAGGAAAATTCAATAAAGAATAAGTTATCCTGTTGAAAAAATAAAGTCTCATTTCTTGTGCAAATGTAGAAGGTCAAAAGAGGAATGCTTTTTTTTTTTTTTTAAAAAATCAGTAAAGTCACATTCATTACATATATGCACAAAGTTACATACATAAAGCACATTAAACATGAATTTAATATTAGCCTGTTGTTGTTCTCTGTATGAGAGGCTAGGCTTGACTAGCTGGAATAAACACAAGTAATCTAGGATGTTTTCTAATTTTAGCTTCCAATTTCCATGTCATCAATCCAGCCAGTGTATTTAGGTATTTCTGAAATCCCAAAGATTGTTTAATAATAGAATATTAGGAAAAATGTACATAGGTGTTCTACTTACAGGAAACATGGCCAAATATTTAGCATTCTTTGTACTGAACAATATGTCCTCTCTGCATCTGGTACTGGTACTGGTTACTATGTACTGTGCGATAGATATATACTGTATCTGATGGTGGTTATATGACCGAGTGGAAGACTGCCATTACGGTTTCCTTCAGAACTTTTTTCCCATTTGCTTGTTTCTTTGCCAAGTACTAAAGTCTTCACCTTGAGACCACGAACTCACATGTGCAGCCTATAAAAGGTCCACACTACATTACACTCTTCTCCTAGCCATTATCATCTTCCCAATACATGTTTAATGAACACCTTAGGTGCTAAAGATAACCCAAAGAGAAGGAACACTCCACTTATTGGGTTTATATCTGCGCAGTTTCTGTGAATATTCTCCCCATGTCTGCATGGGTTTCCTCCTCTTTCTCCAGTTTTTTCTCACCTAAAATATGTAGGCAGATTGATGACTTTAAACTCTACATAGGTATGAATGAATGTGTGAACAAATGTGTTCCATCCAGTGTGTATCCTTGTATTTGCGCCCTGCGTTCTAACTGAGATAGAAGATTTGTTTAACAGGACATTTCACATGTGAAATCGCACAGTTTGTAGGACTTTATAGCTGACCTCTTATCCACACGTTTAAAACCACATGCTGCTCTATTAAATATTATGTGCCCTACTGTGAAGTAAGCACTAATGAGTATGTTAATAGGCGATTTCGAAGCCATAAAACAAGTTCTTGCTTTCAGAGCTATACTTTGGTCTCTCTTTTGCAAAATTACAGTACTTTTAGTAAAAAAAAATCTTAATGATAAAGCTAAGACAACCTCTAACCAACTCAGCAGTTCTTCCATAACTTCTGTCAAAAGATTTAAGCTTCAGTTGCCCTCTAAGACAACCACAAAGAAGGAGTTTCTTACACATCTTTTTGCAAGTGAGGCTGTATTGGCTTTTGTGTGTACCGAGGTTGCACTTCAGTTCAACCACATTTGATTCTGCAAGGTCTTGCAGGGAGAAAGTGTTTGTGCTATTTGTAAGTCTGAGAAGATGGTAGACATAACCGAAACTACTGAAACTACAATACCTGATGTTAGCTTGCTTGGAGTTGCTGCATTACACCAAGACCACAAAAGGGACCATTCTCACCTTTGAGATTGTAAGTACAAAATTAAAATAAATTAACATTAAAATATAAACATTTGAGGAGCGGTGCACTGTACTTTTTAGTACAAATAAATCATAGTACGTGTACTTTTACTTGAGCTTTTTAAAAAATAAAATACTCAAATTTGCTATATTTATTGTGCCGGCTATATAAGAAATTTTGTGCAAATTTGAAATAATTCAGTTTCTAGGTATTTGTTTGCAAGATAGCTAACAATGTGGCTAGAAACAAACTATGAATTAACATGAGCTAACTTGCTAGTTAACAAACCTAGCAAGCTACTGAAACTCCAAACAGCATTTGGCTAAGCTAATTAGCAAGCTATTTTATATCTATTTTATATATGCTGCTGATAAACGAGGTGGTGTTCATTTCAGCATAGCTCACTTGGTTAGTTAAGATAATTGTTCAAAAATGCATTACTCAGATATATTACATTTTGGATTAGTTGTGCCAGTTGTAGATATTTTAAAAAAAAAAAGTCTTTCACTAGGCTAGTTATTTACTCTTACTTGAGTAATTTTCTTGCTCACTACTTTTACTCAAGTGAATTATTACTACAGTAGCAGTATTTCTACTCATGGCATTGTGTTTTGAATTCTTTCCACCACTGGTGTGGCTCTAAGGCTATTATCACTCACTTAGGTTCTTTCCCCACCAAAACCATTTTTCATTGCAAAGGTCAGTTCTGTCTAATCACATGCCTGCCACCCAACTGGCATTGCACCTGACACCCATCCCTTCGTCTTGTGGTTGGCGAGCCAACAAGATGCCTCCATATCATAATTTTGGGTTGAACCCAAAAATTATACATCTATTTTTTTTTTTTTTTATTTAAGGGAGAATTATTTAATGTCAAAAATGTGTTTCTTTCAGATGGTATAAGATATTATTTGTATGTATGTGTACAAGGAGCCAATGTGAAATTTAGAAAAATACACTGAGGGATCATTTGCCATTCTGTTTCTGTTGTGACACCTGTTGGAGTTTAGATTTATTAGGAATTTTGAGGCAGTCTGAGAAATAAATCAAGTCAAGGCACGAAAGAAAGAGAACTGTACTTCAACTACTGTATGTGTACATAAAAATATATGTGTATATAAAAATGTTAGCTTTTCATTTGCCTATGGGATTTTTTGTTTTACTTTCGCCAGGTATACCAATATTTGTCTCAACATTTTTATGGGTTGGGTCTATATTTTAAAAAACAAATAAACAAATAAAAAAACAAACAAAAAAAAAACCTGTGTGCATTTCAAGTCTTTGGACTACTGGCAGTGCTTTGTTTGGCTAGGACAGTTACATAATTACCAAAGACATTAAGAGCAACACACCCCAGATCGCATTAAATGGTAAGTATTTGTGTTTTTTAGGTCACCATCTAGCACAGAAGTTTGTGAGTTGTTTGGTACCATTCCGCTTAGTGTAAAATCTAAACATAGTTATAAAGACCTACACTTCCAGGATAACTTTAGTTCATTATACTTTAACATTGGTCTACACATGCCCTTCCCTATAACATCGACCCTGCCCTCTGCCACCCCCACACAACAAAAACATTGTGGTCCACATTGTTAAGGTTGGGAATTTGTAATCTAGCACCAGGGGCACCGACAGGAGTTTTGGGCTTTGTCACAAGTAAATTCACTGAGCAACAGACAATATTTATACCAAAAGCACATCCTGTCTACTCTGGGCCATTGGAATCACCTCCACCAAACATCTGCATTGGAATGGACCTTAACTTTCAGTTACTTAGCTATATACCTATACTCCAGTCAGCATTATGTCTGTGTTGGCTCTGTGTTGACTACGACCAATTCCAATAGGTTAATTTAATCATGTAAACAAATTCTTGAGGTGCCGGATGTAAAGGAAGGTTCCTTTTCATGCACACAAAAAGTCTTTAGAAGAAAGAAAAGTCATACTGCCCAGTAATACTGATAGTATGGTGTGCAAGCACACTGCAGTAAACTGTTTAGTATGAAAGTAGATGATATAAGCTTTCACCCACAGCTGTTCACTTCTGATATTTCTCTTATTTATTTCCTTGTTTTAGTGAGATCATCATCTGAGAAGATTCTAGAACAAAAACCATGAATTCATTTGCTGTGTTTTTATGTCCATGATTTTTTTTTGAATGGAGCTTGCATAATTTTTTATACTCAGATGTCTACTGCTTTCAGTTTTAACAGCTAGGAATTCTCATTTAAAGATAATGTTTTTATTGTATATTAATTTGATTTGAATTTAATTTCCATGATAAGCTAAAACATTTCATTTTTTTATTTAAAATTCTCTATGTTGCAATAAAAAAAGCTTTTAGAAAAAAACAACTTTAGTATTTATAAGAATGACTCTGTATAAAAAACCCTGAAAAACAAAAGTCCCAGTACATTACAGACACATATTAATGTTCAGTATCAAGTATTACACACTTCACAGAAATGAAATGAAATACACAATTCAATCAGTACAAAAAGTATAAACATTAATATATACCAAGAAGTAAAAATTAATTAAATATGCTGCTTGGCCTGTGAGTAGTCTTTAAATGTATTTCCCCATATTATGGAGCTTTCCTGAGTTCTTAGTCATCTTAAACCTGTGTGGGATCTATAAACTGGTCTCCTCTAGGTTTAGGTGGTTCAACAGTATGTTGTTCTTCCGATGGCTGAGTTACTGCAATGACGTGGTCCCCTGTTAACCCAGAGGACTTAGTGCAGGTTTTCAGTCCATCTCGAAGCTCAGATAGCTGGAGGGAGTGACTGACAAGGGTACTGTTGACCTGGGAAAAATATCCATCTGAATGTTTCTCCAGTTCTCCTCGGATCAGCTCCAAGTCTTCAGCCAGCTGTGACAAGCCACCACACTGACCTTCTACACGGGCCACACGTCCCCCTACATCAGTCACCTCTTTCTGGACCCCCAGAGCAGTGGAGCGGCAGCTCTGCATCTCTGAAGCCAGCCTGTGCCGTAGATCCTGCAACTCACCCTTCAGACGAGTCAGCCTCCTCTCCCCAGCACCCAACATAGAAGCCTGCCGTCCAACCAACTGCACCACACCCTTAACCTGCTGTGCTAGCCTCTCCTCTCGCTCTTGCCAGGTAAGGTTAGCTTGTCCAACTTCACGCTCCACCTTCCCAAATGAGTCTTTTAGTCCACAAAGTGTGTGATTGACAGAGTGCATGCTCACCTTCAGCAGGGTAACCTCACCTTGAAGCTCCTTCTCTTCTTGTCTCTCAGTCAACTGTGTGAGCAATGAATTTAAAGTGGCATTCAGATGGTCTAGTCTTTCTGTCTGTGCACTGAGCTGCCCATTAAGGTTTTCATGTGTTTTCTTGTCTTTCTCTTCCAAGGTTATCAGTGGTTCAGCATATCCAGTAAGGACTGGTTGTGGAGCACAAGAGGTAGTGCAGACAAGTTCAAGGGAATTAAGCTGCTTCTGAATGAGGTCCAGATCTTCCTCTACCCTCTTTTTGAGGGACTTGACTTCTGTGTCTAATGTGGGTACTGTCTGACATTCAACCCGAATTGTAGAAGTAGCATTATCCAGTTCCTCCATAGCAGCAAACAAACGAATTTCAAGATCCTTTATCTTTTCCTCCAGGCAGTCCTCTAGGATACCAGCTGTTCTTTCACCTACACGTCCTTGTTCCTTCTCTGTTGTACTCAAAAGTGACTCCACATAGGCCAGTCTACCTTCTACCATGCCCTCTACATGGTCCTTGTGGCTACCTAGTTCGGCTTGAAGGTGCACTTGGGACTGGTTCAAGCCATCCATTGACTGCTCTAGAAGAACCAGCCTTTCTGTCATGCCAGACATCGCTGTGCAGCAAGCATCTTCAGATTCTAGACCTTGGTGCTCAGCATAAATGTTTGCAAGCTCAATTTTCAAGGTTGTCACACTACTATTTACAACCTGCTCCAGCTGTTCCTGTCCTTCCATGATCTCTTTCTTGCACTGGAGATGCACCTCCATCACCAGATCCTCACAACGCTGCTCTGCAGTCTCCACACGTTTGTCAAACTCTCCTATGACAGCTGCTCCTGCCTTACTAAGTTTGGTTTCCACCAGTGTCTCTAGGGCTTTTTGAGAATCTGTGAGATTCACCGCCCCACCAGACAACCTCTGCAGGGTCTCCTCATGGTCCAGTACTGTCTTTCTTAACTCTACAAGATCTGTGCTCTTAGCCAGTACCTCAGCACGCAGCTCTGCCACCTTTTCAGCCAACTCACCCAGGTTTGGGAATTGACCTATGGCATCTGAGCCCTCTATATCTGGTGCTCCCCCAGGCAGGTCTCCAAAACCAATAGTCATGTCCTGAGATGCAGCGGCTATGGGAGCTGGAGCTGCAGACAGAAGGGTAGAGAGCATGCGGTTTGCATCTTCCCGGAGAGAGGCACGTAGATGGTCTTCTAAGCTGGTCACTTTAGCACGAAGCATCTCAAGACCAAGCGAAAGTCGCTGCACATCCTCTTCCATCTGATTTAAATGTTCAACTCTGACACTGTCCTCTTCAACAGCTATGGTGAAGAAATGCAGATAAATAGTTAAAAAATAATAGTCAAATATGGATCTTCTTCTATGATAAATGAATGAATGCCGAACTTTCACACCTAGACAACTAACAAATTAAAATATTTTATTTGTTGTATAAAAACATGCATGTGGAAATGTTGGGAAAAAAAACCCTTAATCTTACCCTGATTTAGCTCACTATCACCCGAAGATGCCTGTGTTTCAGGAACCGGCTTTGTCTCTGGATATGGAATTGACTGTTGGTGATCTGGTATGGGATCCTGGTAGTTTGTTATTGGTTCACGATCATCTGAAATAGGATCATGTACAGAATCTTGATCATTAGTCAGAGGGTTGTGTTGTTCCAGCACTGTATCAGGATGATCTGTTTCAGGCTCCTGATAAGGCTCAAATGAAGTTTCTGGATAAGACGGTGCAGCATTAAGGCCAGGATATTCATCCATTATGTTAGATGGTGTCAAGGGTTGATTCCAGAGGTTTCTGTTATAGTTGGGTTGGGACATTGGGCCCTGAAATAGAGGCATTGGACCTTTTTGGAAAGGCACTCGCTCTTCATAAGCATTTACTGGGCCATTATAAGAGGTCATATGACCTTTGAAGGCAGATATTGGGCCCTTGAAAGGTGGCGTAGAGCCTTTGTAAGAAGATAGGGGACCTTTAATGGATAGCTGTGGACCTTTATGAGATGGCATAGGACCTTTGTAGGATGGCACATGACCCTTGAAAGGGGGCATTGCTTTCATTCCATAAGCGGTAGGTCCAATGTTACAACCAACACCAGTGAATCCAGGACAACAACGCCACTCCAACTCTGTCATTGTCTTGTATGCCACTTTAAACACTGGCTTGTAGAGCATCCGGTACCTATGAATGTAGATAGGCAATACACTAATGTAAATAATCAGATTCTGTGCCGTTTCAATATTAGAAAATGTATTTTCAATATGGTCATCTTTGCAGTAAATACATTAAACAGATAATCGCAGTATTACTTACCTAAGTCCTGGACACTTCTTCCCCCAGCCACATTTTTTGTACTCTGCCTTCACATAAGGAGCTGCACCATCCTGAACAGTGTAGGAAACACTCTTTTCCACTACATATGCACAGTGGTTTCTAGAAAAAAGGGGGTAGGAAGAATAAAAGAAAGGCAGAATATAATTTTATCATGTAAATATTTAAATCTTTTTCCAATATAATAATCTGGGATATTTACAGATTTAGAGGCAGAAAGATTTAAATGCTGGCTGAACATGAAAATAAAGCAAAAGCTAACAAAAATAAAAATAAGAATAAATGATTACCAAAGATATATTATTATTAATAATGATATATTACCAAATATTGGAATTAGATGCTTCTGTGCTTTTTTCTAGTTGAAATTGTTCCATTTTTCTTTTTAATAGTACCAGAAGAGAATGCTATCTTCAACAGTAATAAAACAAATCAAAATGTATTATACAAACAAAGCACAATTTACATTTACGTACATGTAAATTCACATTTAAGGAACTAAATGGATAGCCAGCTACTTATAGGACACAAAGGTTACATTGTTTAGTGATACATTAGATGTCATACTTTAGAGAGAACCCCTTGAATACCTGACAGTACAGCTTTTATATGTTAGATATTTTTAGTACAATATACTGATAATACTCACTTGTGTCTAGCAGTGGGTTTGCCTGAGCTATAATGAGGATTGGCTCCTGACTTGTAGAAGCTGAAACGGTTGGGCATGGGATGGAAAGCCGCAAAAGCATTTGTAACAGCTATACTAACACTCAGAAAAATGAGTGGGTTCAGGAAATCTAGCCACAGCATCTTGTGATGAATCCAAAGAAAGACCAATAACCAAAAAGAAGTTCCGGATTGTCCTAACAATTTGCAATGCGTCAAATGCCCATTTGTAGTGCTGGTGCTCTGGAGGCTTCTGTGGTCTGGGCACCAGCCCTCACAACCAACTAATAAAGCAATGTGTGACCTGATTTACATAGTCCCACCCTTCATTCCACAAAATACAACATACAGTATGGCATTTTAACACACACACACACACACACACACACACACATTTGTATGCTCTGATTTTTTTGTTAATTCTTTTTTATTTGCTCGTTATTTTAATCCCTTTTTTTTTCTTTTACTGAACTTGCATTAATTTATCCACATTGCTGTTAAAAACACTGAATTTATGCCTGGACCTGGACAGAATAAGGTATTGAAATGGAAAACATAGTGGTGGATGGCGATTAGGTAATTTAAAATAAGGTAGTAGAGACAATATGACAAATATAGCAGAGACTGATAAATAATTGTGATGTGCTCCTAAATAAAACAATTGGTATAGAATCATATATAAACTAAGCAAATCAGTTTATATTTCATTTTTTTTACATAGTCAATATTTTGTTTGACTTCATATCTTGTGTTCTCATCTTACAGTGTGTCGTACAATCGATTATTGTGTTAATGTAGAGGTAGTAGGAGGATATAATCACAGCAAAGGGAACATACGGACTTAAAAACACATGCTGACACAGAGGAGTGGACTAAATGCACTTGATGCAGATAAATAGGACCAGTTAAAATGCAGTTAATAACAGTTATCTGATAAGACCAAAATTGTAGTAATGAAAACACATGCACACCAAGTAGATGGGAATGTTCGTGTATAATGTGATAGCATGAGTGAGCCATGATTTGTTAATTATGACCATGAACACAATGTAACATGTAAAATGTATTCTTAAATAGTCAGTTTTTTGTGACCATTACATATGAGTTTAGCTGTTCTTAGTTTAATTGTGGTTTTCCTTGTGGTGTTTTTGTGGTAAACTGTGAATTCTTGGACCACATCTGGAAGTGACCACTCAGACTGCTCAAGCACACATTCAGTGTACACCACACCTCAGTAACACTGCCCCCCCCCAACCCCCCCAACCCCCACACCCCACAAACCTCTCCTTTAAACCACCAGGCATAAACACAACCCACATCTTTGTTTAGTTGCTAATGAGAGGCTAATAAGTAGACAGTGTTCACTTTGTTTCCAAGATGGATTTCTAAGAAAGTCTCTATTTTGGCTGCACTTCACAAAAAAAAAAGATGCAATTCCTTTCATTCATATTTTTGAATAAATATAAATAAAAGTGCAATGATTTTAATGAGAAATACAAATTGTTAATAGTTTCAGATGTATGCTCATATTGGTACGATATGTTTAATGAGTTTTGACTGTATTATTTAGTATATAGTATATAGTTTTGACTGTAAAAGTCCTGTATTAACATTATAACATTATTATATTATTATGTTATATTATTATATAACAGTATCTTAAGCAATGGCCCAAATATCAGATGACCTTTTACTTCTCTCTTACTAAAAAAAAATTACTACTTTTTTCTATGTTAATTAGTTTTATGTTTATTAATGTTGATATCATTGCTGAAATACAGGGAGTGATCATTTTTCCTTTTGATGTTAGGTAGAGTACTAGTTGACTTTTATGCTGTTCATCTAAAAAATATCTCTGCAAATAAGAATGACCATTTGTGTTGATGTTTGTTCATTATTACCTTGTCTAACTTTCCGAACAATTAGGCATCAGGAAAGATTTTGAAATCAGTTTTCAAATTAGCAGTACGAGGCATGTTGATTAATTATTGCAGGTGCTGCTGACTGTTTCTCTAAACTGGTTCAGCTCACCAGATCACAGCCACAGTACGTATTTTCCTGTCTCTCTTTCCTTCCCTGCCACCTCCACCCAGGAAATGCATAATACAGCAACTGTTCAGGACCATATTCACCTGCCCAGAAGAAAGGAACGCTTTATTTCACTGGTATATGCACCACCCATGTTCTTCAAATAACTCCATGTCTAAATGGGGTGGGGTTCATTTTTCCTCCCTCTGACTACAATATGTTCCTTGTAGAAACTGAAGCTAGTAAATGATGTATAATTTGTAGAACATGGAAAGTCTGTGTGTATGTATTGGTTCCAGCATTAGTGTACACATCTGTCAGCCTGGTAGACTTGTGAAATCTTCCTAAATGTTTTCTTTTCTCCTTCTTGCTTTTCTTCGTGTGGTGCTTGTTCTCCCCACAACTCTGTTTATACATGGCACAAACTATCCACATTCCACCACTAACTGTAATGTTCTTAAAGTCAGCTCTGCGTTTGTCTTGGGAGAGCTGAAGTGTTTGGTGTGGAGTGTGGCTGAAGACTATTCCGGAAACAGGGTTTAATTTGGTTTCCCAACCTAGTGCCAAAATGGAACATCATTATGACCTTTAGTGAAATAAAGATAAATATAAATATGAAAATAAAGCCTAAATGAATACAAGTGAATACATGGTATGAAGTACATTCATTGCATGTGTGAAAATAAATAAGTAACAAAGTTAGTAGAATAAGATTTTATTTGGCACCATCTTCTATTACCCTGTACCCATTTTGGTTTTGAATTTAAAATTATTCATCCATATATACTTGGTTTGGGTTTAGAAGAAGCTAGAGACTATTTGATTTTTTGTTTTTTTACATTTTTAACTATGATGACCTTTGAAACCCCCCAATATCCTGATTTTTTAAATTTTGGCTCATGGAAATTGTGCCATAAAGGTATAAAAAATTATTTTAAAACAATCAAACATACAAGCAAAAAACAGAAAGAGTCCATCTCCAGTTAATTATCAATAGAAAACAAAATATTTTGACAATTAATATTTAATATTCTTTACAATTCTTTAAAAAATGACTTTATAAAGAGGAGTGATTTTAAACTTATGACTATTTTAAAAACTGCTGTCCTCAGAGTCATGGGTACTCTTAAAAAAACAGTCATGGCAGACTGTGACTCCTGTCATATCAAAAAACTGGAACACAATACCAGTTTTTTTTTTAGCTTGTATAGTGTGATGCAAATGCTCACATTCTCAATCTACTCTTTCACAGATGGAGAGAGGACTTGGACAATGTTACAGCATGGAAAATGACATTACATCTGAGCTGTTTTTTATTGGAATGCTCAGTGTTTTCCTAAGCCCAGTATCTTTCATCATGATGTTGCCAGATAGCAAGTGCATCTAGTCCATGTCATGGCTGTGCATTCCCTCATGAGTCAGCTGCAGCTTTAGTGGTATGCGGCAATATGAGTTAACAACTTTTATTTCTTGATCTTTGTTAACAGCAGGCCCATTCAAAGGCCACATTGCAACAAGTACCAACTGAGGGTGTTTAGCTTCCCCATACATATCCCAAATTGTGATGTTCAATGAAAGCTGCCTTATGCAATCAAGTTGTATAGCCATTTTGGGTTTAATGGAAGTACTGCCTAATCTGATTTTATTTCTCAATCATTGAAGATACTGAACTAAATCTTTTCTATTCTTTTGACTATATTAAAAACATTAGGAAGAAACCTTGAGAGGAACCAGACTCAAAAAGGAACCCATCCTCTTCTGGGTGACACTGGAAAGCACGATTATGAGTCTCATCCAGAGCTATATACTATACAGTCAAACAGTACTGAGTGTGTTGAAGGGATCTTCAGTATGAGCATCACAGACATTATTTATTTCATTAGACTTTTTAGCTTCAAGTCTATAGTATCCAAGTGAAGGTATCCACTGAGTAGTGAATGAGACTTGACTGTTTTCAGTAAGTGCAATGTAGTGAGATCTAAGTGAGAGGAAGACAGGACAGATTATTATGCTACAAAAGGCCTCATTTATGAAGCTGGATACACAAGAAATTTGGTATTAATGAAAATCTCATAATTTTGGAAAAATGTATCCGACTTGTGCACTGGAGTTTGTGTAAATTTACACACAAGAAGTCTAACTAATGTAAACCTCAATTGATCGGCTTCATATCATATCATTTGCATGGATTACTGCACTTTTATATATGAATTATACTGACAGTACCCATCAGCCACTGCACAGCACCTGACCACAACACTCGCCATGCCACATGACTGTTTGCACCTGAATCACCTTGTGGGATAATGAGCACTTGTATACAAGTCCTGTCTTGTGTAGCACTGTTTGTCAAGCTTTTGCCATGGTTGTCATTGTGCTGTGTGCCATGCTGTCACTTCTACTTGTATGATTCTTGCCTTGTATCTATAGTTCATGTTTATATTTCTTATGCTCACCCTTTTTTTGGTTTTGTTTGTACTTTGTTTAATAAATTATCCGCACTTGCTTCCGCCTCTGCTACCATTCCATGACAACAACCTTATCCAGAGCGACTCATATTAGTGCTTAGTGCTTATATTAGTCCTCATACTATTTCACTAGGTCATGGACTAAGAATACCATAGAGAAAATTTTATACTAATTAATTCATTTGATACTATTGGCATTAATTAAAAATATACACAGGACTTGGACAATGTTACAGCATAGAAAATGACATCTGCACTGTTTTTATTGGAATGCTCAGTATTTTCTCAGCTCAATAGATTTCATCATGATTTTTGCCAGATAGCAAGTGCATCTAGTTCATGTCATGGCTTTGCATTCCCTCATGAGTTTCCCTGTGTGATGAGCTTGGTGTCCATGATCACCTGGGTACAGTGTAGGTCTTTTTTCCTCGTATTTTTTTCTCCTACACCTAATTCACCTTTTCTGTAATTTACATCTAGATTTTGACCTTTTCAGGTGCTCTTACACTGCTAAGTATTTTTTTTACTGGCATAGACGTGAGTCGAAATAACTTCCGCTTCTACCATTCTGCCTTTTCTTTTACCTTTCCATAGTCATTTCACGTTTCCAGCCCTCAGTGTGGTTTACCTTTTATGCAGTTTTGTGGGCGGCACTAAAGGCAAATGAGCTGTGTTGGGAAAGTGCACGTTATGGGTGATCAACATACATATGTGAGTACAAAGAAAATCAGGGTTTCTGAAACTTTTGTAAATCAGCCAGAAATTTTTATTTTGGTTTGCCTTATGCAAACATTCTTTTATCAGTCTAAAAGACTGATAAATGAGGCCTATGGTGCACAAAGTGCAAGTAGGGACTTTAACAGGGCTAGCTATGACAACATAAATAAAAAAGAGAGCCAGAAGGTAACACATACATGAGAGCACACAGCCACTCCACCATCAACAAACCTGATTAACAAAAAACTTGACTAAAGGCAAGAAAGCAACAAAAGCAAATAGGTTTTCAGCCTAGATTTAAAGATTGAGACTATGTCTGAGTCATGAACACTAATTGGAAGACTGATCATAGCAGGCAAGGTGAATCATAAAAGAACAAAAGTTTGTTTGGACACTGTGATGCGAGACCATTCAGTGTTTTATATGTCATTTGTCGTATTTTATAATCAATGCAAAATTTCTTCTGGTTTTAGTAAGAACTCTGCATTTTAGTAAGGCTGCTGTATTCTGGGCTAACTTGGGCTTGTTTCTGCACCTACTAGTATATCCAGAGTGCAAGGTGTTGCAGAAGTCCAACCTAGAGGTAACAAAGGCATGAACTAGTTTTTCTGCCTCATGTAATGACATTATATATACTATCTTAGCAATATTTCTGAGATGAAAAAAAGCTACCGTAGTAATATTAATTACATGAGCTTCAAATGAGAGACTGGAGTCAATAATCACACCAAGGTCTTTCACTGATGCACACGATGTAACTGAAATGACATCCTGAGTTACTACGTAATCAGAAAGCTTACTTCTATCTGTCTGTGGTCCTAATAGTAGTACTTCTGTCTTGTCAGAATTAAGTAGGAGGAAGTTACTCAGCATCCAGTGACTAATGTCCTTTACACATTCCTTTTTCCACAGCTGGTGTCTGTTAACTGGCTTTGCTGAAATATACAGATGGTATACAGAGGTAGCATAAATAGAGAAAAGAGCAATCGGCTTAGAACAGAGCCTTGTGGAATGCCAAACATTACTCTAGTATGCATAGGGAAGTCACCATTTACATCTAAAAACTGATAATGATCAGTCAAATAAGACCTGAGCCAGGAAAGAGCTATTCCCTTAACTCCAATAACATGTTCTAGTCTATATAGAAGAATTCTTAAGAATATTATGATCCATGGTGTGAAAAATCGCCTCTGGCTTGCTCATTAGGGACAAATTTAAATCTGTATCCAGATTTCTGGAAAGCTGCTTTGTGACAATGTCCACTGTTAAAAGCAATATATACATGACACCGAATGGAATGGAATTGAATTGAATTGAATCAGCAACTCTGGGAGATTTTCAATAAAACTGTGTACAGTAGCTGAAGTGATTGTATGCTTGATGCTGTAGCATGGTGAAGTGCGTATCTTATGACTAAGACACATTTTAAACGAAATTGTGTGAGCTGAGCTTCAGATTGAGGTAATGTGCCTATGTTTTCTATATTTAAAACAAATGTCAGTATTAAATCAAGGGTGTATCCACTATAATGAGTAGGTCCTATTATGTTCTGACTGATCCCTACTGACTCTAGAATGGACAGTGCAATCTGTTCTCAGGGGGTCTAGCAGATTATCAAAATGAATATGAATTTTTTGACAACCATGTAGAAATTCAGAATACAGCCCTCGGGGTCTGTAAATACTAATTATGGCAGCTAACTAACTGGCCTGCTCCTCCTCCTTCCACTGAAAATGAGAAAAACCAAGAGTTTATATGTCATTAAATAGTACTATGTGGTTGTTTCTATAAACAATATGAGGTAGAATGAGTGGTTAGTAGAAACTAATTCCAGGATAGATTTTTTACTAGTTTTGGATTTTTGGGAGTGTGGTTTGTAATAATGAAAGGTTCCATTGTATAAATACAAAAGAAGCATTGTTTTTGGCAGTGAATAATTTTCCATCCCTGTGAAGTTATGACAAAAAAAGGTTTACATAAATTTGTGTATTCACAAGCCAGTACTACAAAGCATTAAAGGAGCTATAGACTGAAGTATTACCACACATTGTAGAGTTATAGAGGTGGATGTTTTAGCATTAAGCATAGTTTGACTGTGCTCGTATAGTGTGATTGTGTCTGCTAACTGTAATGCAGTTTTATTCCATGTGTGGTTTCAAAGATATTAGATATATTAGACACATCTGAAACTGCAAAGATTGCAAACCTTCTCTTTCTATTTACCCACATCCTATTTGCTTGCTGTGGTCTGCTTATCTTGTGCATGTAGTATCAAGTGTTTGCATGATAGCTCTGTTTTCACAGATTCTCAGTTTTTTTGATGCTGTGCTCATTCTTTCAATCACTCATCACTCATTTACTTTGCTTCTCACTCTCATAATGTTAATAAAGGAAAGAGAAAATAAAACCAGCGGTGTTGTGGTTGGGTTGAGAAAAGTGTACTTAAATTCCTTTTCTTTTGAAAATCCTTTCTTTTAAGGATTTCTGAGTGTTTGATACAGTATGTAGGTAATAAAATTACAATGGTGGGTTTTTCTTCCAGGTGAAGCAAGGAAATAATCACCAGTACCTACTGTAGATGTCTTCTCCAGAGATTATTTGGTTTAGAGCCTGATCTCCTCTCTAAGTCTTATTTAGATTTAAGATAAATGTGGAATAAAGTGCTGTAAATCTTTTTGCATCTTTTTTTCTTTTTCAGAGTTTTACAGTAGGAACGTCACAGTTTAAGCATCAGGAGAGTGTCAGGATTAGGTATGTAAGAAGAGCAGGAGAATGAGATTTACATGATACCTCACTCCATTCTGAAGAAAACTCTCTGTACTTGAGTAGTTTATGGAGTGAAACTCGGTTCATGCCAAAGAACAGATCAGCTTGAAAAATTTGGACTTTCCATAAACTCATTTTCTTTATTCTACTTTGCTCATATTTCCCAAAGAAAAATATCAAGATTATCCACATGAGGCAATTAATAGTCATTAATAATCCTACTACCTAACAATAGCCCTACTATCTATCAGTTAATTAAAAATTAACTGCATATGAGTGCTGATAAAACAACACACACACATACACACACACACACACACACACACACTTTATTCTGCTAGAGCATCAGCCAACCCAGAACAGACCATCTGTCCACCTCTCTGCTACCTCTAGGTCTGTACTGAAGCATCCAGTATTACACATTTTTAAGTAAACGATCCACCTGAGTAGACTCTGTACATTGTTATTATTTTGATTGATGTCACAAAATATAGTTCCTTATAACTTTAATTTCATACTTTTCATCTGAACATGGAGATGGCAATGCATAAATTACTCATCATCAAATTACTCACCATAAATTAAAAAATTATTATATATCATCAGAAAGGGGCATCATCTCATCCGAAAGGACAGTGACTACAGGTATAGTCAAGCTTTGGCAAGGACTGATAAGCACAAAAACCCCAGCACTCATATGAACAGGTAAATCCCAAACTTTGTATGAGTTGAGCTTCATTCTAATTTTGCCACCCTCTGGAGCTGGTCCCTCTTGAATAGTCTAATTATAAATGGGATTTTTAAAAATTCAGGTGTCTACTGAAATAGTACAGAACCAATATATGACAAAGAAGTTTCAACTACATAGGGCATTGCATTAATGTACACTTACCCACTTACGCAGTCTTATCCGGTCAAACATGATAAGCTTTCTGTTTGTCAGTGGACGATGTCGCACAGTGGAGGTTGCAGGAAGAAAGGATATGCCAGATGGAGAATCAAGTAGATGAATAAACTAACATAGACCTACTTTGTTCCTACCCACTTTGTTCCCGCCACTGTGTACAACCTACAACTACAGAGACTGTCACATTCACGTTCACTGGCTTACTGATCACACACCTGAACTCAGTCACTCAATCATAGCCACACAGTATATAAGGACTCTCACACCAACCATTCAGTGTGAAATATATGTGCTGTGTTTTCATATCAGTTGATACCCATCCTTTCTACTATCATAGTCTTTCTGGTTTTCACGTTTTTGGCCTTTGCCTAGTCTATTTCAAGTTGCTTGTTCATTACCTGTTTATTGACTGCATTCATGTCTCACGTTTGGATTATCCTGCAAGCTTTTCTAGTAAAGGCATTGTTTACCTGCATCTGCATCCGTATCTTCTTTCTTTAAACGTTCACACAAATATGAACATGTAAATAACATGTTGTAATGAACCCACAACAAAATTATACAGTTAAAAACTGACTGGGATATGGGGTTAGTCCAGTGACCCTATACATTTTGAGATAATACGAATCGGGGACAGATTACTCAACAAAATGGCTATGTTTATAGCTTATTTGATCCTGTGACCACTGAAGGAGAGATATTATAATGACTTCCAATCCTACCATCTTCCTCCCATCTTCCTTCCTTGTTCTTTCTTTGTTCGATGAAGACCATAACATATGAGTTGCTGGCAATTTAAACAGGGATGTGAAACTGCTCCAAGGTGGCTTATTGAGATCACAATGGAGAACATACAGATTGTACTGCAAAATAACTAATCAAAATACTAATGATCTGACAAAATCCCACCAGGGATTTAGCTTAAATATCATTATGATTTCCTGTTAAGTAGTTCTATGACATATTAGACTAGCTTCAATTAGGCAATTAGGTTTTTATCTTCAGCTCCCTCCTCTGTCTGGTTATACCACTTAAGAAAATAATTTTTAATCCTGTTCTGCAGTGTGAAGGACAATTGTCCTAGTCCTGTGAGTTTTCCAAGCTTACTGAGCCATATAGTTAACAAGGAAATTAAGTCCTCTCATTACGCACAATTGTGTTTCAACAGTAGAGCTGTATACCATCCAAGGGGCATAGACTACAGAGAGGTGATGTGTCACCCAGCACAAATACTAGCTGAGCTGTGGAATGGATAGTCTATACAATAGCTTTCTACTTTATAGTGTCTTTATCCTCATTGCAGAAATAGCAGTCAAGGGTTCCTTACATCTTCAACACAGCCTAGACCATATCAAATAAATTCCATTAAAGGTTTTAAATTGAATGGATTTAGAGTTAAGTTCTCTGGAGACCTTTTTCAAATTTTTTGACATCTAACAGTCTCACTCTGGAATCAATACTCCAAGAATTGCTTCCCACACCACTCTAGAAGATGAGGCATTTTTATCTGTGTGGCTCAATAGCATTATATAATAATATGAGTGCTTTTCCAGGGATCTCAGATAACATTCATGTGTGGGGGAAGGTGGAGATAAAGGGAAGCCAAAGGGATTGATTAGTAAAGGCCCAAGCTTCTAATATCTATAAAAAAAAATGCTGCTTTGTTAGATTACACCACTCTTTCTGATTACTGAAGACCTTAAATATATTTCCACCATACAGATTTCCATGAGTAGTAATTCCTTGGTCAAACCATGATTTCCAACAAAATGGTACACAATACATAATTTAAAAATGGAATTGTTGTAAAAAGGAGTTGTGATACTGAGATTTTTTTAATGCCTTCTTTTGGGTAACGTTGCCAAAAAAAAAAAAAACATACAATGATGGCTATGTAAATGCACATCATGAAATAAGCAGTGTTTATAAGTATATAAGGCAACTCCTACCAAAACTTCATGTTTAAGATTCTTTAAAATTGACATCTGAGAGAAACTGCCATCTTGTCCTTTTGTAGATGAAACAAGCTATCTAACTTGGGGCGTAGTATTGCAATAATATTACCAGTATCACAGCCCCTTACAGATGAGATCATTAACATGGATACAAGAAAGAAATCTATATTTGACCTATCATTACAGGGGGAGACAGAGAAGGCATATTGCCATATTTTAGGGTTACACAGATGGTAAATGTCAACCAAATCTGAGTCTTAGGTCAAATATAGTATAGGTACATTTATAGGTCAGGTGAGCAGTGTGATGAAATCTAGTATATGGTCCATTACTTGATTAATCCCCCCGCCCAGCCAAAGTTATAAGATATTCAACGAATAAATTTAATCTCCCTGAGATTCCTGAAAAGAGGCCCTGAATATCACAGAGACATATAAGTTGTCCGACTTCAAATGTGCATTCCTTAAAGATTTAGATTGCATCTTTTATAAGTAAGAAAGAATCCTCCTCTGCTTAGACCCACATGATGCTTAAAAAACAACCCACCCAGTCTCAGCAGATAATTTTGGTTTCTTTATATAGAATAATTTATCCGTCTATATCCTGAAAGAAAAACTGTCACTTTTCTTTTTAGATTTAATGCATAGTTTTCACGTTTACTATGTGCTGCTTTTTTTTTTTTTTTTTTTAAATATTCCAGTTGCTTGCATATACCAGGTCATAAGAAGAGAAAATACTACTATCATATGAAAATGCATATCTCAACCAGAAAAATACCACTCTGTAAGAATAGAGAAATATACTTTTACAAGCAGAGAAGGAAAACCACAGCACTAACTCCTGTTTGTGCAAAACTGTAGTGGAAACCAATTAACACCAGGGGGCGCCTAAGAAACTGTATTCCCTGAACAAAAGAACAACCTGATTGTCACATTCTTCATCCCCAGAGCTTTTAGAGGGGGCAATCAGGCATTCTTGATAAGCTGTGAAAAACCAAACGGGGGAAAAATTATTCCTTTTCCCTTTATAATCTGGACTGACTATCGTTGACACCAACCACACACCAAAATTCACCCTAAATGGCATGCAAACTACTATTTATACTCAAAAATGTTCCCTATGCTTAATTCTGTGAAAGTAGAATCGAGATTATGGAAAGGAAGTTCCCAAGGCATTTTGGGAGAAGACTCTTGGCAGAGTGCATTCTTTATTTGCTTGCACCAAACATGGGCTTACCTTGTACAAAAGTAATAATGTGGCGCACATCATGAAGTTCAGAGTCTCTAAGCTATTTAATGATGTGGGTTCAGTTTGTAGCAGATGTCATCAAAGCTTGGCTACATACATGTTTTGCATCTTTCTAACCATATACATCTTCTTAAACAACCCATGTTATAATTATTGACTTCAGAACCCATTTGCTTTTGTTACCTTGTTGGCACAACGTCTAATTTTGCTAAAAATTAGGCCTGACTGCCACAATATTTGGATTGTTCATGTTCAGTTCCAGTAAACAGTTCCAACTGTATACATATATATATATATAGTACACCATATATATGTATACAATATAACAATGTATGCATATTTATCCTTTTGTCTCTGGTCTACATTTTCCATTTGTTATTATCTACCCAGATAACATGATATCTTGTCCTGGAATTATATGTACTAGAATTGGTTTATATATAGCTGTTTTCCTCATCACGCATTTCCTCATCAATATTCCTTTTGTAACATTTTGTCAATTCCATGTCAAAGAAATGATTTGTTGTTGTTTGTGAATCTATTCCTCACTGGAAAAACAATTGACAGTTTTATTAAATTATTAAAATAAAGAGTTTTTTTTTAATGCCTACCACCAGACTGCATGTGGTATTACATGGAGACAAATATAATAAAATCAAACAGACTTGGACTTTTCCAGACTGAAATGAGGAATAGTCTGTTCATGTGTACTGAATTGTATGTAGATTGTTGAAATGGTATCATAACTACAATAAAGAAATAGAAATGAATCACCCCTAAAATTTACCCTAAGTGATTTTTCTGTGTAATGATGACAGAAGAAATGCTTTACAAACTAATAAAACGCTTGTCTGAAGTATGTCCTTATGATGTGTCTTTACTTAGAGAAAAACAGAGCTTGTTAATTTCACAGCCTCTGCTTCCATGAAAAAAATTTTGTTTGCTATCTAGGAGCTACTGTGGCAATGTGTCAAGCTTGTGATTCCTTAGGCACACACTGTAAATAGATGTAAATTAAACTGATGCATATCTGAATTCATATGCAGGGACAGACAGGCAGATTTAATATGGGTATGGAGAGAAAGTGTCAGCACTCTTACTTGGTTCTGATTGGATAAATTAAAGGCGTGCTTCCAAACTGATAAGGACTATTCCTGCTCTGTAAGCTGCAACACCCTGCCATTCATAATGCAATGGGACCCATTTAACTGACCAAATCTTGTAGTGGAAGAGAAACATGGTTTTACTGTGTGTAAGATACTTGTATTTGAGCTGGCTCTTACAATACGCTCCTTGTACAATCAGCAACAACAAATCTTTATTCTTCATGAAAATGGAAATGGATACACCCTACTCACACAACCACAGCATTTCACTAAGGAAAAAGAAAATTATTTACCTTTTCTGGCAGTAAATTAAACCTTATTTTGCAAGATCAGGAAATACTGACCCAGTGTTAAAGAAAGCTTGTTTATTCCAATGAACCTTGAAGTCTAAAAAACTACTAAAAAAAAAAAAAAGAAAATTGTCATTTTAAGATGATGTTCACTGTATGCCTACACACATGGTGTTGAAATGCTGCACTCTAGTGTACAACATAATCTAAGGAGAGCACACTGGTTATGTCCCAAACCACATTCTATGATACTAAGCTGCTTGTTAACACAGTACCCCACTTATTATATTGTTTTAATACATTGTTTTAAAAATTAGTATGGAGTTATTACAGTGTCAAACATATCCACATGTGATTTCATTCACACATGTAAAATAGGATTGCACAGTAAAATCTATTCAGATACTTGAATAGCGATATTTCTCCATTTGTAATATTGTGTTTCACAAGTATAAAAGTGTAAAACACAAGTTTAGCAAATTTGTAAATCTCTGCCTGTGGTTCTGTCAAAGAATTGTAACATTATACATACATGAAGAGGTAACTAGCTCTCTATAATGTTAGGTAGTTAATGTTAGTTCACTGGGTAATACGCAGTAATCCATTAGAAATATTGTGAAAGAATGTTTGCTGTTAATGTTAATAGGATATGTTGACATAAACTGATATGCCATCAAGCCACACAGCCAGGTATATGTGTTTTTAGATGTTATTGGAATCCGATTCATGGTTGTGCTGCTTGATATATCAAGTTTTAGTGTTGCAGGTTGTGCACATTTTTTTGCAGACAAGAAACGAGCTACAAACAGGCCATGTAGTATGATATCAAGATTGTAAATGCTGCTTGATAAGTTTTCCTTACAGATGTGTACCTGTGCTATATATGAAGACACTGTCCTATTAGTCACTACATGCCTGTGAGCTTTCCTCCTGTATAAATAATAAATAAATAAAAAATAAATGTGCACACAAAATAGCTGTGTGCATCTTAGAGGAAGCGTGTTACTCCCTAAGCCTTCCTGGATGGTAGGTGTTGTGTGATAGAGGAAGAAAAGCTAGAAGGTGGGAATTAGCAATGTCTAAATCACAAAGTAAAGAGTTTCAAATACAAAGAAATTCAAATGTATTGAGCGAGCCCCCTTTCGAAGACACAATGCTATGTATTCATAATCACTATAGAACGCGATTACAGAACGAATAAGCATTGCAGTGCACAAACCTTATTTTCCATGTGAATATTTTTGCCACAGTAATAACTCAATAGAATAAAAGGAACCTGCTGTTGAGCCCAGATTACTTTCTCTCATACTTTTTCCTGTTAGTTTCTTTGTAGTTAGTGAATAATATGCTTTAACATGAATAACTGAAAAATAAGCCGAGACTGTATACTATTATTATTCATTCATCTTCAGTAAGTGTGCGCTGTGGTTGCAGGGCACCTGGAGCCTACCCTGGGAAAACCATTGCAAGCACCACTCACACATACATTCACACCTAGGGGCAATTTAGAGTCAACAATTCATTTAACAGTATGTTTTCAGGAGGTGTGAGAAAACCAGAGAATCCAAAGGAAAACCCACAAGGCCAAAGGGAGAACATGTGAAACTCCTCATAGTGGCCTGAGCTCGTGATTGAACCAGGGACCCTGAAGCTGTGAGGCAGCAATGCTAACTGCACCACCACTAATTATTGTTACTATTATTATTATTATTAGTAGTAGTAGTAGTAAGCTAGAAAGCTTATTATGATTATTACAATAGCTCTGATCTCACCATACAGATGATTGTGATGATTGTGGTGATTGTGAAGAATACAAAGTTGTCCTATTCAATAAATCAGTTTGCCTGTTTATTTCCTCCATGCCCTTCTGCACCTGCAGTGTTATTTTTCAGAGATCCCACTTGAGTGTTTAATTAATTTAATTACAGACTATGGTGGGACACATCTTTGGGGCTGTTTCTTGGAAGACATGACTAGTCACAGGCTGAATCTGAAATAACTCTTCACCCTCTATATGGGTACTAAACAGAGAATAATATAGTGGCTTCTATGTCCTGTGTAATGCACCTTATATCTAATAGAGAACCACTTGTCATTTCTAGCCAAGTTAAGTGGACAGCCACAAAATACATGCAAACTAATGCATTAGCTATATCAGATTTTCTGTTTAATTGCAAAATCTGTGCTATTTTCCATTCCTGTTAAGCGATGATTATAGGGGTTAAAGCAAGGGCATAGGAGTAATTTGGCAACAGGGACGTTAGACACATTAATTTCAATAGAGTATTTTGGATAGAAACATTTAGGTTGTTATGAATTGCAATGGATTTGTTTGTGTATTTGCTTAGGCTATATTTTCTTCTTCTTTTTTTGTGGCTGGCCACCAGAAATGTTGGTGACTAGTTCATTAAATATCTAGCTCATATCACTGATTAGAGATTTTTTGCTTTGTTGATAGGATGCTTTACATCCACTTCTGGCTGTAGGGAGCAGAAATCAGATGTGACTCATTGCCCCAATTTAGTAACATAGATGTCAATGGCTTTTACTGAAGTGATTTAGGACAAGCTGTAGGATTGCTGTAAATTGTAGCTATTTAGCAGACAAAATGCATTTGAATGGGTAGAATTTGTTCCAGGCGGTTTCCTTAATTTGCTGACACCTCCCCAAAAAAAAAAAGTACAGGTTTATTCATTAATCTTCAGTAACCATGGTATTCCTGGTGGACCATAGTTAATGGCAAGACACCATGCAAACACACATTTACATGTTCACTTATAGCCATGTTTTTGGGAAATGGGAGGAACCTGGAATAAACCCACACAGACAAGGAAATGTGAAAGACAGATAGTACACCCAAGCTCAGAACTGAACCAAGTACTCCAGAGCTGTAAGGCAGCAACGCTACCCACTGCACCATCATGCCACTTGTACTAGGACTCTAGATTGCACATAGTTAGCGATGTGTGTGAATGGTGCCCTGTGATTGTCTAGCATCCCATCTAAGGGGTATTCCTGCCTCGTTCCCAGTGTTCCTAGGATAGGCCTGACCAGGATAAAGCTGTTACTGAAGTTGAATGAATGAATGAATGAATGAATGAATGCATGAATTTGATCCAATAGAAAAAAACATCCCCTGCCTTATCTGAATGTGGCATCAGTAGTTATTCGGTGCATCTGTTTGTGTAACTGGGACAGTGTTGAGTGAAATTAAATGTTAAATGTGTAAAGATTTCTTAGATATATGATATAATACTACTACTATATAACACTTGAAGTCATGGTTGAGGTAAACTTGTAAGATGACGTGAATGATTATTCCCAACAGAATATTTATTCTTGTTTCCTTTGTTTTTTATTTGATCTAGTCAGGGTATGTTTGTTATAGATTATTACCTTTTGGCACCACTTGACTAATTGGTGTATTGTCTATAGTTATAGGGGGCCACAGTGGCTTAGTGGTTAGCACTGTTGCCTCACACCTCCGGGGTTGGGGGATGGAACCCTGCCTCCATCCTGTGTGTGCAGCACTTGCATGTTCTCCTCGTGCTTCAGGGGTTTCCTCCGGGTACTCTGGTTTCCTCTCCCAGTCCAAAGGCATGCCTTGTAGGCTGATTGGCATTTCCAAATTGTCAGTAGTGTGTGAGAATGTGTGTGATTGTGTCCTGTGATGGTTGGCACTCTGTCCAGGATGCCCCCTGCCTTGTGCCCTGAGTCCCCTGGGATAGGCTCCAGGCTCCCTGTGACCCTGTGTAGGGTAAATGGTACAATGGTACATGGTGCGCTATAGTTATATAGAATGGATGGATGCTCTATAGTCTACATCACAGGGTTTGAAGTTACAACAATAAAAATGTTTTAAAAAATGGGAGTGGGTTACAATACCTTTATCCTTTATAAAAGGGAGGCATGGCACATAATAGCCTGGTTCCTCTACATAGGCCATGATTTATAAGAAATGACAGGTGTTCAGATTAGATTTTAAACGTTCAAATTGAGACTTTCTTCAGTTTTTAACAAATCTCTTTTATGCAAACAGAGTGAAATGGTTAGATTTTATTTCTAATTCAGGAATTTCTCGGAAAAGGCGCGAGGGGCGTTTGGCTCGTCAGTTGATTGACGTCGCTGTCACCTGTGCTGAATGGGGCGGGGCCAGAGCGCGGGACGTTTTCATTGGCACGGAGAAATCCCTCTTCTCACTCAGCACTCTCAGTCCGCACACAGCGCAAAGCCGAGCGACCGGAGCTGAGCGTGTGCCAAGCTGTCGGGTCGTGCAGACTAAAATGGGACATTACATCTCACAACTTTTTCACTAAGAGGAATTCCAGACGGATTAATGGCATGGCTGTCGACGGTAAATCGTTTTTATTTATTGTAAACAGACGTAAACAGATGGTCATGTTTTTGTGGGGACCAAATGGTTGGCACTTTCGACCAGACAGAGTAAATAAATGTTAATAGGTGTGAAACTTTCACACGTTGTAAAGCTAGCCTTTAGTTTGTTGTGGAAGGAAGAAATGTTATGTGAAAACTATTATAAAACTCCTCTTTCTGCGCTTGAAAGTGCTTCAGGCATTCAGGTAAAAGGGATTTTTGTCCGACAGAATGATGTTCCACTTCACATAGGTGTTTGTTTATTTTAAATAGCGCGTGGCTTGTGTTGTTGTGCTTTTGATTCTGTTTTGTTTAGTATTAATACATGCATAGTTCATTATTATCCCAAATGTTTCGCACCCACATGAAGAAACTTTGAATTTGTTAAAGTAATTCTATAAATACTTCCTTCTCAGAAAGAGAAAGCACATAAAGTATGTATTTTCCTGTTTCCATTTGTGCACTGTTGGTGCTTGAGCTGTTGCTCTGTTGCTAATTCTATTCTTTCTTCTGTGCAGTTCTGGTTGTGGGAAAGGTGGCTTGTCTTTAACACTGGTGTACTCAGAGATTATAGGAATTGTTTTGCAGATTACAAGAGACTAATAAGCTGCAGTACTGGTCTGTCATTACAGTGATTCTCTGTTCCTGGTCTGAACTTGTCCTACCTGAAAGCATCAATCATTTATCCACACACACACACGCACACACGCACACACACACAAATTTACATTTTACATTGGCAGATGCTTTTGTCAAGAGACTTATGGGCTAAAACATGCAAACAATACAACAGCAATGCAAAGCACCTTGAGTATGTATCTAGACTAGAGACAAATGCTGGATTGTAGAAGTGTTAGACTGGTGCATAAACAAATTGTTACACCAAAGTGCATAAACAGAAATACTACTACTACTACTACTACTAAAATCAGAGCACCAGGAAGTAGATCCTGCAACTGATGCAAAGTAATTGCAGAATAACAAAGCATTATCCTGGATATTACAACACACAGTCGATCACTGACCCAAAAACCCATCCACAAATATATCTACATCACCTACTACCCACTCACCCAAGCACCCATTCATACAACTACATCCAAAAAAACCCAACCACTCACCCATGTGACCAACACACACACAGTATTACCACCCACACATCCATCCATACACACACAAACTACCAACAGTCCACACACACACAAAGAGAGAGAGAGAGATAAACAAGCATATAAACCCAGACACATGGAAAACTTCAGCTTTTGATCACTGCTGCTATTAACAGCAGAGCCATTTACCTGCTGAGAGGCTCACCACTGCTTTAATAGTGACTTGCAAATTCGTTCTGGCATTCGTCTGCATCAGTAATTAAGCACTAGTGCTGGAGGCGCTGGCTGCAGACCTGTCTCAGCCTTTCCCTTCTAGCTCATTACTCTGCACAGATGTTGCATTTCATTCGTCCTCTGAAGTTCAAAGCCCCTCACACTATTGCCAGAATTGGTTTGCATAGCCTACATGATGCATACAGACTGCATGATGAACTTGCACCAGTTGACCTGAGAGAGTACATCAGATATATATTAAAAAAAAAAAAAAAAAAGTCTGGGCTACTTATTATGTTTTTCCCCCATTACCTTGCATTAATTTTATATTTTAATGAGTGGAGTACTAGTGTGAATAAATGAATGAGATTCATGGGGCAGTCATTCACCTTGAATCACCCTTCTGAAAGAATGCAGTAAGGATATTTTACAGCATTATTTATTCTCTTAATGCATTGCCATTGTAGTGTTTTAGCAGTGTCTTAGCGTTGTTATTATGTTCAAATGTGAACGAAGTATTTCATTCCCAAAGTAAACACGAGTGTTGAAGAATGGCAATGTCTTCTCATGTGGTAAACTTGGGGCTTAAACCAAGCCAGATATTTACACCTTAATACATTTTGAAATCTCATAACTTGTATTGGTTGAGCTCATTTCTGCTGGTTGCTGAGGTCTATAAAAGAGGGACTGGATCTACAAAACACATATACAGCATAATAAGCCATGATTTTATTTAACTTCCTTATCCCAAACTCCCCACAAATCCCATCCCTCCCATACCCACATCAGAAACTCTGTAATGAAAGCCACTTTGTTAGTGTGTGACTCCATCCCGAAGCAGATCGTGTTTACTTCACATAGACCATGGTCAGATGAACAGACTTGATGAGAACTGCCTTTGTGGGTCTGTGGGTCTGGAGGAGGTGGGGGTGGGGGGCCAAGGGCAAGAGAGACAAGCAAGATTTCATCACATCCAGTTCCCCACCTTCTGTCACACACACATGCACAAACCTCTTACATTATCACGGTCGACTGGTTGTCCTCGGTTCAGCTATGACAACATTGTCAATTAGAGGAGTGTGATTTTAATGAGCATGTGTACACTGACTAAACACTTGTCTGTAAACACACTGGCCACTCACCCTTCACTGAGAAAACATACTCAGACTGCCTCTTGAATCATTAATGCCAGTGCTGGAGCTGGAATATGCAGGGTGATCAAGCCAGGATGTGAGCACACTCTCACATACCAGTGATCAGAGGGTCAGTGAAGCTCTGGATCCAAGACTAATATCCTATCTGGCAGCTGACATAAGCTATGCTGCTACGGGTTGGCCAACATCTGACGCAGGAGTCAACTTGAGGGAGAGTCTTTGTCCAGTGCTGCAAATCACCTCGCCTTTCAATGTCTGTAGGTGGATGTGAGGAAACAAGGGCAGTAGTTGCAGCAGCAGTACACAGAAGCAGTACATCATTTAGATCCAAAGAACTCTGTGGCAGTCCCTTGAACTGGATGACCAATCATGCAGATGGGTTGCTGCCAAATCGGTGGTGCAGTTTTCCATGTCTGTTTAGCTTCAGAGTGATGTTTTTCTGTCCAGGTCGGATGTAGAAAAAAAATCTGCTGATTGTGTAAATGTGAGTTAGTATGAGACGTTCTGTTTTCCCTTGGAGTCGTGGAAAATCCATATGCTGTTAATTACACTAACCCATAATCCACAAAAACACAGCAGTTTTACAACCTTACTATATCCTGTATTCGAAAGCATAGTGTTTCTTTTAATTAAGCATCAAACATCTATAGCATTAATGAGGAATTCACACTGTCTGGGTTTTTGTCTGCCAAGTTTTTTTTGCTTTGCCTGAAGGCAAAACAGAACAGTCAGGACAGAGGTTACCTTCTCAAAGTGTCAAGCTCTCTTATTCTCTCTTGTTCCATAGCTGCCTCCAGCTTTAGTTTCTGTCGTCCTGCAGTAGAGTACAAGGCACTTCCAGAAGACTTTAAGTACCAGCTGAGCCGCTGCACCGGTGGAAATCTTACCTGGCATGAGTGTCTTGGGAACAAAACAGCAGGCGGTCGTACTGTCAAACTTCTACAGCAGCCAGGAACCGAGGCCTTGCAGGTAACTTCACAAAACCACTTTGAACATCTTGGTGGTAAAGTAGTTTAGTGAAGTACTGAAGTTAAGACCAGCATCTTGTTGAATGTCTTAACTTCCTGACAGAGGCAACCAGGTTTTGGGCTAATTTATAGTCATTAGTGACTCATTGGCAAGTAGCCTGAGTTAACCCTTAAACTCTAACCACCATATTACTAAATATCTTTTCCTAGCCACTGAATAATTCATACTAGTTAATGAATAATGTTTTGCAATAATTTTGAATAACTCAATAACAAGTCAAGGAGGCAAAACCTTTTTTTCACGAGTTATTTAATCTCTTCACTGAAATTTCCTGACGTGCCATCTATTCAGGCAGCTGTTTTGTGTTAAGTGCTTCGTGCTAATTGAGTGAATTTTTTTTCCATTTCATTTAACTTTTTTTTCTGTCTGCCTGTTTTTCAGACAAAATCATTAGCTATGGTTTATTATAGACTGGAGCCATTTCAGAGTCTCAGAGTGTATTGTGTATGGTGTCTATGTGTAACAAATTCCTGCCATGTCTTAGTGTTTCAGTGAAAGCAGAGATACATAAAACATTTTTCTCTCAAACCTAAAAGATGTGTTTGTATTCCTTTGGAATAGCTGCATGTTTGTCATTAGAAAGCTTGGAGGGAAAAAAGTTACTGCTTTAGTAAATTGCTAAAGTTACAGTTAACTTTAGAATTATTGGCAGAATTCATTATGTTGTTTAAAATCTTACCCTAAAACTTAAATTTTAACAAACATCCCAAAAACGTTAATGATGACTTTTATGCACCAGCATATTGTTTTAAAATGGGTATGGATGTGCAGTGACAGCAATTTAAAAACCAGTAGAATTTCTTTAAGCATGACCATTTGGTTGAATGTATTCTAGCAAATGAAATAAATAGTTCTCATGATAATAAGTGGTTATAGGAAATTGTTCGAGTGGAGTTTAAAGCATTATGTGCAATGTACTGTATGTTTGTTTTATTGGCTATTTCCCATTTTCTTAAAGGGTGCCAATAAACCAGCAGTTGCTCCACTTCAAATTCATAGATTCATTGCATCGCAATGCAAAGAGCAGAAATCCATAAGCTGATGAGACTAATGAAACTAGAAATTGTTGGTTGTTATTGTTTTCTCCAATAAGGGAAATGAACCCCATCATATACTGGTTTATGAAGAATTTAGAAACTTTCTGTACAATCTACAATGTATTCTGAACAACATAATGCCAGTAGCTTTATGATATGGGAATAATATAGGTTCATAATCCTCAGGCATGATACTACAGAAATAATAATGCTATTTGGAGTTACGAACAGTGTCTGAGAATATAGTGGCTTAAATACATTGCATTTTCGACTACATCCTTCTGCTTCATCTAAAAAGAACTGCAGCAGGAACAGTATGATGGTGTGACAGCGATAATGAACCTTACAGCTGTGAGAAATCACTGATCATTTCTAAGCACCCTGTCAGTTACCGCTGTAATGCTTTCATACTACTGCTTCATGTCTTTAAACAGGCATTCTCTTTATGGCTGAAGTCCACACATTAGCCAGTAAACTGTGCTACAAGAGGGAGGGTGTTATTCCACACCCATTCTTCACTGCATTTTGCATGACTGCGATGGCTGATATCCTCATGTTTTCTGACATGCACTATTCAAAGACATGGCTATGAATAATATAAAGGTCAAAAGGGTGAAAGAAAGAGGAAATGTTGCCATTCTCTTTCTTTGTTTCTGTCTGTCTTTTTATTCCCATTTCTTCCTCTCTTACCCATCCCCCTTTGCTCTCTATTCAGCCATCCATCCAAATCAAGACTTTATTTGCAGAAAATGGGAAAGATGCAGCTGAGCCGGGAGGCAGAGCAAAGCAAAGGCTCTTGTTCGAGAATGGCTTTAAATAGACTGTAAAGTCTCTTAGCTCCTGAACACTGGTAATGGATGATTGAACACTACAGGCAGATATACGAACCGTAGTGTTTGTGTTGAACTCTAGCTGAGCCTTTACATTTTCATATTGAAAAAAACAGCCTCCTGTGCCCCCCTTCCATGCCCCCAGTGGGTACGTCCAGATTCTGTCAATAGCACAGGCTTGCCTTCTTTATAGATTTTATTCTACATTTGGGCTGATTGATGCTTCTAGCTAAACTAATCTTTCTTACAAGTTGAAATGGTTTTAATTGGCTTTATTCTTGAGTGATTATTAGTGGCAAATAACCTGAGTTAACCCCTTAAACTCCCAGCACTACATAACTACATATGTTTTCTTATTAGACTAGTTGATGTCATTGAATAATTCATAATAATTACTGAATAATGTGCTTTACAGTGAATAACAGAATCATAAGGAGAGTTATGATCATGATAATCATGAGATAATCATGAGACTTTTAAGGAGGTGAAACCTTTTTTGTTCATGATTTAAGTTAATTTTTTTTTTAATTTAAAATGATATTTTTATATCACTTTATTATCTGAAGTGCCATCTATTCCTGGAGCTGTTTTGTGTTAAATATAAACACTTTCACGTGACCAAAATCAATTCGTGATGAAATGCGTGCCTGCCCAAGGGAAAACCCTTGCACCAGTCCTTTTTTTTTTATGGAATGCAAAAATCACACCATTTGTCTTGCAGTTACCACTACTTCTACTACCAATAATAATAATAATAATAATAATAATTTTAACTACTTAAATGATATATTCAGGAGACATTTAGGCCTGACACTTTTGGACGTATGATCGGAAAGACTTTATTGATCCCCAAAATGGAAATTTGGGCACTACTGTGGCTGAAAGGCACAGTGCAAAAAGGACAAAATAAATACACATAATTTAACACATAATATAACACACAATAACACATTCACACAGTGCAAAGACATCAGTGCACAAGCAAGACAAACTGCAGTAACACATCAACACCGATGAAACATTCACATTTTCATTTTGGGAAAGTGGGTCCAGAACAACAGTGTAAGGGGGAAAAAAACAAAATAAAACTTAAAGACCCACTCCTGATGGAGAGAGAGAGAGAGAGAGAGAGAGAGAGACTACTGCCTTTCTTCTCCCAGATCTGAAAGATCTGTGAACATGGTTCCACTCCCTTTTCTCTCCACCCCATTTCTTACATTACACGATTTAATCATTTCACTAGCTGTCCAATTAACAAGATTTAACAACCAATGCTAGATATTTACACTACAGAAAAGGCTTGTGGTAAATTATATATGTAACCTAGTTTTAAAAGTTATACAAAGTAGGGTCCAAAAGTCTGAGACCACATTGAAAATCTGGGATTTTTTTTTTGGAAACTTGTGGAGTCCATGCCAGTTCGAATGCACGCTGTCATTAAAGCAAAAAGTGGACATACCAAATACTAAGAAACTAAGAAATTTATGTAAATATTTCAAAAATTCTACTTTTCACTCAAGTTGTTGTCAATAATATAATTTGCAGTGAAAATTGTGAGTGAAAGTGAAGTGACGTGTGGCCAAGTATGGTGACCCATACTCAGAATTTGTGCTCTGCATTTAACCCATCCACGTGCACACACACAGTAGTGAACACACACCCAGAGCAGTGGGCAGCAAGTCCGACTCTCTAACCATTAGGCCACGACTGCCCCTGCTGTATATATTATAAGTGTCATTCAATAAAGTAACATACAGTGGATGTCTATGATTATAGTAGAAGTTGTATTTTTAGAGAAATATCCATTTTTGGTCTAAAAGTAAGCTTTTTCTGTGTCATGAGGAGTGTGTCTTATCAGACAGCAGACACCTTCAAATCTGGAGATAATTTATGTTCTTAAAATAATGTGACATCTTGGGTTTTTCTTAAACACAATTGTATTGAATGCCTTTGTATGCTGTAAAAAAAAAAAGAAGAATCATCGTTCTTTTGGTATAAGTATTTGCAAACTTGGCAAATATTTGGTTATCCAGAAGTAACATACAGACTGTTATTATTATTATTATTATTATTATTATTAGTAGTAGTAGTAGTAGTAGTAGTAGTAGTAGTCGTAATGTTAATTCCTCTCTCTGCCTCCATGTCCTAGTGTCCTAATTTTTTTCTTTAAAGGCTAAATATTTAAAGCAAAGCTGTGCTTATATTCTTTTGCAATATCTGTTGCATTTTCTTTTTGTAAAGTGAAGTTAGTTCACGAACACTATCCTGGCTTTGAAGAGTTTTTTTAGTGGGTGTGCTGTTGTGTGCCCCCCCCCCCCCCCCCCAAACCTTGCAAGAGCCAATCAGAGCTGCAGCTACTTGCTCTTTTTTTGTTCCAATGAAGTGAACCAATGATCAAAAGCTCTGTATAATTAGTCTACTATATTAATATACCTCTTACAGAGTCCAAACAGTAACTGCTGAAATCGTGGGTAATTTTCATCTATTTTGGGCCTCAATGTGAATCATGATTTTTCATAAATAATGAAAGTTAGCACCCTCCAGACAGATCAGCTAGTGCGGACTGTGTGGATGCTTTGTACTTATATGACCTCCTAATGGAAGTAGCCATCCATTACTGTTGAGGAATTTTTGTATCTCGTTTTTCAAAAGAAAAGAAAGACAGAAAGAAAGAAAGAAAGCAAAGTAAGTCAGACCGTAATGAGGATTTAATGCTAATGGTGGTGTGGCGATCTGTCTACAAGAAAATAGCAGGTTGAGTAACACGAAAGCCAGTTTCCATCTCATTACTGCATTCTGTAATTACCCGTCAGAGGCACCCTTGTCTATGTAGGGGGTGGATAAATCATAAATTCATTAGCCTGCCCACCACAAAAGTAAAAGCTCTAAAGTGTTTGCCTAGTCCCATATTTTGTTGCTGAGTACCTTTTTTGAGTAGGCTAAAATGCAGTGGCTAACATAAAGTGTGGTGAGATAATTAGAGTGTTGGGTACATTTAATACAGACTAAGGGAAATGAACGAGTATATGATCATGTAGCAGATTGTGTTTGCACTCTCAACATAAAGCCAGGAAGTCATTGGCCAACGTCTATGAGATGTGGTGTTCTTTCACCCATAAAATATATTATTTGATTTCTTTGTTTTCTCTTGATATGTTTAACTACGAAATGACTTTTTAAAAATCTTTCCCCCATTTTTGCCACCTAATTTCCCACCCACCAGACAGCTCTCGCATATGCCAGCTACCAGTGTCATTGTGATTGACAGGAAAGAAACAGGAGTAGGTTTATGTTTGTTGAACCTACATGTTCGCTAGACAGCAATGAATAAGAACTAATAGCCATGACATGAAGGGTGTTTAAACAGTCATGGTGTTTACACAAACATTGTCATGTTGGGGCTTAGTCAGTAACAGACATATGGAAAGGAGACCCATTGATTGGCATCTGCACTGCGGATAAATGTTCAGTGACCAATCAGCCCAATTTTCTTGATCAGTTATTGTTTGATTATTGGTTTTCGTGGTATTTGTATGTATTATTGGTTTCGAGAGGGGAAAGTCCCTTACGGTCCCAGCCATGTCAGAGAGAATGATTGGGATGTGAAAGGACATATGTATCCAACCAGTTCAAATAGGGAGTACCATTCTCTGATTCAGCTTTGTGTGTGTGCACATGTGTGTCTGCTGTTACACACGAAAGATCTCCCTAGGGCCATTCAAGAGAGAACACTGCAGTTAAAATGGCTGTCAGGGAGGGAGGGAGAGAGTGTGAGGGCAAAAACTGTGAAGGAGAAAGAAAATTGGAGATAAATGGGAGTGGGCCAGAATAAAAACATACGCAGATGGCAGTTAATGGGTCATCAAAGCAAACAAATAGAAGAAAAGGCACAAAATTGGTGTGAATAATGAAAAGGACTTCGTGGGAGTGAATGATACAACAAATTAGACATATTATATTCACAGTGCTTGGCTTTGAAAAATGCATAATAATAATAACAATAAATGCCAGAGTGTTAATACCTTGATACAACTTAAAAGGTGAATGGAGGGTTTGTAAACAGCGTCTTCATATATCCTGTCTAAATTCTCAGTTCATCCAAACATTTTCTGGGACTATTTTGATCACAATGATGCACCATACTACTTTTCTAGCTAGGGTATATGAGTGTAAATTGGTTTTTGGGACACCTGCAACAACATTTGTGTTGGCACTGTGCTAGAGGTTACTACATAGCTTTTAGATGGTCTTAGTTTAATGAGGTCTGTTTATGGCATCATGAGTCTGTCAATGTGTTGGCCAAAATGACGACAATCTGAGAGGAAATAATCCATCTTAATTAGTGGCAGCACATAGAGCGGAACACTGCTATTACGAGAAAAAAAAAAGAGATTTATTTCCTAGAGCTCTGTGCAGCAGTTTGAATGTCATCACCATCATGGGATATTGCTCACTTAGTCAAGAGAAAGAAGCTGGGCGTGCATATATATGTGTGTGTGTGTGTGTGTGTGTGTGTGTGTGTGGGGCACTTGTTATGGTACCGATGAAATGCATTCCTAACAAGCTTTGACACATGACGTATGATACGCAGACTCCGAAGCCTCCACTTGGAATGTATTCGCCCATTTCACTGGAATTGTTTTGTTCTCTCTTTCCCTTTTATTTCTGTTTTCTCCCTCAGCTTCACACAGGGGATGCATACTCTGTTTACCACACTAGTCCCACCCTGCCAAGCCTGTCTAGGCCAGTGGTTCTATGGTCCCAACAGGATGTGTGTCGATGGTTAAAGAAACACTGTCCTCACAACTATCTGACCTATGTGGAGGCTTTTTCCCACCATGCCATCACAGGTACGTTCTCTAGACTTCTCTGCTACCAGAGACAAGTTAATGCACTGGGGCAGTTTTCTACATCAAAATTAAATGTTTTTTTTTTTTTTTTTTTTAAATACAGACTTAATTGTTGTAGCTGGCTGCTGGCTTGTGTCACACAGCTGTGTGTAAATGTTTGCATCTGCTTGGAAAAAAAAATGGAAAATGTAACTTTATATATTTGTCAACAAAAAAGAATTCCGTGTCCATTTAACAATAATTCTATTGTGAAACTAAACAGCAAAGAAACTACTTGATTTACTAGAATGCACCCCATTGTGCTGTCTAATGATTTAAAGCAGTCAGCACATTCATTGTGTTAAAGGCATGAAATATTCTAACATTTAACACTCAGTGAGACATAAAGGACCTGAAATATGTTTCACAATGGTAGAAGGTGTAAAAAGAAACATAGAAACAAAGACACTACCAAAGAGTTAAAGTAAAATAACTTAAATGAAAAACTGCCAGAGATTTGCAAAACACTTCAATTGCATTAAATCCTTTTTTTTTTTTTTTGGTTTCATTATTTTGAAGTTATGCAACTTTTGTACTCAACTTCTTACTATTGTTCAATTACTCTAACACAGTACAAAAGAATAAATAAAAAAGGAGGTTTTATATAATAAGTGTATGTTTAGCAATTTGCTCAAGCTAATCACAGTCATGTTCTGACACAGCTATTTTATCCAGTGTGACAGAAGGGTTAGCCTCTGAACTAAAGGTCAGTGAATTCTGGCTTGACTACTTTTCTAGGACCTTAGAAGCTCAGTCAGATGGAATTTAGCAATGGTTTCATTTTGAGTTACAGCGGTGCAGGTGTACAAGCTCTTTACTATATTGTGATTATTATTTTCCGGACAGGTGCAGTATCAGAACTGTAGTAATCCAAACTATCCATCTGTCCATCCAAACTATGAATGTAGTGCATGGTAAAAGCACTGTCCTGTGCTCTCATTACAGGCTTGATACTTAAAAGTGGCATTTATTTGATACTTCAGATATACAACTAAAGATAGCACAATACCATATGACCTGTTTTACGATACAGATACTGATATCAAACCTGGAGCATCAGCTGATATTAATATCTGTTTAAAATTTGAGATTAAAAATTTGTAGCTCCTGAGTGGTGCAATAGAAAAGCGTTCACTCTATCGTCCGGAGATCACAGCCTTCTATGGCCGAGAGTCCAAGACAGCAAAATTAGCCGTGCTTTCTGAGTGGGAGGCATGGCATACTCTCTCTCCCCTATCAATGATAGTCTTCACCTTCCCCGGTTGCTAGCTGTTGTATGATAGGGGAGACCTAACTGGTGGGTGGGAATTGGCCAAGACTAAATTAGGGGGAAAAAAAAAAATTTTAATTAGAAAATTTAGTTGAACTGGCCATCTAAAAGGACCATACTCAAACTGCACATTACCGTCCAGTAAGAAATGCTGTACAAAGACATCACCAAATTCAGACAAAAAGAAACAAAGCTTAAATATCACAGTGCAAATATGTGCAAAATTAGACGGTTTCAGTTTAGTACTTACTCATGCCAAATATATTAAAATAAATGTGTAACAAAATTTCCAGTTTAAAAATACCCTAGCAGTAGAAAATAAAGTTATAAAGGCATTTAACAAGAAGGTAAATGGCATATGGTTATAATAGCATGTTAGCTTGTTATAGAACTGGGTGGATGGCTTCATCCTTTTCCCTCTGATATCCTATCCTGCATTTTCTGCTGATATCTGCCCAATACCTGATCTGTGCTGGTTCTAGATACAACAATTGCATGCATAGGGTGTAGGCATAGTCATGTTGAAGTCAAGTATTTTTTCTGATTTATGATTAATGCCAGCCCTGCCCTTTAGAGAGGGCAACACTGCATATCAATGCATCCAAAGTGGCTGGTAACCACAGTGACTTTGTGCTCTGAGGTCATTACAGCAGAGTTTAAGAAGGCACAGAAGCCCTGATTCATTAGTTCATTTTAATGAGAACATTCTGTTACATCTAATATGACTTGCACAAAATAGAGTCTGAAGTTGAGTGTGTACATAAATGTATACATGAATGTCTGAAGAAGGCAGAAAGCATATTTTATGCATTTGACTGTGTAATTCCCACAGTTCGTCTGAGAATGTGTGTACATATATGCTCTTGTAAGTCCCTTTGTCTGCTTAGACCTCTGCTTCTGCTGTACCCATTCCCATAGTAACCCTTCAAATTGTTTTAGTTTGTCTGTATTCTCAGACCATGGCCTTTTTGTACTAGCATGGGGATATGTTTTATATTAGAGACTACAAAACACTAATGTAAGTCACTCTGGATAAGGGCACCTGTCAAACGTTGTAAATGTAAATGTAAATTTTCTCTGTTTCCACCCTCTCCTTCTCTGGAGAGCCCCATCTGGCTCACTGTTCCTGTCCTTTCTCTCTAATTGAACATAAAGCATCTGGGGCTCAGATGTTATGCAAGTGACAAAAGGAGAGCGAGAGACAGGGAGAGTGACCGAGATACTGAGAGAGGCTTTGCCTGTCATTTGGGGAGAAGACAAGAAGGCAAAGAAAGGCAACAGAGCAGTTGGCCATTCAAGGCTGTGCACTAAAGGTTTTGAAAACCAGCAAGCTCAGTAGGTTTCAGGGCCATGAAAATGACTTCAGGCTTGGTTACCTCTCAGGGAGCAGCTTTAGCAGGATGCCATAATTACATTCAGAATCTCCCCCACCTGTGATTTGCTTGAAGGATCCCAATGAGTAGGGGAGATGCTTCTACGATTTAACAGTCATTTGGAAGCCAGAGTACTTGACACTCCTGGTTTCAGGTTAAGCATCCCTCAAGATTCTTGGCTATTTAAAAGGAAGTAACTCCAAAATTCAGCGTTCAAATTAATTCAAACAACTTCTACAACAAAACAGCTTTTATGACATGTAATTTAATAGTTGCTGAAAATGAACACAATGAGAAAAATGGGTGAAGAAAAGGGAAGATAAAAATATCAGCATATTAATTAAAACAGAACATGTCTGCCGGTCTGTTAGTGTTTGGCATTCTTTTGGTAGACAGCAGGGAGGAAAACAACCTCCGAGACATACAGCAACTCTGCAGAGTCACAGATGACCTTCAGGCTTGAGCTCCCTTTCTGGTGTGTGTGTCTTGTCAGCCCATCTGTATCTGTCCGTGTAAGGGCTGTTGTGTGGTCAGTGACCCAATTTTATACATGATATTATCTTTTGCTCGCCATCAGATCAACACTTACACCAAGGATTATATTAATTTGCGTTTTAATCTGCTGGGTTTGGGGAAAAAACAGTTGCAGAATGATGTGGTGCTAAACCTTTTTTTTTTTTTTTTAAAAAAGAACATTAGGTGCTTATGTCCTAGGGTCTCAGAGATAGCTAACTCAGAGATAGCTCACTGTTCACACTGTTCATACTTAAAACTTCTCTAACAGTATTCATTTGCATTAATCGTAGATATTGATCACTAAATAATAATGTTTAAATAATCTAACCAATGTGATTCAAAGGACCATCTCTCACTCCCTCTCTCTCTCTCTCTCTCTCTCTCTCTCTCTCTCTCTCTCAGGCCGTGCTTTGTTGAGACTGAATGGCGAGAAGTTGGAGAGGATGGGTCTGGTACAGGAAACTCTCAGGCAGGAGCTTCTTCAGCAGGTCCTGCAACTGCAAGTCCAGGAGGGGAGACGCAACCTCCAGCTGCTCAGCAGAGGTGAATGAAAGCTGGGAAACTGATTTAGACAGACAAGCGGCCTCTTTTATCAACTTTTAGTAAAGTTGTGTGTAAATGTTTGAGCGAGCTAAACCCAATTTACAAACGTTTCAGAAACGCTGATTTTCTTGGTATTCACTTGTGTATGTTTATAAACCGTAAAGTGCAAACCATGTTCCTGAAACAGCTCATTTGCATTTAGGCATGCCTACAAAGCTCCATAAAAGGCCAGGTGGACAATGGCTGGAAACACAAAATGACTACTAAAAGATGGGAGAAAAGAGAGAAATGGAAGTTATTTTGACTGGCTTCTGTGCCAGTAAAATATTTAGCAGTGCAACAGCACCTGAACAAGTTAAAATCTAGAGACAGATTACAGAAAAGTTGAATTAGGTGTCAATTAAGTGAGGTGACGAGAAAATGGCGCAACATGAAAATGGAAGCGGAAAAAATATCTACACTGTACCAAGCAATTTTAAAAAATTGTTTGAGGTGTCTCGGCCATCATGCTGGATGTGTTGCACAGCATTCAAAGAAGATGGCGTGGCAAACGGAACCGATTTATAAGCCAGCTTTCATCCTCTGGAAAAAAAAATCATAGTGGTTTCTAAACATCCTTTCTCTCATAAGCGTGATGTACACTAAATCTAAATGCTAAATGCTGTAAAAATAAATAAGTGATTTAAATTTGACAGTATGATCCATGTGTAAAAGTGCAGTAATCCATGCCACTTACATGATTTGAAGTTGAGGCTTACTTTAGTTAGTCTTCTTATGCATAAATTTACACACACTCAGGAAAATGAATAGGATACAATCGTTTTCCTAAAACTACAGGATTTTCATGAATACCAAATTTCTTGTGTAAATGTGTAGGAACGAATAATTTTTGAATACATTTGTTCGTATCCAGCTTTATAAATGAGGCACAGGATGTGATTTGTAAGGAAAGTGACGAAAATTCAGAGAAAGAGAGAGTGTGTTTGTTTTTCCATATGAACAGGATCTCTTTTGCTTGGGAGGATTATGTATTCATTCCTTTCTTCTCCCTCTTCCTCTGACTGCAGGGACTTTTGGGAACCTGTCATAGCTACAGCCATGCGTGGGCAGCTCTGCCAGGCTCAGTGCTGTGAGAGGGCATCAAGGCATGGGGCCACAGGCTGTGTGTGCAAGAAGAGACCTCTGTCTTGGACTGCCACAGGCCACTGAGGCTTTGGCAGAGCTTTCAGCGTTACCAGCTGAACCTTCATGTCCATCTGAGATTCCAGAAGAGCACAGACTAAATCTGCAGCAACAAGGAGAGTAAAGAATCTAACCTGAATCTCCCTTCTGAGAGTAGTGCACTACTCTAAAATGTAGTGTCTCTGTGAGCACAAAGCTGCAGAACTTTAACCAGGAGTGCTGGGAAACGCACGTTTTGCTGGTTTCCTTAAGCTGTTTTCTTCTGCAGAAGTATTTTTCATTTTCATGACAAGTGATTTTGTCCACAAAGACTATGTGGGTGATTTTTCCACTGCACAATAACTCACTGTAATAATCTTTCAAGAGATAAATGCCAGCTAGGAGACCGATGGAATCAGCTACAGTGGAATTACGCAAAAATTAAGAAAGCAGCAAGCTTTGACATGCCTTTCAAAGGTACCACATCTAACTGTGAAATGTCAGAGTGGTATTATAACACAGCTTGAAGGAAAGATGAGGTGATAAAAAAAACAAGCTCATCAGGACTTCACATTGTTTAGCACTCATCACTCATTAAATGTCATGGTTAAAAAGAAATTCTACGAAAGAAATGAAAGAAATCCTTGCTCCATGACTTTTGCTACACACAAATGTAGGCGTTTCTAGTCTATTTGTCACCTTGATGACACACAGAGCTTTACTTGGAGACATTAGAGCATGACAGAAATTCCACAGTAAAAGGTTGACATTCTCTCCATACTTTGTTTTGCATACTGAACAATCACTGATTTGTAATGACTTTTTAAATATACTTTCTTTTAAAAACCATTCTGGCTTACATGGCACCACTGGCCTGAGGACACACGTCCAAGCACCCTTTTACATTCTGGTATTTACCTTATGTTTGCATTCTTCGTATTCATTCCTTTGAAGTCATATTTTAAAATATGTAAATAAGGAACATGATGTTAAGCCTGGAGAAATGTAGACAAATAATTAGTAACTATTTCATTTGGATCTACTGTAATTTACCCCAAGTCTCTGATGTGTGGGTTTTGATGTATGTTGTTGTATAGTAGTTAAACCGATTTGATGAGCTGGACTGACATTAAATACGTAAGTATTACAGCCTCTGTAATATGTGCCAACACTACCTCACTGCTGGCTCTCCATGTGGATTGTTTGGGGGTGTACTGTTCAGGCATTTTGTATATGATTTTGTATATGACTTAGATTATTATGTATAGCCTACATGTCTGATAGGCAGACTGTTACTTTTTGAAGAGGTGTCTCATGGTGTAGCCTACTGAAAGAACATAATAAGCAAAACTTGTTGAGCTTTTGGATAATTTTCCTTCTTGCAATGAATAAATATCTGTGTGGGATTTGAAAGGTGGATTATATATCATTTGCACAAATACAGTTTAAGCCTATCATTGGTACCGCATGCATTCTACATTGTTTTTATTTTCCCTGGCTTAGCTTCTTAGTAAGTGCATTGTGAGTGGAATTAGATATTTTAAAAACCAGATGAAAACAAATTTCTATGCATATGTTCACCAGGAGTGAGAAACACTGTGGTGTAGTGGTCACACAATTATCTATGATGGAAGCAGTTGTTGGTGTATTCTGCCATCTACTGACCTTTTTTTTTTTTTTTTTTTTTTTTTTTGTACAAAAATCCCTAAAAATGAACGCCAGCCCCAAGGAAGGTACAGTGGTAAATTAAAGGAAAACCAATACAATGTTTTAGTAAGATGTTGGACAACCGGAACAGCCAGAATAGCTTCAGTGTGTCTTGGCATATATCTCTGGAAATGTACTGGATGGATTAACACCATTCTTCCAAAATATATTCCCCAGCTGGTGTTTTGATGATGGTGGTAGACAGCATTTTTGTACTCTTCAAACCATTCCATGATGTGGGCATTGTCATTCTGGAAGAGACCACTCCTGCCAAGATAGAAATGCTTCATCAAAGTTGATCAGTCAGAATAACATTGCATTGATTTGCAGTAATGCTTCCTATGGAAAACCTCGACAGCAAAATGCTGTCAACCACTGCTTCTCTTTTGTTTAGTCACCTATAAGGATAACGATACTCAAGTCAAGTCAAGTGGGTTTTTACTGTCATTCCTCTATATAGCTTGTATACATTAGAACGAAATGTCGTTTCCCCGGGACCATGGTGCAACACAGAACAGTACGCAAGGCTACATAAAGTGCAATACACAACAGTGTGAGGCGAGTGCAGGACAATAGATACACAGGACAGTAAATATACAGAACATGGGCTGTAAACTGTGAACTACTTTGTAGTGTAGCAGCAATATTGGCAGCAAAAATAAGTTCCATAATAAAAAAAGTGTCTGATGCAGCTTTGTAAAGTGCAGGTGTGCAGTGATACTGTTACTTACATTTGACAAAAAGGGCATATTACTGTCTCATTCATAATTTCTGCCACCCTTTATGAAGAATGTACAGTCAGGTCCATAAATATTTTTACATTGTCAAATGTATTGTTATTTTACCACATTATAATAGAATTAAATAATGTACATGAGATCCAACTGCAGACGTACAGCTTGAAGTTGAGGGAATTTACATCCATATCAGGTGAACAGAGTAGGAATTCCCATCCTCCATCCATAACTGGAACCCACAGACAACACCATATGCTGTGTTTCTTCTCTGCTGATGCTCAGCCAGGCCTTTACTGCAGCTGTCTTTAGTTCCTGCATATTCTTAGATTGTTTTGCTTCAGGTTTGCCTTCAGCAATTCAAATGCATGCTCAATTGGAGTCAGGTCAGATGATTCACTTGGCCATTGTAGAACATTCGACTTCTTCACCTTAAAAAAAAGTCTGGGGTTGCTTTCGAAGTGTTCTTCAGGTCATTGTCCATCTGCACTCTGAAGCACCATACAATCAGTTTTGAAGCATTTGGCTGAATCTGAGCAGAAAATATAGCCCAATACACTTCAGAATTCATCCTGTTGCTTTTGTCAGCAGTCACATAATTAATAAATACAAGGGAACCAGTTCCGTTGACAGCCATACATGACCATACCATAAGACTACTTCCACCATGCTTCACAGATGAGGTGATATGCTTTGGATCATGAGCAATTCCCTCCCTTCTCCATACTCTTCTCTTCCCATCATTCTGGTACAAGTTGATCTTCGTCTCATCTGTTGATAGGATGTTGTTCCTGAACTGTACAGGATTTTTTAGATGTTTTTGGCAAACTCTAATCTGGTCTTCCTGTTTCTGAAGTTTACAAATGGTTTACATCTTGTTTTAAACAAGATGTATACTCTGGTACCAAATAATTCCACTAACTTTGCTGAAGGCTACTGAAGATATTCAAGGAGGATGAGGCATGAAGTTTCTCAGTAACAGCCACAAGGGCCATTTCTTTGGAGTGTGTCACATTTCATCCAGACTAATTAAGATCTCAGAGGTCTGGAGGTTCTGGAAGATGTAAGGAATAGAGACAACTGATTGTATACAGTACATTCAAGAATGTTAGAGAGAAAGCATAGAAGTGATACCAGTAGTTGCTAGTAGTTGTCTAGTAAAGAAAAGTAAAGAAAAATGCTATGGAGCTTGCATATATCACATGCTTTCAGCTTTCCCTTGTAGAATGATGTCTTAATAGCAGTCACATTAGAGAAGAACTTTGACAGAAGAGAGAGTTATGAGAGATCAGCATCAAGTGATCTCCTCCACTTTCTCTCAGCTGCACTTAATTTTCTCCTGCTGCTGCGTAGCATGCCTGACAGCCAAGGAACAGGGAGAAAAGATTTTCCCGGTCTAGAAGATTGAGGGCAGAGGAGGTCAATGGATGAAGAAAGTGAAAAGAGGAAAGTATTGGTGGTTGAATCAAGTGGTAGAAGGTAGGGATGTCAGGATGCTGAAAGCTAGGGAAGAAGGAGAGATAGATTGAGGCAAGTGGGAGAGGAGTACAATAGTCGAGAGTTTATAGGCATGGCAGGGAGGGCATGCCTACAAAATAATTATCTGAAAAGTGACCAGTAATGTTGATATCTCGAGCGGAAGAAGGTCAGCTAAAGACCAGGTCCAGAATGTTTCCTCCCTTGTGTGTTGGAGGGCAGTTGTTGAAGATCAGGTTAAAAGAGTGAAAGATAGAGGAGGCAGAACGACTGGAGCATGACTGAAAAGAGGTTGAAGGAGGTGGAGAGTCAGGTCCCATCAGAAAGGAAAAGATTAAGGAGGATTTCTATGAAGTCTTCTGGTGGTGGGGGTGGGGGAGTGGGTGGGGGGTGATTGGGTTGGTGATGGATAACAGCAATAGGAAGATTAATGGGGGAAAAAAAAGTGCTGTGCCGCCATCCCTGTTTCTTGGGGAATGTGATGGAAAGCATACTAACTAACTAACTAACTAACTAACTAACTAACTAACTAACAGGTGCACTAACTAACCACCTGAGACAACTAAGTAGCCATGTCGTATGACATTAAAACAATAAAACAATGACTAAAATTCAATAGTACCAAGTATATTGTACACTAAATTCAGAACTATGCCTTACCACACAGAGAATAGATCCATGATAAGCACTGTATCATCATTTATGTGATGAAGTATCCACTAACTCCTAATCTTTCCTATGAAAATATCTTTGTTGCAAATGTCAGCATCTTCAAATGAATTCTGGCTTTTGCAAAAACAAAAAAAAGAGATGTAAAACAGACAAAAAAAAAAAAGGAAGAAGAAGCAATATAACATCACATGCAGAAACAGCGCCCTCTCTTGTATCAAAAAGTGTTTGTTAAATCCATTCAGGAGTTCTATACAGGTGATGTAATAATATTTAATACCCTTTTTTTCATTTTCAGTTTGCTAAAAAAAATTAAAGTACTATACTTGACATTACACTGAATCAGTGTGGGTGTATTTACTCAAAGCTACATGACAAAGATGGAAAGAAAGCAACTTTTTATCCTATAAAATATCTTTAGATGTTCAGAAAGAGAATGGTTGTGGGTCTGTAAAGCTTTTAGCACCAGAGCTGTCAGCTGCCCTAGGGCCAAGGCTGAAGACTGCAACAGTGTCATGGATTTGTACACCTGTCTATTTATATAGCAGGCTATTCAGTGTGCTCCTCATTTTGAAATAATATAGACATTGTATTTGCTCACCTTTTATTTCTCTTTACAATTATACCTTTTTTTTTTTTTGCTTCATTCAGATATAATTCTGCTTCTTCCTCATTTCCTTTTCTCTCTCTCTTCATACACAGGGCAGTCCTGGCCACAGTGTCTCAGTCTCTCTGTCAGACACTGAGTGTGTTAGAGCACTCCGCAGGTCCATAATTCATCATTAGGTAATGCCATTTATATAATGGCTTTTCATTTACCTTTTATTATATTTAATACATTTATTAAACATCTTTCTGTTTAAAAGAAAACAAAGACAGTACATGTGGATGTGGAGGTGGATGTTTACTTTCTGTCCAAAAAGACTGATTCACTTACTTCACTTGTTCGTACTGTATACAGTGTGTTTGAATGTGAATTGGTGTTAACACAACTTTCAAAGTGGCTTAATATCCCCTTTGGCATAGTTTGCCAGTCTGAGATTAAATAGCAAACTTTGAAGTACAAAATACTAATTATAGCTACATATAACTCTGTTGCATTGGTCCTTGTTGTTTTGCTGGAAATAGAAAAAGATGAGTTATAAATGTACACATACAATGTGGACACACATAATAGGTGTTTCTCATAAAGTGGCCAGTAAGTGTACACAGTGTTTAAAAACCTTAACATTGCTGCTTCATCTGATACATTCATACCAGCTCTCTGGTCTATGGCCTATGGTCTCTCTTTCTACATTCTACATTCTACATTCTTTTCTCAGAAAAGAATGAAATTTGATATGGAGATTAGAAATGATGTCATCTCATTAGGAAAACATAAAATGGAGCACAATAATGGTGAATCCATTAAGACAGTCCCTATTTCCAGACACTTTGATTAATTCCAGCTTTATCCCAAATTTTTACTTTGTCCAGTTATAGCTATATGCTAGCTTTTGAACTTACACTAGCTGTTGAAACACCCCACCCCATCATGTCCATATATACAGTTAGGTCTGGAAGTATTTGGACAATGACAGAGTTTTTGTGATTTTGCTTTTGTACACCACCACAATGGATTTGAAATAAAATAATCAAGATGTGATCGAAGTGTAGACTTTCAGCTTTATTGTAAGAGCTTCCACAAAAATATGGCATTTACCATTTAGGAATTACAGCCATTTTCAACAAAGTACCTCCATTTTCAGGGGCTCAA
>CM075010.1:12542583-12554963 GCA_037576675.1 Pangasius sanitwongsei | reverse complement strand
TTATTTCAAATCCATTGTGGTGGAGTATAAAGGCAAAATCACAAAAACTCTGTCATTGTCCAAATACTTCTGGACCTAACTATATATATATATATGTAGTGTGTGTGTGTGTGTGTGTGTGTGTATAATGCCCACTTTTTCATTCTAGACTGTTCTTGTTTGCCTCTTTGTAGTGTGATATCTACTGGTAAAATAAATATGATGAAAAAGGTGTTTTTTTTTCCTAAGATTTCATTCCACCTCTCCCATCCTCTTTGTCTGTTGTCATGACTCAGTCTCCATGGAAACAGGGGTCTCCTGACTCCTTGATTTGTGTTCTTTTGGTTTTGCCTGTTCTTCACTTTGTTTCCTTGGTAACAGGATCTTTATATGCCACTCTTCCTACTGCCTAGTTCATCAGTGAGGGCCATGGGCTCAAGCATCATGTTCACGTGATCTGCAGCCATGATGGTGACTAGAGTGTTCTTGGTCTGTAGCTTTGGCCAGTATTTCTATTACAGACAAACAATAACAAACCAGTGTAGTGCTTTTACTTTTTCAGCAAATACTTTTAAACAAACCAATTTACAAGTGAAGCAGATTGAAATTATAGCTGAGGATTTAAGGGTTTCTTTGGCACTCTCAAGTCTTTTTCAACCTTCTTCTGACTAGAACAAAAACATTTACCACTGAACTACTACATCCAGATAATTAATAAAAATGTATATATCTGGTAGTTCTAAGTCAATGCAATGACCATGCTGTATACATTTGTATAAAGATGTTACTCAGTCATATGGTTTAATCAGTTTAACATCATAATAGCAGGTTCACACCAATTCATGTTCTAGGACTTCTCACATGTCTCTGAGTGTAACATGGTGTGAATTACTCACACATATAAATGCCAGGGATTTTACCACTATTTAGTAGATCTGGCGAAGCTCCTTAGATAAGTAGTGAAATAACCCCAAGATTATAACACAAGCTGCGTCACATTGGCTTAAAACACCAATTTATTTGAATACTTTTTATTTATTTGAAATTTTAATAAACATATCTAAGGAAGCAAGCTAATTAATTGGGCACATTAGGTGTAAGTAGTATAAGGAAGGGGTTTTTAAACTTTCTGATCATAGCTCAGATTTATTTTATGAATATAATCCAATTATTCAAAGTTCATGAAAACATGTAATTATATTTATTTATAGTGTCAATTATGGCTTTTTATTCCAGAACCTTCTATCCACAGAACCCAAACAAACTGCACTGTGTTACATTTTAGAGTCATTTGGCATCATAAACAGCACTTCTACTAGTTTCATAAAAAGTTACCATTATTAATGTTTCAGATTAGGAAATGAACAACTTCTTATAGTGTACTTTGTATAAATTTAAGAACTATTCAATGCAAGTGGCCAGTCAATTAAGCTTCAAAATTTAGTAATGGACATAAATACCATCCCTGGGCGCCATGACTATCTCTTACATAAACTGAAACATAGAACAAATGTCCTGTACCAAATTGGGTTCATATTATTCACAAAGTTTCATTAGAGAGTTCATTACAGAGTGTATGTTTTAACTTATGCCCTGTCAGTGTGTTAGCCATGCATTTTGCTTTTTTGTGTTTGCATGTGCAAAGGACCAAATATTTAGGAGGAGAACATATTGCTGGTGTCACCACTGCTATGGACAAAAGTGAATGACTTTTTAAAAGTCTTCCCAGGTATAGGTGAGGATAAAACTCTCACTCTCTTACATCCTCCAATCAGTTACTTGACACTCTCTCTTCTATTCACCAGCGAACACAGAATATGATTGCAGTGCATACTTGAGCCTGACTCTGGGGGGTAATACCTACTTCCCTTGTAATGATATTCAGTAACATTCATAGTATAATAAAAAGAAAGACATCCCAAACCCAACTGTCTGCTCTCCAAAGCTCAGTAGACTTAGTAAGAAAAAGCAATAAATTCCTCTGTGTACATTTTTAAAGGGATTTTATGGGGTGCTACTTTGGAACAGATGTTCCTTCATCACAGAGTGATGTAGAGAACCAAGTACAGATGCTTTCAAATAAGGAGCTTTTGTCATTGACTATGCACTCAGTCTGTCAAGATTTCAAATTGCATTTAAGCACTTTGTCTATACCATTCCTGTAAATTGGCAGGGTCAGTTGAGCATTATGGTAGATTCTGTATTCAGCCACTCAGGGTGGGAATATATTCTAAAATACAACATTTGCTGAAACTGACCCTGTCAATTCATATGACAGTTGTAAGCAAAGTGATTAAATGCAAGTTGGAATCATGACAGACTCAGTGCATAGTCAAAGACAGGGTTAGTTTAAGAAATATGGTATATTCTTTATTCAGCCAGTCAGGAATGTATTCTAAGATACAACATTTGTGTAAGTGATCCATGAATAAACAGGCCTGAGAGACCTCTGTAGACAAAAAGTGTCTTTTCCTCAAACACTCAATGTCATTAGTAAACATACCAGTGACTTAAACACTATAACGGCAGTTACAAAAGCTTCAAACAGATAATTGTGTAAGTAAATAATGCAAACATACACTAATAATAATTTAAAAATATTTTAAAAACATAACTTACCTTTTGCCACTAATGATTATGGCCAGCAATAGCTCAGTTCTTATTTTTTTAAACATGTGATTGGAAGGCTATGAGTTCAGATCCAGGACTGGAGAAAACCTTATGCAGGGCCTTTATCCTTCAACTGCTTCAATTTTCTCTCAGTTGTGGGGAGAATAGCTTTGTGGATAATAGCTTTTGCCAAATGAATAAAAATAAATAAAAAAACTGTCTGTGTGTGTTTGCCTAACGTTTTTGCCTAAACACTGACTTAAAAAGTGTGTGTGTTTGGAACAGATGTTTGTGTGTGTGTGTCTAACTGCTGTTAAACTGTCTCCCTTAAGGAGAACATGGAACCCAGTGATCAGGCAATACAGTGATCCTGTGTTTGAGTGCTTGTGCTTGAAAGGAGTCATGCGAGCTTTAGGATTATTACCACTAGGTGGTGGTATATATCTCTCTTTAGTTTAGCCAGTTATTATGCAGCCCATCAGTGGCTTAAAAGCCTGAAGAAAGGGAAAGTAATGAACAACTAATTTAAAACAATCATCATAATCAATGCAGCTTGTATGGTGCAAGTTCATCTATGCTGCTATTTTCACACTATACACTGATCACAAGAGTAATCACAAAAGAAACTTCACCAGGGGTAGATGTAGGGTGTGTGTGTGTGTGTGTACATACACCATGACATGAATCTAGATCTGCTCCAACCATTACAAATCAAAGCTAATAACACAAAACAGTAGCTACTATAACATCATGACATTCAGACAATTTATATAATTGCAGCTGTTCTGCCACTCTCATACACTGATTGCATCTGATTACGATTTTCTATTTCTCTAACAGTATCAATTATTAATCATTATACTTACTTAGAATCTATTACATATTCATTGCATATATGTAGTTAAATATGCCCAACCAATGAGTGTTGTATACTGGTTGCTGCTGTACAACTAGTTGAAAAAAAAAATGAATTTTTTTTTTAGCTAATCAGTTTGTCTGTGTGGACAGGCAAGTTTTTACACTTTTCTTTTTTGAAACTAAAGTTGGCCCAAAGTATGTGGACACCTGACTATCACACCCATATTTGCCCATTCCAAAACCCTGGGCATTAACTCAGAGTTGGTCCCACCTTTGCAGCTAGAACAGTCTCCACTCTTCTAGGGTGGCTATCCACTTTCCTCTTTTGGAGCACGGCTGTGGGGACTTGTGCTCATTCAACCACAAGAACATTAGTGATGGCAAGTGAGGATGCCTAGCGAACAGTCAGCGTTCCAGTTCATCCCAAAGGTGTTCAGTGGGGTTCAGGTCAGGGCTCTGTGCAAGCCACTTGAGCTCCTCCATCTTGCCAATCACCCTTGGCAAACCATGTCTTTAAGAACCTCACTTGTTTGCTTACAACTCTGGGGCACCATACAACAGTTTGTGGAAGGCCCACCCACATATGTTTGTGATGGTCAGGTGTCCATATACTTTTGGCCATGTGTATGTTGTCAGGATATATTGGTAGCAAAGTCCTTTACCAAAGGCCACAGTAAAATCCAAAAATGTCAGAAAAAAAGTTCAGTAAAATCCAAAATCCACCCTCTGAAGGGTTTTTTTGCACTTAATTTTTTATGATGACAGCTCACATGACTGCACCTGTGTTCTTGCCCATTATCAAAACTTAATAAATACCAGCCTAATATGACTGCTGTACAACTGAACAAACCAAAGCACCTACTGTATTTTAACCCTTTTTCACAGAACACTGGCATTCCATTCCGACAGCGGAATAGAAATCGGCTTATCGGACATTTTCAATCAGTATAAACAAATGAATTAGTTTATCGCTGTAAGTCTGTTATAAGATTAGTCATGACACTGCTGGGTTTCCGTGTATAAAGCATTGTGACTCAGTGTTTAGCTGCTGGTGAGCAGGGTGACGGGAAAGGGGAGGGGTGTAAGCCCCCTGCTGGGCAAATAATTCACACCTCTCCACAATAACATTTGTACAGAGATGAAAACAGACAGCACAACTAAAGCTTTTTTGATAGTAAACCACCATATACAACTGCCACAATACAGTATAACATTTAAACCTAGTAGGCTAGGTAAAAAAATACTTACTGAAAACTGCAAATTCTTAAAGCCCTGAGTGTCTACTTTTCATTAACCAGCCAATAACCAATACTGTGCATTGTGACATCACAAATAAATCCGATGCTGAACACAGGCACGCCCAGGTAATCAAGCATTGAATTTGGACAAGCCAGTGGAAATATGAAAGGTGAGGTAGAGAATGAGAGGACGAAAGGTTGAGGTAGAAGTGAATTAGCAGATACCTGTCATCATTGGCTATAAAAATAAACTAACCTCAAAGAGCAGCTGAAATTTCTTGGTAGCTCAACTTTCACTGGAAGAGAGCGTGGTTGACATTTTTCCTTCTGGGAGCAGCATGAATCAACATCAGGAGATGACAACTCAGTGAGACATCAATGGCAGTAATCTGAGAAATCAGCCAATAAGAGCACTGTGTGGATGATGAAGTTCTTGGATAAGGATATCTGATTGAATGAAATTGTGTTCAAGTGATCTTGCATTTACAAAGTTGGAAACAAGGACAGAAAATATAAGGGAATTATGTAGCACAGAAATGCAGTTTCACTGGTTCCACTGGTGCTGTAACCAGCTTTCCTTAGAGTGAAAATAGATGTGAAGAAGTTTTGACATCAAGCATGTATGTGTATACTAAAAAAAAATGCCACAGTAATTGACTAAAAATCCCTGCAACATTAAACAGCCTACAGGATTTACCCATTTATTCAACCCAAATTCTTCCTAGTTCAGTCCTGAGCTAGAGTTACTGTCTGTGCAGGGTTTCGCATGTTCTAGTGAGTTTTCACCAGGTTCTCCAGTTTCCTCCCATTGTCCACAATCATGCAGACTGGCTACGTTAAACTGCCCACAGTAGTGAATGAGTGTTTGACTGTGTGTGCACATGGTGGCCTGAGATGTACTGGGATCCCATCTGGGGTGAATTCTCCTGCCTTGATCCCAGTGTCCCCAGGACTGTCACTGGACCTACCACAACCCTGACCAGGATAAAGTGGCTACTGAAAGTGAATGAATGAGAACTTTTACATTTGTTACATTTAAAGTACATCGATAGTTAAAACGATCAACAATGGCAATAAGCAATATGTTATTCCACTGGCCACACTGTGATTATTCATACCAAATTTGATAGCCGTATCTGTATTATACTTCGTTTTATAGCGCACCGACCCATGTAAATTCTTTGCTTGAAGCAAGTGGCTCACATCACCCAGACAAAAATCATGAAATCAACACTATTGATAATCTGATTTATAAAATAGTTCAACACAAAAGACAATATCTATCACAGTGACTGGTGAGATTAAACAGCTCCCATCAGGAGGCAGAATAAATGAGGCAATGTTGGTTAAAAACATCTCAAAGCAAATGGTGCTGTTCATTTCCAGTTCCATTTATCTAGACTACCATAAAAATAGACTGTGTGTCACTGTAGCCTTGGAAAGCCTACAGGATTACAGCTGTAGAGACAGTGGTGCTGTAGACAGCCCTTCTGTGAGGCAGTTTAAAGTTGGCAGTGTCATGATTCTACCAGGCCTCCACTATCACAGCATTAATGTTTCAGGAGAGCTGCCTGAGCCAGACTCGCACTCCGTCTACCCGATGTGCTTGGCGTGTATGACATCTGGGCTAAGAGGGGCTCTCATGCATGCTGGATTCTCCCAGACAACAAACTGGTCTGAGACTGCAGCCTCAAGGTTAACCAGTTACCATGGTGACATATCAGCCAATAAAAAATCAGCAGATGGTTGCCATGTAGACTGCACATGTTTTAAGGATGACCTATTTTTTTTTTTCCAAAACAAGTCAGATAGAGGCATACGACAGACACACATGCACACAACCACACAAACAAACAAACATATTCTATAAATGACATATTAATACACACATACACATAACTGTAATGTTACTTCATAGACTAAAGTAAATTAAATACAATCAAATGATCAATGATGTTTGTAATCAGGCAGTAATTTGGGCTGTTCCACATGCAAAAATAGTTTTCAATTTTGTCTTGGTGTGGGAGAAACAAAAATCATATCACAGCATGGAGGAACAGCTGTTGTCATAGGAACATATCAGAAATGAAAGGGGAAACATGGCAGCTTCCCTGGTTTAACTGTAAACAAAGATTCTCCCTTTACCCAAGTGTTCATAACTCAGACTGGTTTCATTTAAAAAAAGAACCTGAGACTAACCCAAACCGGCACTGAAGCAGATTTTGAGTTCTCCCAAAGTAGAATTTTTCCTGAAATGCTACAATTTCATTGTTAACAATGTTGGAATTTAAAAATATGTTTTGAGTTCTTTTTTTTTAAGACTGAATAACTTAATGACTGAATGAAGACTTACTTGCTTCCGAGGCACTCTGGCAAGATAAATAATCTAGTTAAGCATAAGATTTCCTTAGTGCCTGGATTAAGAAGAAGCTATATAATGTATAGGCCAAAAGTTTACATATACCTACATCTCATTTTTCACAACTCCATACATCTCAGGCTACCATACATTTCTTTTGACAAATCAGTTAGGGCCTCTACTTTGGTCACATCAGAGGTAGTTTTAAAACAATTGATTAGAGACAGATATATTTCAGCATTAATTTTCACTATATCAGAATTCCAGTGGGTCAAATGTTTAAATTGATGTAATCACTTTTAGAGGCTTCTGATTGACCAATTGTCATAATTAGGACTTAATTGGCTGTGTTTACAGGCTTGCCTTTAGAGGCAGTGCCTTTTTGCCCTTGATACCATAGGAAAATCCAAGCAACTCAGCCAAGACCTTAGAAAAAAACCTGTGGACCTCAACAACCTCCAGTCCTCCAGGACTCGTGGCCTGACAAGCAGCTGCGCAAGAAAGAAGCCCCTACTTTAAGACCAGCATTAAAAATGGCCAGACTGAAGTGTTCAGGTGACTACTAGCTTTTTGGCAGAGTGTTCTCTAGTCAGATGAAACAAAGTCCTAAGAACACAGCAGCATCATGTTCTGTGGGTGTTTTGCTGGAAAAAAAAAGTAATGGTGCACTTCAGAAAATAGATGGCATCTTGAGGAAAGAGAATTATCTAGAAATACTGAAGCAAAACCTCAAGACACCAGCCAGTAATTTAAAACTTGATCTCAACTGGGTCTTCCAGCAGAACAATGATGTTAAGCATACCTCCAACGTTGTAACAAAATGGCTTAAAGACAACACAGTGAAAGTATTTGGAGTGGCCTTCACAAAGCCCTAACTTGAATGCCATAGAAAATTTGTCTGAAAAATCTGAATTGAAAACTTGTGTCAAGTATTGTGACAAGCATGTGGAAGGCTACCACAAGCCTTCATGTTCAAGCAATTAAAACGCAATGCCACTTAATACTGTAATAAAAAAATATTTGACATAGTAAATAAAGGCTGAAATAAATCTGTCTCTTAACTATTATTTGAACTATTAAATGAACTTATATGGAAATTAAGGAACTACCTCAACAGAGGAAATGTATGGTAACATGAATTGTATGGAGTTGTGAAAAATTGAGTCTGTATGCCTTTAGCCTAGGTTTAGGTAAACCTTTTGGCCTCATCTGCATGTTTTGGCATTTTAAAATTTGTGGATAGACTGCAGAGCTTCTTGCATTTTTACAAAATACATTATGTAAATCCAAGGCAGGTTTTTAGGTGCTACTTTATTAGAAAAGTATAAACTTGTTGACATTTTTTATGAATAGTCATTTTGTTATAAAAACATTACAATCTTTTGCACATGAGTACTTACACGGCTGGAACACACAACCCTGTTGTCTGATAAGCAAACACACAACATCAGCTGCCACACTAATACTCAGTTGATCTTTGAAATACACATAATAGCTCAAAATGGCACAGGAAAAGAATAAAAAAAAAAATAACGAAACACATCAAAACCCACAGAGATACTGCTGAGCAAAATTTTCACCAGAGAAAAATCATTCCAAAAGAACAAACGAAAAGAAACACATATGTTCAAATACACCTAGGGGAACTTCACCTTGATCCTCCTGTTCTTTTCATTTCTTTGTAAAATATTTACAACGTTGCTCCAACATATACGACGGTGACTGTGTGCCAGACTCATAGACTGCAGTCTTTTTCCATGGGTTCAAGCCTCTTTTTACACTAATATTAATTCTCACTGGTGAAGGTTAACTCGTTTTTTTTTCTTCAATTCTTGAGGAACATCACAGATAATGCTGTCTGCATTAAAACCACAACCATAAAAACCACTGTAGTGCACTATACTCACACTGGTTACCATCATTTGAATAGCATCAATAGAGTGTTTCATTACATTATTCCCAATTATTATACAGCAGATTAATGTGCTAAAGGACAGTTGGGTGAAATTCCACCTAAATTCCACCTATAGCATATGTCCGCCTAAAAGGTGTTTGAGCCAAATGCAGACATCCTGATTGGTGTTCACTTGGAGAAATGAGGAGAATTGTCTATGATTTATTCACTATGACCAGTCACATTCTGCTTCCAGTTGTGTAATGTCAGATGTAGACAAAGTTCACCTTGATTGATCAGTCCTGAAGCAAAACATTGTGCTCTCTCTTTAGCAGAGGAAAAGGCAATTAAATCAAATAAGCAACCGACAACAGCAAGAAATAAACCATTCTCAGACAGCAGATAACTTGTTTTTTTTCATCACCTTTTTTCATTTGTATGTTTTTTTTTAATACATGCATCTTTTTTATCAGGCAAAGTGCATTAACAGTATTAACAACGTAAAACATTATTGTACTGTATTGTACGGCAGTGGTGACTTCATACACAGCCATTTAAGTGTTTATGTTATGAGCTAAAACAAAAAAGTTAATACTATGAAAACAAAAACTTTAAAAAAAAAAAAAAAAAAAAACATTCTGAAGGGCAAGGTCCAATGCCTAAAATGCTCTAAACTCTCTTTGTTTCACTTAGAGGAAAATAGTTCCATGTGCAACTAATTCAATTACCTTTATATATTTTTCACTTTCCCTGAGCTTTTGCTAACTCTTTTTAATTGCTACTATAATTATCATGTAATTCATTTTAGCTCTCATTTTTCAAATGGACTCTCAAAAGGAGTCTATAATGTATTTAAGTGCTGAAAGAGGAAATTTGCATTACATGATTCTGTGCTTTTGAATATGCAGACCAATTTGCAGTTGTGTGATTCAGTGATTGGGAATACTGTTTTTATATCTATATTTTATATTTATTTTCCATAGAATTTCCTTACAGAAATAGAGGCTTTATCACTAGAAAAATAGTGCCACATATTTTCCCAAAGCTTGTGGATGTATTAATAAATAATTTAGATAAAGGCCTGTGTTCATTGTCAAGCTACAATACAAGGTCTGACAATAGTGGCCTTAGCCAGAATTTCATTAATAGTTATATTTTGCTATTGGTTTGTCAGTAAAATAAGGGACTTGTTTTCCCACTGCATCATTTTTCTCTGTCAATATACTCTAAATCATTGAGTATAAATACTCTGTGCCATTTTAGTATTCTTTCTGCTCAGTAGAGTTGTGCTCATTTTGTCCTTTCCTTTGGAATTAACATAAAATTAAACAAAAGAAACCCGCAATTCCGATGGAAACTTAGATGGAAACTAATGCACAAGTGAGTGTACTGTCAAAAACAGGATTCTGGAGTATACCTTAAACAGGCTTCCCCTATGTGGTGATATGTTGGTGATTTGTGAATTCTGATGTCTGCTACTCTCGAAAGATATGTGATTAAGTGAGATAAGTTTTTACCTAAGTCTTTTCCTTGGTGTTATCACTTTTTTTCCCACCACACTTTCAAATCTCAATCCATAGGCAATTAATACTGATACACCATGTTAGACATGAAGTGGTAGTGCAATGTGTGTTTACCAAACTGATGTATGATGCAATAGCATCCCACTGAAAACTTTTGCACAATATCTTCTGTAAGCTAAGCCCCCTCTTCCAGACTGCTTCTCTAAGGCAATGTGTGGGGCTACTTGGGAACCATAGGGCTGAAATGTAAACATGATGTGTGAATGAGTGCAGGAAGAGTCGTTGCCTTGTCAAGCCTCTTTCTCACTCAACTATAAGATGGGGGGTCTTTCCATATGAGATTTAAGTTTGAGCCCTTACAGGCCAGTGACATACATTTCCATTCCGTCATTAAAAGTGAAGATGGTGGTGGTACTGGATGTGGTCGAGCCCTGCTTAAGGTCAGGGATGCTCTCGTAGAGATTCTCGCCTGGCAGCAAAAGTGCTTTGGCTGGCAGGTGCTGCATCTTGGGCGTATGCTGGGGAGGGGGAGGTGGTGGAGGCGGTTGGTGCTGTGGCTGCTGTGGCTTTCTCTTCTTGGGCCGGAGAGTGGCACTGGCATTAGGTGGAGGCCTTTCTCGTTTCCATCCTCCTCCACCTCCTCCTCCTACACCAGCCTCTGCAGCTTCATAGGACATGTCGCTCTCCTCCGCACCAATGGCTTCATAGCAGTGCTCTTCCATTGAGCCAGGGGGCATCCTTGAGCCTTTTGCCTCCTGTGGCGCCCATGTCTGTGGCTTCACCACTACGTTAAAGCCACCATCACGTTCACCTCGGGCCAAGGTCCGATAGCCACCAATATCCCTAGGACCAGTAGGCGAGCCGGGCATGCCTCTTTTCTTCTTGCCTGGTTTGCAGACTTTAGAATACATATCTGAGATCTGAGGAACAACACAGTATCTATGAGTCGCAAAAGGTGAAGCAATAAATGCCCTTGCCTTTGTTAATCTATACCTCCACCTTTACATGACTACTTATAGATTAGAAATTAAGTGAAAGCCTTGACACCTTGAAAATCATTTTATAGTGAAGAAGGGATTGAATGCAGAAACACTCACGTACCCCAGCTGCCATGTTTTCTCCCATGTGAGGGCTCAGAGGGCCTATGTGCTTGGGCTGGAACATGATGTCATCATCTTCAGGAGGCTTCCATATGTACTCCTCTCCATTTCCAATAAACACTGCCTCCTGATCAGACAATACAGAGAGTGAGCTGTCTTATCATATACAGACTGTTTCTGATTAAAGAGCTACGTTATTGATGGCTAAAATTAAACCTGAATCAATGTAGTGATGAAATTAATAAGGCCATGATCTGTGTCTTTGTCATCATATACCCATATGAAGATAACAGTAACCAATTACAAGAGTGAAGCAGTACTGAATTACAATGTTTAATGCATCATCTGTTAACGTACCAGCTGTAGTACATAGTATATATTTGCTACCAATAAAAACATGATTATTAAGTCAGGGGAGGGAAAAGGTCTGTATAATATGATGTTTCTGAACTGCCGCAAGTTGCCCTGACTATCCTGTATTAAAGGATGGTGGGTCAGAATTGGAGTTGCCCACCCACTGTGTTGGGACCCAGTGATGGGTCTCAGTCTCTTGAAATGGAATAAATTCATTGGAAAAATGGAAAATATATTCCTAGGCATTTTAAAATATATAATACACAATATATATACACAATATGTGTGTGTATGTTTGTATGTATGTATATATACAGTTAGGTTCGGAAGTATTTGGACAATGACAGTCAACTGTCCAAATACCTCTGAGCCCCTGAAAATGGAAGTACTTTGCTGAAAATGGCTGTAATTCCTAAATTGTAAATGCCATATTTTTGTGGAACCTCTTAAAATAAAGCTGAAAGT
>CM075010.1:12516825-12533547 GCA_037576675.1 Pangasius sanitwongsei | reverse complement strand
CCCCCCCCCCCCCCCCCCCCCCCCCCCCGCCCCCCCCGCCCCCCCCCCCCCCCCCCCCCCCCCCCCCCCCCCCCCCCGTGTTTTGTGTGTCTGTCTGCTTGTTTGTTTATTCATCACAGTTTAATTTGGCAGTGTGGAGATGCTGAAATCAAAATGAGCATGTTTTAATCATCTGGCTCGTTTTCTGTAGTGTCAAAGTGAGCCATGAGTCATGACAAAGTCTAAAAATGTTTTCATGCATAGGCAGGTCTTCTTGCTGTGAAGAGATGTCAAAAAACATGGCTGGGGAAAAAAACTTTTTTGTGTCTCCTTGTTCTCGGGGGGAACAATACTCTTGTTATTTTGAAGGGTTTTTCACAGACAAGTAAACACACAGGACATTCTGCCTCAAATGCCGCAGACGCCTTCTGAACCTATGATGGACTCCAAAAGATGGCTACATAAGATTTGCCTCCATGATACAACAAATCACATTACCAAGTGATCCAAAGCAGACCTCTTGAATCTTATTGTAGGATGAAAAGTTCTAGAACAAGTACACAACCAACCTCAGAAACTAGGTTCCCTGTTACATCCACTAAACGATTACAGGGATCACAGGGAGATTTCAGTATAGCATTCTCTATCCTCTAAGCAGTTTTCCATCTTCCCAACACCCTATAGGCCTATACAGCATAGGTCAATGGCAGATACAGCTTTAAATGCTGGATTGTAGAACAGCAATCTGGTAATACAGTCTCATTTCTTTAACCAAATTGACAATGCGAATGTGTTTTAGAAGAAGCCAGATAGTATTCCACAGTGCAATATTACCTCATTAAACCTTAAAATTGCAATTAAGCCATCCTGGGCCTGCTGCTGTAAATATTACCCACGTCTTCTGTCACAAATACAAAACTCTTCTACATTCTGTCAAAATGAAGCACTCGCTCTCCTCATTTGACCCTTCCTTTAATTTTCTGCTTATATTTAGTCACTACAGGGAAAGCAGCTGTTCTGAACAGCGATCGCAGTCTTTTACCACAGCTGCTTATCTCTCTTACTTACTCGCTGGGCTAGACAGGGTGAACACAGGTCTCCTACATTTAATTATGCAACTCCGGGACAGTGTACAATTTTTGTTTTTCTGCATTTCCACATTGCACTGTAAAAAACAGACTTGAGCTTCTCTTTATGGTTTACATTACAGGCAATAATGATATTCCTAATATAAAACAGTACATAAAGCTATAAAACAGATTATGCATATTATTATTAACAGACATTGTGAAATTGGGGCCTGATTTGACCTATTAGGAGGACCCTAATTTTCTTTTCAAACTACTGTTATACTACTACTATTGAGCAGAAATAGTAATAGTAAAAGAGGCAGGAAAACGTAATAGTATTAGCACATTTTATATAATACACAATGCTGAATAATCTGTGTTTAATTACTAGTCCTGCAAGACAGAATTGTGCCTGATACTTCTCATCACTTAATTCTAGTACCTATGTCTTGTTTGGGAAAAGCCTATTTGTTTCTGTATGAAAGCGCATATGTGTGAAGAGCCAATCAGATTGTAACCTGTAAGATTACAGTATATAAGCAAACCACAACTATAGTATCTGAGGCTGAGACTAGGTAAATACTAATACCCATTCTTATTTACCTGTTATCAATAATATTACAGTGCCACCATCTATTGCACTGTATTTTTTGGCATTAGATATTACTTGCAAATTAGTGCCAGAGAGTTTACCATAGCTTATCATCAGCATTATCCTATACCTCGTATGTGTGCACACAAAATTGTGCAAGTATCTTCAAGAGAGAACAAGCTTCATCAGCAGCCACACTGGCTGTGAACAGACCATTAATTTTACCAGATGGAGTGCCAAGCGCTTCTGTGATTTTCTTTTTTTTTGTTTTTTTGGGAATCCAATTTCAAGACCAGCCATGAGGTGCCCCATCACCAGGCAAGTCTAGCACTCACCAAACAGCAAAATAATGTTAGTCTAATATGTTACTGTTATAATGTTATCTGATAACCTGCATAGTTGTCTTTAGGGTTACAAGATGTGTTGCAGGAGAAGTATGTAGTGTTGGGACAAGTAAGCAGCTTTTTAACGGGAAATGATAAACTGAAATGTTACACTGGTCCATTTAAAGTAGTCAGCAGAACTAATGATGCCACCTATAGATTAGTACTGTTGCTGTCGCTATCGTCCAGCTCTCTGGGAACTCCAGCTCCCAGAACCCCCAGTCGACAACCATGCCCAGTTCTCCGGCTTCCTCTAACTACAATCATTCTAGCTCGCTGGCATTGGATTGTTGTCACCTGCTACTCATTACACCCTATAAGTGTGCAGACACCTACATTTCCTCCATTCTTTGCTAAGTTTTATTTGTGCTTCACTGCCAGCATCACTAAGCCTTTTTTATTTGCTATCTGGTCTGTATCCTACTATTGTTTGCATGTTTTTTGCTTTCTTGTTTTGCCAATGTCTGCTTAGTTGTTTGCTATTTTGTTTGTTTGATGCTTTTCAATTTTTGCCTTTTTTGGACTTTGTCTGATGATTTTGGGGTGTTTGTCTAATGTCATTTTTGTCATTTCAACCTGGGTTCATCTCCACTAATACTGTCAGAGCCTGATAATTGGCCAGGTTCTCTGAGACGCTCAAGTGTGGCAGGGCATCCTGAACAGTTCTTCCTTAATAAATACACACTAATTCAGAGAGGACGACTTTCAAGTTTGTGAGAGCCAATCTCATTCTATTGCTCTTGATCCAATGATGTTGACAAGCTTCTAGTTTGAAACATGCAGAAGGATATTTTGACCTTTTTCTGCAGGAACTTATTCTAGGAGTGGTAAAGGTACTGCTGTACACTCTTCAAAACGTGCAGGGCAGGTAGTAGTTGCCTAAAAGTTCCTCAAACAGATGTGTGCTCACAGTGGTGACAGTCAGCCAACTGGTGTCTGCTCTACAGCCCTACTAATTCTTATAATCCCTCACTCTAACATTTTTACTCAGGCAGACAGAAATGCGATACTCCACCTCTCATCCCCCTTAACCAATTCTCCTTTTTCCTTTGCCTGTCCTCCTCCCTTGCCATCCCTAACCCCCTCTCTCTTCCATTGTTTCTCTTTTCCCCCTAAAAGGAGTGTCATCTTGCCACTGCAGTGCAACATTCAGGGTAATCAGCTTGTCTTTCAGGGCCTGCCAATCTCAGGCAGTGCACAACAGAACTCTGATACACCTAACACACACAAACGCACACATCTGCACTAACACGGCCTCTTAGGGCACTCCCTTATAAAGCACTAATCCTCACCCTCACACAGCAGAACAGCATTCAAATATGCCTTAAGACATCACTCTTAGCCAGACCTCAGCATAGACTGGCATGGCTTCTAAAGAGAAAATAAGAATATAAATGAAGTTTGGTGGCTCAAGTCACAATATTATCTTCAGTTGGCAGATGAGACCTTTTTTATTTCTACTATACATATCTAAGACCTCACAGTAGTACTGTATTTCTTGATGGCCTAATTAACCAGCAAATAGCCATTTTTTTTCCTATAGCTTAATTGCATAGTCACAGCCAGGGATGATCTAGAATCATGTGCCTGCTGTGTTGTCTCTACTTTTAGGTTTCATTTGCAGTCCAGAAAAAGAACTGTCGAATGCATTAAAGCAAGACAGGGCATTTACATGTTTAAAAGATGAACAATTATTTAAGCAAGATCAACTGTTCCGCTCATCTTTAATTCATGTGATGACACAACAACAGATTATAACTCATGCACTGAAAACAGCTGATTCATATCCTGTAAGGAAGCTTGAGTGCCTTTTATGTAAAAGAATGCTCAGTGAATGGAAAATGTATTATTGTAGAATTACATGTGCATGCAAAACTGCACTTATGGCTGTGATATCAAGCAAATCATGATGTAGTAATTATATATTATGCAGTATATTTATATATTTTCAGAATTATATATTTTCATAAAGGAAAAGGAAAAGACTTCCATGCTTTTTAGAAAGGCGCCTTTATAATATATGAAATAAAATGATTGTTTAAAGGGTTCAAGAACACTTTCCACAGTTTCCCCATTCCGATGACTTTGCCTTTGTTTGGTGATGTATTTAAGTGATGAATATAATCAGCTTTAAGGTGGGGGAGTGGGGTATGGGGGTTGGTGCTGGAGGATGGTGGGATGATACAAAAAAAAAATCTATGATAGGGTTGTTCCAATATTATGGTTTCATAGTTAGTCACAGTGTAAGATTGGACGGTTACTGCGCCACTGACTTTATCAAAAAAGCAATTAAAATGTATTTCCACCTCATCCTTTTTTTTGTCTGGCTGCGACTCCCCAAAAAAATTGCAATTCTTCCCTCTGGACTCCCCCTAAATCATAATACAGCAACATTTATTTCTCTTTGCAGGGGACACAGTCTGTACTGAAAATCCTTTGGCTGTGTAATCCGCTACTGTTGTAAACATATTACAGTGTGACTCTGCTGCCACTCCTAGCAGTATTCAGTACTTCATCATCACATTATCACAGAATGAAAATTTCAAACCGAAACACTCCTACTACATGATAACCATACCTTCCAAAATTAATAAACAAACAAATAAATAAACTCAGCCAGCTCAACTTTCCCCTAACTACATAACTACTGATTGATTTGTCTAAGGTTACCTAGCTTTGATTAGGAATTCAGTAGTATTGAGCTTTAGCCCAGTAGACCGTTGATTATGTGAAGCCCTAGGTTGTTAAAAGAAGTAAGTTGCTTTAATAATAATTAGCCAATTTCATTTAAAACATAAATATGAACAGCCATACATATAAGAAACCTAGACGCCTCTTCAGGCTAAGATTCATGTTTCAAAAGCACCGCCACCTTTGTGGGGGGCAACTTTCCCCCATTGAGTTGAACTTAATTCAGAACATCCACAAAAACTTTTGTGAAAATTCCAGCACACTGTGAAGCACCTGGATATAAGATTTTACTGTTTATTATTGTTTAATAATGTTTAGCTTCTCTTTAACTTGGCCTCAGTTCGTACCTAATGTTCTTACCCATTTGTATCAAAAGGTTAATAATTTTTCAAGAATTCTACTCAAGCATTTTGAAATAAACATAAACGCTTCAAGCACAGGTTAGCTAGCTATCTAGCAAAGGCAACAATATCACAGACTCAGTAAGTGGACTGGCTAAACCCACGCAAACAGTGGGTAAAAAAAAAAGAATATGAAACGACAATTGTAAAATGATTGCTTTGCCTCCTTGACTTTTTTCCCTGCCTAAATTTTCTATGCTTAGAAATTTTTTCTAAAAATTTTCAGAAAAAAAAAAAACCGACATAGAAAACATATGAAAACATATCAATGCACCCATTTGAAGTACCAACCAATCTGCACAGTTTGCTATCAAATTAGCTTTTGTTAAGCTTCAGTTACTTTCATGCTACACTTATATTCGACAAGATTAAAGTTTAAAATTAAATTTGGCCTCTTTAGTTTTCTCCGTCACAACATGGCTAATTAGGGCTCATCATAGTACGACTTACTTCAATTACTAAAGGAGTCCATTCAGATTTTCTTTTGTTCAGTTGTGGGTAGGATATGGATCTTAGGCTGCTACTAGTTAAGTTAGGCTGCTACAGTAGTTAACACTACTGTTAAGTGTGATGAAAATGACAGCAAGTAGCTAAGTTAAGATCATGTTTGCTGACATTAATAATCATGGATATTTTGAAGAATGAGTTAAATTTCCACCAAATTTGAATAGCATTCATAGAATTCATAGCACAAATGAAGAATACAGTTGAAAGAAGGCCATTCTGCTTAAAATACTGTATAGTCAAAGAGGATGACATGAAATGCCATACTGCATCAACAGCACAATTTGGTAACACTAATTTAAAGATATAATAGTATCACTTAAGGCGTGCACCTAGTGATATTGTCAATACTGGCAAGGTATAAAATGTGGAAGAATATTTGCTTAAAATGTTACACTGTCATACTGGTATATTGTCACACCATTAATACACTCTCTAGAAAACACCATTAAAGCTTCCAAGCAGAAATAATAATGTCACTAGCACATGAATCAAGTTCCTTTATTGTTAATGTACCAGAGCAGAAATCAGATCACGTAACAACTGCAAACTTTCCTCACAGAGTCAGATGAGCTCTCATTTCTGCTGCCATTTACTACCCTAGAGAGAGAAATAGAGAAAGAGGGAGCAATGGAGGAATGGCATGTTTTAATTACTGTGAAGGCCTAGATTTCAGAAAAAAGAAAGAAAATGGCATGTCACCCCCAAGCCCAGTGACAAGACTTTGTCGCCACACTGTTTCTCTCTTCCCTCTCTTTTCTCCTTTTTCTATGGAGTCCAATTTCATGTGGAAAATAAACTAAATAAATAACTGAAGAACAATAATAGGCTAAATGTGACAGCAGCGACCCCATCCCTCAACACATCTTCACAGTTACAATTTCCAAAGAATCTCTGAGCGAAAGGAGGGGATAAAACTTCAACACCCTCTATTTGTCTGCTACTTTCCATGGGGCAATGGTTAAATTATAACGTCGTTATATCCTTTCCAGGGTGCACTTTTTTAAAGAAGCCTGAGACAGCAGCAACAAGTCTAACATACAAGTCTAACATACTGTAGCAGAGTTCCTGGCCTTTGTCATTGTTAGCCATGTCTAATCTTGTCATGCTTGTGCTGCCTCGGCTGCATACAGTTGCTAGTTGTCCAATCTATGTATCGTACCATGGCAAATTGCAATCAGTGATCACTCATCAGGCAGATTTGACAGATCATTCAGCATAGTAGACTTGTTGCTTTTATCTCAGGCATCTAGCTAACAGCACAGATTTCGTATGCTCAGTTATACATACAGTACAAAGTGGTTCCCTGACTTACAGTTGACCTTAAAATGAAATGAAGTCACATCACAGTGATGTTAATCTTGTGAGAAATCAAAGCACAGTAATTTCTCTTTTTTTAAGTAAAGAAAAACTGGATGATGGATGATGTTTCTGTAGCTAAGGCTCTCTAGCTAACTAACTTACTACTACTGAGTTTGTGCTTTTATACGTATTATCCCTTTATTGACCAACCTAATAAATTATATTCTGAATCAATATTCACAAGGACATAAATTGACTTCATGACCACATATTTGTGACCAATGAATTAGTATTTAGAATTGCAATGTTCCATATTATACTGGAAAGTCAGACAAAAACAGGGCATCTGTGACCCAAACAGCTTACCTATCCTAATGTCAGTGCTTTCGGCTACAATCCGTTTTTAAAAATCTCTATCAAAAACTCAAAAAACTTAAAATTCAGAAGTACCTATAGTTTACCAGGTGTTTTTGTCATTGCACACAAGCTGAGTGAGAAACAGTCAACAGTTGGCGACCCATTTCATAACATAGTACTATAACTACATTTTAGCTACACTTTTCTAGCAAATGTTTACAAATCAGTGCTTAAAACTTAGGTACACTGCATGCCAGTTAGCTCATGTTTGAAACTGTCAGCATAGTAGCTCTGACATGTTGTATGTTTACCCTGGATTAAAGTGAAACGGCCAATACTGCAGCTTATCTAGCTAAAGATAGTTTGTTAGCAGTAGCTAGCATAACTAGCTAGTTTAGTATACGTTTATCAATTGACATTAGCCACGTTCATACAGGCAGTGTTTGGGATTAAGAAACATATTTACTAATGAACGTGCTTCTGAAATTGTGCTGTAATGCTACATTATAGCAGGCACAAATGAGTGGAACAGTTTACATGGACAGGTAAACAGAATCAGTCTCCTTCTTATGATAGTCATGTGTATTCTTAAATATTTATTTTTTATTTTACACCATTTGGCATTTTCATCATACCTGCTTTTATCCTTTAAAAACACTTTGGCTGGTAAAAATGTCCTATTCAGTTTGTTAAATCCTTCCTCATCCAAATACTAACAGGTAGAAAATACTTCAGTAATTAATTTTTTAAAAATCCTTACTGTTTACTGTCTACTCCTTAAATTATTTAGACCTTAAAAGGCCCTAACTCATTAAAATGTTTCAATATGCTGGAATAAGCAAAGACTCATATAAAATGAGGAGTCTTCTTGGTCTCTCTAGCAGGCATTAACTCCATCAAATTTGAAAAAGCATGCTGAGGTAAGTTTCACTAATTTGCTAACATTAAGGGGTAATTTGCCTACAGTTAACTGGGCCTGTTTTCTTTGCTAATGTCAGGTTAGATGAGTATCAATTCCAGTCGCTAAAGTAAATGGCTAGGGAGCAAGTCAAACTCTAGATAATGGTAATTACTGGTTATCCAAGTATATTTTATTTCTGATTAATTCATTGGCAAGCTGTGTAGTATTAGTCATGCACATGACCAGCAATCTTACAGAGACTGAATGAGGTTTTCAGGCAAAAGTAATAAAAGTTATTTTTGACATGAAATACCCATTTCCGTCTTTTAACTGAGTAAGATTTTGACACATGATCTATACTTTCTTTTAAGTATAATTTCTCAGTAATTTATCCACCCTGTTCCTTGCTCCCTGACTCAAAAAGAAGTAAAACATATTTTACATATCTTATTGCTGACACATGGTTAATGCAATGTTGCATCCTAAGCCAAATAACTTTATCAAGTAAGGCATTTAACTGCCAAAAATGTTGCTGTTGATATTTAGCAGAAAACCTTATACACAAGATGAGTAGGGTTTTATGAGTAGTGTGTCTCGTTTAAATGAAACCTATGTCACTGCTTAAAATATACTGTATGCGTGGCATACTGGGGAAAACCTGTCAGCTCGATTCTGGCAAACAGCCAGAGACAACAATAACTCAGTTTTAGACCAAAAATAGGTTTTTCTGCTTACAAAATCCACTGACACCTCTATTTTAAGAATTAATAAATATCTTTTACTAAAAGTAATGTGGAAGTGTTTTCATTTAATTTATAATCTTGCCTATGCTGTCTGAAAAGATCAGGTTGGAGTCAGTTTAACAAGTGCAGTGGTAAAAAACTGCCTAAAAATATCTAAAACCTTGCTAACTAAGTGTGCTTTTGTGAATGTAAGCCTTTTATCAGTTGGACATAAGCCTATTCAATTTAGTTCATCATCAGATGCCACCTGTCAAATGATCCGCAATGCACCTGCGCCGTCCCACTGTGACCAAGAAAGCACTTACACACTCTGTACAGACGACAGAGGACAAATGATCTAATAAATATAAGGGAAATACAGGCAAGAGAACTCACTGAATTAATTATTTTAGTACAGATATAAGAGCAAACACAGAACAGTTTAAATACTACAATACTGCTACCTCAGGTGATAAGCTAGAAACTGATGTGGACATATTTCAGTTCATTAAAGCCTGTAGTCTTCAGAACTTCATATAGTAGATAATGTCAGCATTTGACCATTGGAATCCGTTTCCCAGGCTGCCACCCATGTATTTACTGTACAATACACACTATGTCTGCTGAAGACATGTTTAAGCAACCCTACAAGTCTACTTCTATTGGATGGACTATAAAATAAGTGATTAATAAGTCATAAGTGATTCCCCTCTTATTGGCCCTTAATATTGACCCCGAACCATGGCAGTTAGGAAGCAATGACATCCCTGCAATGGCTATCTGAATTATGAAACATATCCACACAAACCTTTACACAATAATGTTGGCAAAATAATATTTCAAAATAAAATCTTACAAACTCCATTAAAGTACCCTTGTGCCAAAACATAGCCAAAACAAAAACAGAATGAAAGAGTACTCACATAGAATGTCACATCAAACAGCCAAGCTGGACTGAGCATGTAACCATGGCTGCAAAACCATCTTTAAAAATCCCTAGAAAGGAAGATGCAAGGCATCAAATAATTATTGTTGTCTTATTATATACAAACACATACATACAGGTGGACTGCATTTTTTTTTTTAATTCTGGGCACCATTCATCAGTCAGACACCATGTTTGCTTGTCTGCTCCATATTAAATAAAAGGAGGCCTCTTGGCAAGTTCCATTAGAACACAGCTTCACTAGTGGAATGAACACACTGCTTATCACCCAGCTACAGGTAATAAATGAGCTCTTGCTGGTGAAAAAAAAAAAAGTTGCTCATACTTATGCATATAATGGCAGTGGCAGGGATATTTAGCAATTTACTTAAAATGTAATAAAGGGAGGATACTTTCTTCCATATTTTGCTTCCAGGGAAGTCTAAAGATAAAACCCACTTCCTTGCATCTGATGATTCTTTCGGATACTCTCTTAGGATGTGTATCTGCTTGGCTGCTTTCATATGTGCAATCTAAATGTCATTCAAATAGCCAGCTGCTTTAGTCAAGTCTGTCAGGCCTAAGAGCTTCCTGACTGTAATTATAGTGTTTCAGTAAATTCAAGGGCACAGTTCAGGAATCTATTCATGAATTTATGTCTGAGGAATGTCAAAGTATCCATAAATAAGCAGACAGAAGAAAAGGTGCTGATTCCCACTGGGAGGCAGTAGAACAAAGCATGAGAATGATTAATCAGATCCCAGCGCTGGTTTTTCCCTCACTCCAGGTTGTATGATTAACATGTATAATTGTTGTCCTCATCTGGGCCTTGGACCCCTGTGGGATTTTATGTTGATGTTTTCTGGGGGTGTATGTGCGTGCTTGCGTAATTAATATTTATTAATTAACACATGTTCCGTGTGGGTCTACCTTCTGCTTTACATAACCAAACATGCATGCTGGCTTTTCCTTACGGTCATAGACTGATGAGGGCGTAATCCTCAGAGGGATTTCGTTGAGAAGGTGAAACACCTCATAGAGGTGTTTTTACAATGAAAATAGGAGTGTGAATTAATTTATCAATCAAAGGTAGCCTTGTTTTTAAGAATGCAACATTGCTCATCTGACTCTTGATCTTATACTGAAATGTACACAAAACAGACACATGATATCACACTGATATCTCTCTCATCAACAGGCTATTTCCGTTTCTATATATTTTACCTTTGGTAAGAAAAAGCCAATTTCCTCCATTCCTCACCAGTAGAAGCTTATCTGATTGAGCAGCCTGGCTCCAGGGCTATCTGGCTCCTTCAAAGCACTCTGTCCTCTTCTCTCTTAGCTCTTGTGTGCGCTTAAAATATGCAAAACGGGCTCTGATTTGAGCACTTAAAGGCCCACACCCACATTTTACATCTGTTTGTCTCCATCCTTGGCCTTGCACATGACCCTAGCGTGTCTCATCCCTCGCCAGTCGCTCTGTTGGACTGCGGCGCTTCACTCACCTCCAAACAGGTCAGATCTGAAACCCTGACTGCTCTATGTGGTCGCCACGAACCACCATAAAGCATGCATTAATCATTATTACACACACGCACACGCACACAATTTTGTCTCCAAATATGTCGTATCTCCATTGCGCTCTGCAAATAAGCTCAAAGTCAAAATGTCCGCGCGGTGCAGACGCGTCGCCAGCTTTCCCAGAAAAACGGAAAGCGGCTTTACTTCGCTTCACAGACTGCAAAATAAAGCCAGTGAGTGAATGAACGGATTACGGCGAATACAGAGCTACAATGTTTCCACAGGATGGCAAAACGTCCCCGCCTCGTTTGCTTTCACATCAAAGGTCGCCTCGGTAAAATCGGTTAATTGGTCGCAGCATCACAAAGACCGATGCGGATACACACGTGTGTGTGTGTGTGTGTGTGTGTCGCCTTTCCAGTCTCAATCCAGTGCATGCCTTTTAATGCTTTTTACTAACTCACACATATTGTATTATAGCTATTTATTTCACATGTGGGATGTATTAAGCGCAAAAGCATTCGACGTTTGACATGTGCAAGGGGCAATGAGCGCGAGACGAAGGCATCATCCACTAAAACAGACAGATCTATATAATAAAGAGCGGCTTAGCCCTGCTTACTCACTCAGGTTAGGGGTTCCGGGGTCAGCGTTGGCCTCTTTCTCTCTGGCTTTCTCTCAGTATGCGGCTGAACTGTTGGGACTCGCGGTCGCAGCCCCGTGCGCATTAATCAGTGCTCCGCGCGCGTTATTACAGAGAGCTGGCGCGCGCCGCGGCGACCGACATCCGCATCATCACCGCCTTCTCTCCGCACCGCCATTATTCTGGCGTCTGGCTTCAGCTCCTCTTTGGCAAGGCAAAGCTCGACTTGTTCTGCAGTTCAGTTCTGGATGGCTGAAGGATAAAAAAAAAGCCTTCTCGTCTCTCCGTCTCTCGGTTGTGCGTGTGACAGCAGCGCGGCGCTCGAACGCTCCGTTAAATGCGCCACCTAGTGGCACACAGAAGGAAGGCAGGGATTATACATGGACAGATGTGTACAAAAAAAAAAAAAAAGAATCCGCTTACAGTATGAGCTATATCTTTTCTCTGGGAACATACAAAGTTGCCCAGTTGCCTCTATTCCACAGACATCTGCAGTGATCATAATATTTAGCTAGATGATGCACCGACGACTACATGTCTGCAGAGATTCTGACATGTCTTGCATGGACAGGTTAAAGCCCACAAGAACCACACCCATGTCTCTTCCAGCTGCACGAATGATACCAATCATTGTTTTTGACATTACTTGTTGTGCTGCATCACATGCTGTGTTTCTGACCGAGCCACGTAAAGCTGGCCAGTTTGCTGACTCACTGCTGCTCATTTGTGCTGGGGGAACAGCACCTTGTTGTGTGTCCTGTAGGGCATGTTATGGTACACAGGGGGGCAGAGTAGTCTCTGTGAATATGATGGTGATCGTGCATCATGCCAGCAAGGTGAAGGACCTTAAGCTTGTATAAAAAAAAAAAAGATACTCAGCAAGCAGCTGTGTGAAGGTGTGTTTGTGTGTATGTGTGTGTGTATGTATGTATTTATGCATTCCAAACCTAAGAAAGAAACTGCACACCTTCTGAATAGTTGCTATCCCATTACAAATAACTGTACAAGTACAGGAACAGGTGACAGGAACAGGTAAGTGTACAAGCAGTCCACAGTGAAACTGGACTGGTTTGAATAATATTGCACAGAAAACCCTTTTTTGCAATATTTCAAATACCCCAGACATTGTTATATACATGACTTTAATATCAGTACCCCCTGCCCCCCCCCCCCAACCCATTCCTTTACTTGTATATTTTGCTTTATTATTTTACATTATACTTACTACTTATGCAAATTTTTTGCACTACTTTGTATGTGTGTTTGTATGTATGTATGTTTTCAACAAATATGTATTATACAACTTATACAAATTATACAAATTAAACCTAACAAAAACGTTCATACATTAGGCACATTACATTTCATTATATTACATTAAGGCACGTCCCACAGCCTTCAGTGCTCCACCTGCTGGTTGACTTCTCTTAATGCCAAGAGGAAAAGTGCATCATGTAGAAAACAAATAAGTTTATTACAATAAATGAATTACAGTGAAAATGATTACAGTGCTGTAGCTCCCAACATGGGTTATTGTTAGACTAAGAGGCATCTAACATTTACTATAAAATTGTAAAACTTGACAATACAAATACAAAAAACCTCCCACTTTTTTCCCCACAAAATTAAGCCACTAGGCTCAGTGATATTACACACCAATTAAGGTAGGACCTAATATTCAGTAATGTGACACTAACATAAATGTTCAATAACATCCCATCAAATTAACATTGTTATCAAACAAACCATAGTTCAACCATAGTTCATAATCATTGAATTACTATTGAATTACAATAGTAATTCAATGATTGTTTTATTGTTCAGAAGGTACAGATCCGATATCCAGTATCGACATCAAGCCATTCTCAGCAGCAAATACTGGATCAGATATCAGGGAAAAAAAGAATGAATCCTAGCATAGAAAGTGTGGTAGTTGTTCTAGTGAGATCTTAGGCTATTGCCTTGCATGCAGCACACACTGGTCACACAAGTCTGCATGAAGCTAGATCCATTGAAAATGCTAGCCACACTTTCACCCCAACATGTAGCAAAATTTGCAAGCATGGGCCCGTGTTCAGAATTGGAGACTTGAGATGGCGACTTAAGTTCAAAAGATATGCCAATATTTACATAGGTAAAGTTCTCCATATTCTGAGTCATCTTACACAGGTGAGCACTCTGAGATTATTAAAATTACCTGAGTTTTTACACTTCCAAGGCTGCCAGATTTTTCTTGAGAAGAGGTGTTTGAGATGGGGAGTACATCCCAAAACTCTAACTGATGCCTCCTTTGATTTCTCGATGCTAGATCCTTCAGCCCATGACCTACACCAAAGCATTTTTTCTTGTAACGTTTGACACTATCAATGCTCCACCTCTCTTTAAAAAAATTCCCATAAAGGATGCAATAATAAGAGCAATAATTTTATAAATTTAAATACATCTATAAAATAAATTAAAAACTTTATAATGTTATCTTATTACTAATCTTAAAATAGAAACAATGTATACAAAGAATCCTTGAATAAACATCAGTTAATTCAAGGATTCTTTGCATACATTGTTTCTACAAAGAATCCTCAATATGAAGGAAACGTCACGTACAGCTATACATATACACATTCATTCAGTGTGTAATCACACCACATTCTGTATAAGCAGATTCGTTGCGCACTGTACATCCTGGCATCAACAACTGAAGTAGGTTCAGAGTTATCAGTGAAAGGACAACTCATTTTGTAAACACATTTGTCCTCAGATGGAGAAACTAAGTAACTAGGTAGGGAAAAACTGGTGTTTTAAAGAAACACTAGTAGTTTCTAAAGCTAACTAGTTGAACACAAAATAAATAACGCAGTGTGAAAATTGCTTGTTTGGTTTACATGATAAGTGCTAGTGTTTGTGCTAACTTAGTATTCATTGGCAGATTGGTAAGCAAGCTAACTGTACAAGCTACGTTCACTCACCAGAGGCACCAACAGTCTCTGGTATTTCCTTCCAGTTAACTGCTATTTTCAACTCTGGTCTCATTAGCATCTGGGGATGGGCCTGACTCAATTCCTACCAGCATGACAGCCACTCTACAGACCACATTAAACATACTTTTTGCATGGCACCTGTTATGGCAGAGGTCACAATGCCACAGTGCAAGAAATTAACAGTTTTCAAGCGGATTCTGGCAGGACCCAGGACCCAGGTTCTGGCTAATATGATGAATCACAAGCAGGTTGGGTTTGGCCATATGCCTGCTGTTGAAGCTTGTGTCACATCACTGGTAGTTTGATGAAGCACTACACCTGGATGGTGCTAAGTGCAGGAGCAATGATGACTCCCTCCTACTAGTTGTGATTGGGTAATTGGTTTTAGCAAAAGAGACAGCTAAATGCTCTGCGGGTATGCACTATATGGGGGTACCCACCCCCTTGTTACTGGGCTTCCACTGTGGTATTGCATTTGTGTCTACATTGCTCTCGCTTTTTCTCCTTGCTACACTGATTCCAGCTGTGCTTGCCAGCATATGATAACAGCATGCTTCCTGCTTATGGGTATATTCAGGTGTATTCACTGGTTTTGCTATGCTGCCGTGTTCTTAGTACGGCAGCAGGCCTAAATTCTCATTTTATTTTGAAGTTTACAACCTGGGGAATAGTGTCTGCTTCTTTGCCAATTATGCATTGGGTCTACTCATTATACCTGTATGTAACTGTGTTTCCTTGGTTTACTGTTAAAGCATAATGGTTTACATTGGCTAGTAATTGACAATAATTTGTTGTTTACATGTAGTGGTAGGCCAGAGCCTTCTTGTGATCGTGGGTTCACTGCTGTTTTGCCTCTCTTTCTTTGTGTTGCAATTAGAAGCCAGTGTGACCATTGTGAGGTTCCTTTAGCTTCCTACTAGGGGTGTAACGATACACAATTCAAGGCACAATTCAATTCAATTCGTTTTTATTTCTGAATCAGAAACAATGCAAAACAATGTGCATTGGAAATAATGAGCTCTGTAGCAGTGCCTGGTTTGTCATTTTATGGAAATAGAGCTCCAAAGCTGGCTAAAACGCCTGACTTCTTCAGCCTCTTTCTGCACTGTAGATTGCAGTGGCACAGGGCTAGTGACTTTTTAAAGCTACTGAAAAGCTCTTTTTACTATTTATAATGTGGTTGTGTAACCATATGACCTATAATGCATGTCGGTTGTTGTGATTCAGAGCAGCTGGTCACTTCACAAGTGCAGATGATTCCCGGTAATGTTACAGGCTCTCCACCGAAGAATATTATCGTGTAACCAGCGTGCTCTCTATATATCTCTATATACAGTCAGGTCCGGAGGTATTTGGACAATGACAGAGTTTTTGTGATTCTGCCTTTATACACCATCACAATGGATTTGAAATAAAACAATCAAGATGTGATCGAAGTGTAGTCTTTATTTTAAGAGGTTACACAAACATATGGCATTTACCATTTAGGAATTACAGCCATTTTCAGCAAAGTACCTCCAATTTCAGGAGCTCAAAGGTATTTGGACAAAGTGACATAATTGTAAATATAACCATAATTTTAATACTTGGATGAAAAGTCTAGAGCCCATGTTCTCAAAACTCAAATTCTGAGTTTCCTCCCTGGAGATGCTTTGCCAGCCCTTCAATGCAGCCAACTTCAGTTGCTGCTTGTTTGTGGGTCTTTCTGCCTTCAGTCTTGTCTTCAGTAAGTGAAAAGCATGCTCTATTGGGT
>CM075010.1:12503355-12516725 GCA_037576675.1 Pangasius sanitwongsei | reverse complement strand
AATGGACCACACCTGGTCAATTAACTTCTTGTCAGTCAATTGTCCAAATACCTTTGAGCCCCTGAAAATGGAAGTACGTTGCATTTTTGCATTGCAATGTACCGTGTTTTGATGCATCGTTATAACCCTATGTCCTACAGTTGGGTTCCTCTTTCTTTTTTCTTGTTTGTTTTAACTTATTCTTTGGTTTGTATTCGTTCCTGTGCATTCTGCTGAGCTTGCATGACACTGCTTGACTCAGTGAAAGTATATTGTTTTATGTCTGGTGGATATCTACTGTATTTTACTCAGATTCTCAATAAATTATTGTACCTTTTTGTAATGGAAGTCATGTGTCCTGCCTTTTCCTTTAGTATGATGAACATGTGTGCCTGAAATTAATTGGTGTACTAAGTATTTAACATTCCCAGGGTGAACGTTCCAGGGTGGTGTAGTCGGGAGTATACTGGTATAAATATATACTAGTTGCAGCCATTAAAGCAATTGCAGTGTTCCCATTCCACTACATTCTGGTATAGTCGGCAGTATCTTGCTATAGTTATATAGATGTAGCCAATAAAGCAATCCCTCCAATCTCCAGCTGTTGACCCCTCTGTGAGGCAGCTAACTTCTGGCAGTGGGAGACCTGGGACAGGATAAGAAGCAACTCTCTGCTAACTTGGTTTATACCCGTTGCAAGGTGTGGTTAGCACAAGCCACACTGGCTGAGTCTTCAGGACTCCACATCACAGTTCTATGTTATGGAAGAGGCCTGTCTGCTTCAACTACCTTTTGGCAGGGAAGGACACACCCTCAGCATAGTAGAATGTGTCTGAGTGCCACCCTTGTCTACACTGTTGCATTGGCCAGGCACCACAAACTACTAAGATGTATGGAGGTGGCCTTGGCAACTGGCATCAGGATACTGCTGTATTTGGACAACTAATTATGCTAGGACCAATGATGATTATAGCCACATCCTTGATCCCTCTAGGCCTGCTGGAACAAGCATTCTAGAAGTGGGCTTTCAGCCTGTAGCTAGAGCTAAAATGCCACTGAAACGGAAACTTGTCCCTGCCTCAGTGTGCCTGCCTATCTCCTTGCTGGAGATGCAGGACATTCCTAACAGAAGAGACAACTTGTGCATCTATGAGAGTGGCATCTGCACTCAGATGTGCTAGCCCATTTCTGGGAGAGCTTTGGAGAGGTGCAGTGCCTCACAACTTATTATATGCTTTTCCTCTTCTACCACTGTTTCTTCCCATGCGTTTCAGGCTTCCTCCCTGAGCAAAAGTACTGTCCCAAATGAACTGCAAGATTTGGCATCCACAGCAAAAGGACCTGTGTCTGTGGGTCTGACCCTTTGGGCCAAATCACCAATTGAGAACTGTGATCTAGCAGCCCAGAAAACACTTCTCAGTCCAAAAGCCCCTAACACATGGGAATTGTATGTCCTTAAGTGGAAGTTCATTAGCTAAAGATAAGACATGGAGAACACCATTGTCTAAGCAGAGGTGATGGATGTTATCATCTTGCACACCCACCTCCTACTGTGGCATGCCACTGAATGAGGTGCATCTCCTTCTCATGGGCCTTATTTAAAGGATGTTCTCCAGCTTCTACAATCTTAATATCACCCCTTCAAGTGGTGTGAATGGGATTGTCAACACTGAGCACCGTTTAGAGTACTCTTAAGGTGAGTCCAGTTCTTCATGACATTGCTGATATATACATTATCCAGGTGTCACGCACATCCCCTGATGGTTAGGAAGGGAGAAATAGACTGCTATTTATATGCTTTATGTATCTGTGTTTCTATTAATAAGTCCCAGGTTTCCTTGTCATTCAGAAGGCTCTAGGCAATGATTGATACATGGCAGTGGTATTTATTCCAAATACTGTCAAATGTCATTATGTGACTGTTGGAAGATGACATTAATTTACCAAGATGGAAGTTAGGTGTTACACACCACCCCTGTCAGTTATTTGGGGTCCATAGAACTACAGTTCCATACAAGTTTTTTTCATTAAGCAAGATGTTTTATCACCAGTTAGATTATTTGATGTCCAACCTGCATAATTTTTTAACTTGTGCAACAGAGGATGGAGTGACTCCTGGCAAGACAAAGTTGGCTTGGCCTGGAGACAACCTGAAGTCCTGAGAAGCAAAGCAATGAGGCAACTACTAATTGTAATTCTACAATTCATAGCTAAAGTGGTACATAAATGTCCATTATGTGAGTTTTCATTTCACTACAATTCTACTATGGAAACTTTGCTTGCAAGCCCCCAAAAAATGCTTTGGTGTCCAATCTTTCATGATATCACAGTCTTCACCATGAAGTTACTTGACAGGTACGTGACAATCAGCTTGCCTGGAGCCTTACAGTAAAGACTGGAAACACCCTGCCAGTTTCAAGATGGCCATGTCAAGCTTGCAACTTTGGATTAAGTTCTGTGAATATACAACAATTCAGTTACCTGATCTCAAAATTCTATGAACATACAGTTGTCCACGAAGTACACTACACTACACCACTCATATAGTGTAAATCCAAAAAGCTCACATCCATCTTTGATTTGGGCATTTGATTTACATACACCTGGCTCTCTGATCATCAGCTTCAGAGTCATGTTTTAACTCTAACTCTGGCTTATCCCACATCGATCTCAGTCATTCTCAACCACTGTAAGATGAAGATGACACAATGAGTCATAATGCTTTCTCCACAATCTCTGGACAGGCTGACTCAACAGGCTACAGCATGATTCCCACTGAAATCTGTCTGCACAGAGTAATTACACTTTCTCTCTGATCCTCAAACAGGCAGACTCAACAATATGGCTAGATTTTCAGCAATCTCTGTCAGTAAGATGATGCTGGACTGGTCAGATTAAAATAATCAGGTATGTGGGTCAGAGATACCATATGAACTAAATCTGGTCATCTAAACTATGTTTGTCCTTCTCACACAAACACACCTACACCCACACATATACATACTGGAGCCACCCGGTCTACACAAAGGACCTTTTGCCATTGTTTCACAATTCCCAGGAATTCACAAAATTCTTCGGAACCAAATTAGCATGTAAAGCCTACCTGACAGGGGGTCCATGCTGCAATAAAATACACTGTGTCTCTCCCATTTGGTGCTCTAGTCATTATACACAAAGAGGTACATGGGGTATAGGTAGGGTGTGAGAGTTAGATCAAGGAGGAAGATCTTGGAGGTCTGGTCTCTCTCTGATGCAATTCCATCTGCATCCTATGCTAGCCATACAGGTTCATTCACTCATTCTGTTGTAAGTTTCCACTTTTATTTAATAGTAATTCTTGTGTTACATGGTCTATAATAAACTTTGTAATTACACTACCTCTAAAATACTCAGTACTTCTTTTGGACAATAGTATGGTGCATTAATAGTGTATGATTTTTATGATTACTAGAAATAGTTTTCTAGCTGAAGTTTTAGTACAATAGGCACATTTGAAAGCACCCTCTGACAAGCTAATATAAAAGGCTAATACTTGCAAGAATAAAAACCTGTGAAAAGTAAATGGGAAAAGCCTAGGCTTCCACATCTATAGAAACATCTGAAGGTTACTAAAAGGTTGTTAAGCTAAGTAATTATTAGAGTCAGATGCTTAAGTCAAATATTGGACTCAGATCTTTAATTGAATATTGGAGTCAAATATTAAGTAATGAACTTGAGACCCATATTTAACCTATGGCTGCACCTATGTCTGTCATTGGTCATAGCAGAGCAGAGGAATAAGATAATATAATTTTATACTTTGTTCTACATGTGCAACAATCTGAGTCATAGGACTCAAAATGAAGCAACTTCTTGAATCAGGACCAACCAAGGAGTCTAATCATTGGAACATAATTATAAATATAGACATAAATATGTAGACATAGCTTGTCTACACACCTTCTTTAAAATTTGAATAGTAGTTTAGCTATAATTAGGTTGTTAGATCCACTCTTTTGCCCACTTTACAAAGTAGTACACATTATCTGAATAGTTGCCTTCACTCTTGGTGTATGTCTGCCATTCAGTTTCATTCTACTCATCATCCAATTATCTTATCTACATGTTATATTCACTACATTTTTAGTATTTTAATATATTAATTTAGTATAGTATATCACATTTTTAGTATATTAATGCTTATCTTTCCTCTTGGAATAAAACTTGTGTGTTTTACCTGTGTGTTTCTCTCCTGAGTTCTACAAATGATCAAAGGATTCACTGAATTTCATTCATTCACCATCAGTAATTGCTTCATGGTGGTCAGTCAGGATCATGAATTTGGAGATTATCCCAGTAAAAGTGGACTCAAAGTGGGAGAATTCACCCTGGGTGGGACACCAGTCCATTGCAGGGCACCATGTACACACTAGGGATGTAACAAATACATTATTCAGATTGAACAGAAAATGTGTTCTGAAAAAATACAGATACACATAGGAGAGACACCATTCTGAGTTTTATTTATTTATTTATTTATTTATTTATTTATTTATTTGAAAGCTTGTATTAGGACTGGGATCCCGCAGGATGAATCAAAAAATTTGTTCGAGAGTGAGGTTTTTACTTTCATGCAGCACTTGTAAGGTGAAAGCCATGCAAGGGAAAAAGAACTGAAACTAGCTCAAAAAATTCAGGCTTTAGATAACTGAAACACATTTTATTTCTTTTCATCTCTGTATGGCAAACAAGTTTGCAGTCATACACACATATTTCTGATGCGCTCAGTATACCCCTTGCAGAACGTTCACTGTGAACATGTAGAAAATAATCATTTAATTAATTTAAAAATAACTTGTATGTTCATTGCACATGGTTTTCCTTGTTTTTAAATAAACATTCTGCATTGTTAAAGAAAATCTTCCTGGAAAATCATATGATCATTGTAATAAAAAGGATCCCATTCTGACTAGCAGCAGCACTGCTTCACAGCTTTATAGTACATTCTGATAGCATGTACAGAGAATTGTTCTTATCTTTGTAGAATGTAACAAACCCAAAAACTGAAGTAAATCTGATAAAAATTTTTTTTATTATGATCAGAACCTCATTGTCGTTTCTTCACTCAACTGATCTTTGTTTGAGCTCACATTGGTGGGGAAATATTCACTGATTAATTCAGTCACTTCTGTTGTGTTGGTTAAATTTCTTCTTCTTAATGTCTTTTGTTAGGCCATTTAAACAAAACTTTGTCCTCTGTCATGTTAAAAGTGTGTCTAAGTGTTCTTTGTTTTGATGATGATGATGTGATGGAGCAGGTATCTGATCAAACTGAATTAATTCTGTTTTGCTACAACATGTAACTATCCAAAAACATGCAATACTGCAATACAGGATGTAACTGCCATACTGCAATACAGCATGTAACAGTACAACATGCAATACTGCAATACAGCACGTAACTATCCAAAAAACCTGCAATACTGCAATACAGCACGTAACTATCCAAAAACCTGCTATACTGAAATACAGCATGTAACTACAATATATGCAATATAGTATGCAACTATCCAAAAACCTGCTATACTGCAGTACAGCATGTAACTATCCAAAAACCTGCAATACTGCAATACAGCATGTAACTACAATACAGCATGTAACAATACAACATGCAATACTGCAATACAGCATGCAACTATCAAAAACCTGCTATACTGCAATACAGCATGTAACTATCCAAAAACCTGCTATACTGCAATACAGCATGTAACTATCCAAAAACCTGCAATACTGCAATACAGCATGTAACTACAATACATGCAATACAGCATGCAACTATCCAAAAACCTGCAATACTGCAATACAGAATGTAACAATACAACATGCAATACTGCAATACAGCATGTAACTACAATACATACAGTACTGCAATACAGCATGTAACTATCCAAAAACCTGCTATACCTCAAGAAAAGCATACTGAGCTACCAAGCTTTTAGACTATAGGCATACTGACTGTTTTTACCATGGTGTCAGTTAAACTGGCTCCTGTCCCCAAGTGATCAACGAAAGCTTAGAAAATAACCTAAATAGAAACATTTCCACATTTTTTGATATAATATATGTATGTTTTCTTACACAAACAGCTTTCTTTCTATATTTGTTTCTTACATAAACAGATCTCTGATTTGTTAAATCATTACTTTGAAAAATAGTTAGCTTATGTACTCGGTCACATTAGATAGAAGATAGAAAGCTTGCCAGGTCCACAGAGGGTCTAGACTTCAGGAGTTGAATAAAGATATGTTCTGCAATTTGCGATTTGTTGTTATAATTTGTGGATAAAAAAAAAATACTTCTTTTTCCAGCAATCCTGTTTTCTTTCAGTGTTTATCAGTGTTTCTGGGGCATAGTTGTGGGGTTCACATAAAAAAAAAACCTCTGGTCTAGACCACACCCATTTTCAGATATGAATATTTGGACCACTAAACACACTACAGATATAGATAGTGACATTGCTTTACACCCCTAGCACACACTCACATTCATACACTCATTCACACCTAGTAGCCAATCCACCTACCTGCATGTTTTGGACAGTGGGAGGAAACCCACACAAACATGGGGAAAACATGCAAAACTCCACATGGACAGTAGCCCGAACTCAGGATTGGGGACCCTGGAATTGTGAGACTCCAGTGCTACCCACCGTGCTGCGCCATTCAGTTAACTTGTGCAAACAAATTTTCTTCAGATATCAATCAAATTATAACTATTTCTTATCTGATTGATGCAACCATCATTGAAATGTATCTTATTCGGAAATTATTTTATGTGGGACTAGTGCCCCGTTTAATAGAATTATTACTTAAAAAATAATAAATTCGAATATTTACGTTAATAGTAATAATTTACCCACATCATCTATCCTACATTGCCAGTGATATACAGCTGAGGCTAAAAGTGTATATACACCTAGGCTAAACATATTCAATCTGTTACATTTCTTCTGGCAAGTCAATTAGAGCATCTACTTCACATCAGAGCTAATTTTAAAACAATTGATAAGAGATAGATTTATTTCAGCTTTAATTCACTATGTCAGAATTCCACTGGGTCTCACACACATCAAGTTGACTGTCTCTTTAAACAATCTGGAAGATTCCACTTATTGATGTAAAGACTTTTAGAAGCCTCTGATTGTCATAATTAGACCTTAAGTGCAGCAGTGGCTGTATTTAGAAGCAGTGCCTTTTTACCATTGATACCATTGAGATTTTCTTTAAAATGTAAAGTGCTTTATAAATAAATGTATTATTAAAATACAAGCAACTCAAATAAGACCTCATGAAAAAAAAAATTATGCAACTGAAGGTACCACAAGCATCTGTGCAAACAATTGTATGCTTTTTGGTACCTTCAGTTGTTTGTAAATTGCTCCTAAGGAGGAACCGGACTGTGGAGGAACCGGACAATTTACAAACAACTGAAGGTACCACAAGCATCTGTACAAACAATTGTATGCAAATATCAAAATCTTGGAACCTCTCAGCCACTGCATCATTCAGGAAGGATGAATAAAATTTGGTCTGAAAGGGGTCGATTGAACCCCAAGGAAAAAAAAACAAAGGAACGTGTGAAAGTACTAAAAATGTATGTATATACAGGGTTTTAGGGTAACCAACAGGAAAGGCAGGTGCTATTCTTGTTCACTTAAACGGTTGAGCAGTGGTGTCAGACATACAGCTCACAGGCATGAGAAAGGTCCTAATCTAGTCCACCAAATGAATTTTAAATCTGTGTTCTAAATTAAAATTGTCTTATGGACCATATGGACCGTGGCTGGATTGCCCATGGTTTTATACTAAAGCATGGCTGGATTTGCTGTTGAAAAATATGTCTGCTGGAAATCAAGCCGTTGCTTAGCTCTGATAATGACAGCTAATTAAATAAGTAATACTGGTATCTAATTTGATTTTATATTAAGGAAAGGAAAGACAAGAAACTTAAAACTGGAAAAACCTCACTGGGTTGCACCTCCCATGGCATCATGCATCATCAACTGTTGATCACTCATTCAAAGGAAACTGCATTATATTTACTTGATGATCAACACATCATAAAATGTGACTAAGAAATGAAGTCCTCCTCCATGAGTGCAGAGGTGTGTTGTGATTGGCCAAGATTGACTTCAGTAAGAGCCTGGTTCATTTGCTCTTTCTAAGTATCCTGGCTGTTTTCTCTGAAAATTTGTCTCCTTACATTTTTTTTAACCTGAATTTTGCTACCTGAATTTTTTGAACAAATATTTTCAAGACCTGAATATCAGATAGTTTAATTGAGAACCAATATATTCAAATATCTTAAGATTTACACTGAAATTTTAAACATTAAATTTACTCTCTTTTTTTTTTCTCCAAGCATTACAGAGTTGGGTTCAGGCTCTGCTGACTCATTGCTGATTTCACTCGATAGTTTTCTTCTTCCCCAGTTCTATTTATCTTATCTAAACACTTTGACTAGAGAAATTAAACAACAGAAATTCAACAAGACGGATAATTCTCCAGTGGGTTCATTAACCTCTATATCCTCCCGGTGACTGTAAATTGGTAAAGTGGCCCAAAATTCTGCAGGTTTCCAACACCCACCTTTGTAGCATATACACTCATATACACTCTGCTTATTATCTCTTATCACGGTTTGGTGTCTCACATACAGTCGAAGCAATCTGGACCCTAATCATCTCTCATGTCTTTAGAAATAACTGTTTCTCTCTCTCTCTCTCTCTCATACTGTGTGGGTGTTTATATGGTCAACAAAATCCTCACTGTTGAAACAAACACAACAAACACTCTTCTTTTAAGTGTACAATCTTTTCCAGCATATAAACACTGTGCTATTTTAACTCTGGGGACTGTTTCTCTCTGTTACTGCAAGTCCTGATACTATATCCAAATGTGCTCAGATTGCTGGTCGTCACCTAGGAATAAATGGTAAACGAAAACCTAAAATGCAGTTTCCTTTGAATGAGTGATCAGCACTTGATCGAGATGCATTACTGTTATTTATGTCATCAACCTACTGGAAGCTGTGTCACTTCCTAGTGTTATAGGAAATAGATCTCACTTTTCGGTTTATTCCAGGAAGCAAATTAATGATTACATTTTATCTGTTTTTATTTTTATTTTTATAAATGAGCACATATATGGATTTTTTTTTTTTTTTAGGAAAACAACAACAACAACAGCAGCAACAACAACAACCAAACAGAATTTGAAAAGAAGTAAAGCTCCCAGTATGTGTGTGACGTCATTCCGCTCTGAGCAGGTCCCGGATGGAGCTGGGGGAAGTGATCAGGACTGCACAATAACTCAAGGCTGGAAAGTGTAGGGAAAAAAATCTTAAAAGAACACGCCGCGAAACGGAATTGGACTAAAATTTAAAGCGTGGACTTTATAATAACCACAGACACCATCCGGACCGGAGTATTGTACATTCAGGTGTTTGTGTTTGGTAGAATCTGGCGGTGGAACTTGCTGAGGATTTGTGCCGTGAAAAATAACGTTCCAGCAGCTAATAGCGCCAGCAGCCGAGGAAGGAACCACTGAGTCGGAATAAGGCTGAAAAACCCCAACAGTTTTCAAGACTCTTGGTGATTAGAGAGGCTCGGTTGATGAATTATGTCTACCACCAGTATTGATCCTCAGGTAGGCCTTACTATTAGGTACATTTGCTGGAGGAATATCTGGTTATGTCCAGAGTTGCTAGCTCTGAGCGCAGGTAAGCTAAGGCCTTGGCTTGGACCTCGGAGCAGAAACCGGGAATGTGCTTCTTTCCAGTCTTGGCGTTAGCTAATGGCTATTGCGGATGTGCAGCTCGCTAATTAGCTACATAGCTTGCTTGCTTCTTGGTCTTATCAACCTGACCCCGGTTAGTGAGAGGAGGAAATACCAAGTTTGCTGCAACGTAGCATCGTTTCCATCAATTTCTTAAGAAACTGTCAGTAGAACGCTCATAAGTGAGACAGAACTTAATTTACAGTAAACTAGCTAACCGAGCTAACCAGTACTGCTCGTTAGTTAGCTTACTTACATTAGCTAGTGTTATGGATTTGACTCATTTGAAATTGCTGGCTAGTTAGCACTGCACGTCATTAGCTCCTAATGATTTAGGCAGTTGCATGGTTCTGTGTTTTGTTTATTTGATTTAACCTAATGTGTGCTTGTTTCCCCGCATCTCTCCCATGTTGTCTGCTCCAACGGAACGTCAAGACATCAAAAGGACAAGATGCTAAAGGTAAGTTAACCAGACCAGCGTTAATATTAGCTGTCAACTAGTGAGCGGTCAGTGTAGCAAAGGGAACCAAAGCTAGCTATGGATACGAGGCCGAACATCATCGTCGCTGTTAGGTCTGTTTGTGAAATAAGATGCTTTAGTAATTTCCCTTGGCCTAGCGGGGAATTCCTTATTTTTTCCTTCATGATAATAGTGGCGAAATCGCTGTGAAATTTCCTTATGGCGAAAGCAAAAAAGCGAATGTGGCTGGACACCATTGCTGCTTATACAGTACTGCTCTTTCAGACCCTGTGTCCTACAACAACAAGGCGAGGTGTACATTATCTTCAGTGTGAACGCTTCCAGTGTAATCATACCCCTTATAACCCTCATTAGAATGACTGAAGCAAGCATGCACAAATCTACTTTCCCATCTTACTGGTATTTACACTAACTAGCCATTTTGTCATGTAAACCTACCACATGAGTGCACTTTTTATGTACACAGTTACTGTATGTAGCTCATCTGTTATGTACAATGAGCAGCAGGAACACAGATATGGTCAGTTCAGTTGGCACAAGTGTTCTCTCAACCCAGCAATGATATTGTGTTGTTGAAAAATCCAAACAAATCTACTGTACCTAATGATGTGCCACCCGAAAACTTCGCAGCTATCCTGTGATAAAAGGCTAGATGATGATTAATCAGATTATAACGCATTTTTTTTCATACTAGGTCTGTAAACGTACACCTACAAAGTGGACTAACAAGGTAGAAGTGGCTAGCATCTGTGCTCAGTGGTGCCTTTCTGGTAGAGGACAGGATAGATGTCTTACAGATTGTACATAGTCATAGATGGGCTACAGTCACTGAGTATAAACTAAGTGCACCATTCTGATGAAGTCTAGCTAGTGTATCAGACTATGAGGGAAGTTATTTTCAGTAGGATCATCATCATCGTCATCATCCATAATGCAGGTTTTGCAGTGTAGATTAGTAAACCTACATATGCATGTTATTTTTACATCACAGCTCATGTTTAGTGCATGTTACTCATGCCCATTCACCAGCTGGCAGTTCACTGACCAATTCATCAAGTCTAGAAGTCACAGAGTCACTGAGATGAACTGTGGGACAGACTTGTAATCACAGCAAATATGCACTGCTTATTGTTTCAGATGATTCATATCCAGGTAAATAGCTACTTTCTTGACGTTTAACCTTTTGAATGAACCAGCTTTGTTCAGAGGTGTGGAGATATATAATAGGGTGTAGGTGAGGGCTTTAAAAAGCACAGATTGGTAATGCAGAGATGATTCTGTATTCACAGGTTAATAAGAGTAGAAAGGTGCCTTTGCCCTATTCCTTAAATAATGGACCAGTGGGTAATTTGCATGGTTTTATGGTGAAGTTTAGTGATGTAATTCTGAGTTTCAGAACACTTGTCATTTTGGACCTCTATACATTCGAGTTACAAAATGAGAAATACCACAGATGCTTCGGTCATTCGTCTTTTATTACCAACAAGCTAGCCAGCTAGCTGTGATGAGTGATGTTTATTTACCTCCTCAGAACAGTGAATTGTGTAGTTAATGTTATAGAGTTAACAGGCGAATATTTGTATATACAGCAAAAGTCATTTAAAGTGCTACTATGTTTACCGCTGATGCTGTGAGCGGCCATGTTGATTTGACATCACTTGCTGAATTTAGGGTCGAGGAGACTGTCCTGAGTTGATGAGTAAGAATTCCAAGTTGAGAGGACATTTTCTTTGGTTTTTCGAAGAAATTCTGAGTTATGAGTTTTTATCAAATTCAGAATTAGTTAAAAAAAATAATTTTTGCCCTTTTTTCTTCATACACTCCAGAAAGTGTGGATAAGATTCTATACCAGATAGAAAAGCAATCACACTGGGGGAAAAACATGAAACGCAATATTGCTTTTCATTTGTGGCATGAGGACGTGCCACACTGAAAAGCAAAACCTTCGTTGCTTTGCTGTTATGCTAATTGATATTTTCTGTAAAAAAAAAAAAAAACAATCAGCACAGGCTTATGTGGTGTTTTTTTTTTTTTTTATATTTGAAGGCCGACTTCACGTCAAAAGTGAATGGAATTCCCTGTTGCATTGCATTTCACTTTCATTGACACTTGTGCCACACTGAAATGCAATCACTGTCGATTCAAAGTCCTAAGCTATAGTCAGGGTGTTTGCAATTAGAGAATCAGAGAAGGGCCCGAAATCTTCATTTTCTAGGAGGTGCTGCCATCCAGAGAAAGGAACGTGCTTTATAGGCACATAGTTTCTTCATTCCTTCTGTATTGTCTGTTGAACCCTTAATCATCAAGACTTGCTACTACAAGACTTACTATTAAAACATGGTTTTTAATTTTTGAGTTTTTAATGATTAAAATAACTAACAGCAGGACCTAGGATTGGCATTAAATTAGGAAATAGGATCAGCATTTATCAGTGAAATTCCTGCTGTGGTTTATTTCCTCATTACCTGTATCGTTGACTGTAATTGCAATTTGCAGTCACCAATAGAAGGATTAAAAGTGATATCCACTAGATTGCACGCCAGAGCCGAAATGTACCTGTCCAACAGGTTTCCATATTGACCGGTAAAATGTTTAGCAATTTAATTTGTCATTGTACAATAGCAGGGAGATATTAAATGTAAGGATGAGCTGTTCATTTCTCTTTAAAACATTTTGCCACCGTTATGATTGTCATGAGCTTTGTCTTAAATTGAAAACTGAGATCTTGGTTTTAAAAGTATTTACTATTTTACAAAAGCCAGAATATTGTTTTTTGGTAGATTTGAAAGCTGCGTGAGAGGTTTTTGAAATTCAGGCACTAATTGTAATAGAGAATACTGATAATATTCTAAATTGTGTAGAATCGTACATATACAGTTAGGTCCAGAAGTATTTGGACAATGACAGAGTTTTTGTGATTTTTGCCTTTATACACCACCGCAATGGATTTGAAATAAAACAATCAAGATGTGATTGTTTTTATTTTATTTATTTTAAGAGATTCCACAAAAATATGGCATTTACCATTTAGGAATTACAGCCATTTTCAGGGGCTCAAAGGTATTTGGACAAAGTGACATAATTGTAAATATAAC
>CM075010.1:12480813-12503255 GCA_037576675.1 Pangasius sanitwongsei | reverse complement strand
TAAACACCAGTGAGCCCGTTCCATTGGCAGCCATACATGCCCATGCCATAACACTGCCTCCACCATGTTTGACACATCATGTGGTATACTTTAGATCATGAGCTGTTCCTTTATTTTGCCATATCTTTCTCTTCCCATCATTCTGGTACAAGTTAATCTTGGTTTCATCAGTCCAAAGAATCTTATTTCTGTTCTTGAATGTTCGCAGTGGTTCGCACCTTGTTGTAAAACCTCTGTATTTACATTCATGATGGCGTCTCTTGATTTTGACAATGATACGCCTAACTTCTCCAGAGTATTCTGAGGTGTATAGGGCTATACTCTCTGCTCACATTCAGACACACATTTTATATATATATATATATATATATATATATAAGTGTGTGTGTGTGTATATATATGTGTGTGTGTGTATGTATGTGTATGTATGTGTATATATATATATATATGTATGTATGTGTGTATGTATGTATTTATGTATATGTGTATGTTGTTTGTGTATGTGATTTTGAACAATCTGTTGCAGATATCCCGTCATATCATGCTCTACTGCACCTACTATTTACTCTGTCACTCAACCATGCGCACATGTTGTGCTAATATTTTTGGGCATACGCAATTGATGCACCAAAAAATGCAGGGTACACGATCCAGCTTGCATGTGCATATTGAAGAACAAGTATAATCTCATCTTAAAAACTCTGATAAATGCAAAACTGCTTAATTATTAGTAACTTTTTTTTTTAGATCATGTACCCCTTTGAACACAGGTCTCTGTTACAAGCAGTCTAAAGGGGCTGAAAGGGCATTCATAGTGTCGCCATATACCATTGGCAACAAGCGATTGATATTGATTTGAATTGTCTTCATCTGTCATTCTGCCACTTGAAAATATGTTGCGTGACATTAGAGGTGTTTATTCTGAGTGAGGATTAAGGCACGCTGTGTACTCAATAAACGCAACCTAGCAGTGAAAAATTGTCAGTCAACTAATTTGATTGCCACATCAGCTCAGTAGAACAGTTCATGTTACTGACATTACTGCATTCTGTGTTGTCCTCTTTGATGATGGTATATCATCATGTGCTACACAAATGTTAGGAACATCTCTACCATGAGTTTACACATGAGCTGGCAGGTTGCTGGCTTATTTACAATAGGAGGTTACTAGCTAGCAATCAAATGTTCAAGCGTTAATAGGAAAAGATAATATTTTCCTAGCTCCATCTGGTTCATCTGACTCTCATAATGATATTTATGAGCCACTGACAAGTTTGGGAGCAATAATGATAAAATATAGTACAGTTAGCTGAGCAAAGTGCAAGTTGTAGGCTAAATGTGTGCCCCAGTGAAAGTTTTTAGACATCTTTGTTTATCTTTCTTGACTTGACCATGAGGAGACCCATGCAATTTCTATAGAAAATGAATGGGAGGCTGGACAAAAAAAAAAAAACATTTAACCATAGCAAATACACAATTCATATTTGCACATTTATGCTGCTGCCCCTCTGCCCCTTCTCTGTGCTCTCTTTTTGTGCGCGCTTTCTCTCTCTCTCTCTCTCTCTCTCTCTGTCTGTGTCTGTCTCTTGTGCTTGCTCTCAATTTATCAATTTTTCAAATCAGATTGATTTTATTGTGTTCCCAGTGCATTAGGAACACAGTAAGAACAGTAACATCAACAAAACAGAATGTATCACTACTTTTAATGCTAACGATAATAACAACAATAACTAATAGCCGCAGCAACCTCTGAAACCTTTCTCTCCCTCCCCCTAACCCCGTACATTGTTCATGTCAGTGAAATAGTTTAAGAAATGTGTATGTGTATATATATTTTTTTATGGGGTAAAAAAGTATTTTAATACCATAAAGATCATAAAGATCCTTTGAACTGCTTATCAATATACTTGGATATAGCACCAAAGAACCACTTATGTTTGGGAAATCTGTTTAATTTAGGTTTGTTTGTGACACCTTTTTGTCTGTCTGTTTTTGGTTTAATTTTTCAGTGCAAAATGGCTCACTCCACCAAAAGGAAACAGTCCATGACAACGACTTTGAACCATACCTCACTGGCCAGTCTAATCCGGTGAGGAAAATTGTGTGTGGGTGTATGCTTGCTTTCTGTATGTACCAAAAATGGTGTAAAAGACAGGGAAATTGTTATATAGAGCAGTCACTATAGTCTACTACCACAGATCTTGCTGAAAAAGCTAAGAGAAGGTTTTGACCTATGGCAAGTTTTCAGGGAATTATCATCATGTGTGTGAGGCAGCTCAGTTATTTCACATAAGCTTACATTACGAATTTCTGTTTCTAGAACTCTTTTCTTCAGATATATGATGACCGTAGAACTATGTCTTAAAAAACGTTAACTACGATTTATCATCTTTACCAACGACTGCTGAGAAGCAGCTTCAGTTATGAGCTGAGAAGTCAATATCTGATCTAATCGTCTTATATTTTACTAAATCATTGTCATTACTTTTTTGTTGCTGTTGCAATGTTGATTCTTATCGATTGTGGTATCATTATTATTACAAAGTTCAAAGTACATCCTTTCTGCATTCCAGAACAACAGCTACCAATCCATGACTGACCCCTACTTATCAAGCTACTATGCGCCGTCCATTGGGTTCCCCTACCCCCTTAGTGAGGCTCCCTGGTCAACAGGCGGCGATCCTCCAATCCCTTATCTTGCCCCCTATGCCCCGCTCAGCAACGGTGACCACCATTTCATGCACGACACTGTGTTTGGACAGCCTGGGGGATTGGGTAGCAGCATCTACCCCCACCGTTTTAACTTTTTCCCAGAGAATCCTGCCTTCTCGGCCTGGGGCACAAGCGGCTCTCAGGGCCAGCAGACTCAAAGCTCAGCCTATGGGGGCAGCTACAGCTACCCGCCCAGCTCTCTGGGTGGCACGCTGGTGCCCGACGGGCAGACGGGCTTCCACAGTGACACCTTGAACAAGGCACCAGGTATGAACAGTCTGGAGCAAGGCATGCTGGGGCTGAAGATCGGAGGTGACGTTGTCACCGGCACTGGCTCAGCTGTCAAAACTGTGGGTTCGGTCATTGGTGCCAGTGGTGCAGTAGCCACTGGCAATGGTGGAACCCCAGTAGGCATGCCAGCCCCCAAACCCACCTCGTGGGCAGCCATTGCAAGTAAGCCAGCCAAAGCGCAGCAGCTGAAGGTCAAAAGCAAAGCTGGGATGCCTGTGGTAGGAGGTGCGCCGCCGCCACCACCCATCAAACACAACATGGACATTGGCACCTGGGACAACAAGGGGACCAAAGTGGCATCACCTTTGCCTCCCCAGCAGCAGCAACAGCAGCCCCCTTCTCTCTCACATGGTCACTTGCCCCCTCATCCTCATCCTCAGCCACCTATGCCCTCGGCCCAGTCACTGGCACAGCATATGGCTCTGCAGGCTCCGCCTCCTCCTGCTCCTCCTCAGCCCTACCAGAATCATACACCAGCTCCGCCCCCTCAGACGCGGTGGATAGCACCACGTAACCGGAACCCAGGTTATGGTGGAGGGGGCAGCATGGATTGCACTGGCCCTTCCAGTGGTGGCGGGTTGGGCAACGGTGGAGGGGGAGGAGTGATGGGCACTAGCTCTAGCTCCAGCATGGGCTCAGGAGACCCACACCCATTGCTGGAGAAGCTGCGTGCATCGCATAGCTACAACCCGAAGGACTTTGACTGGAACCTGAAGCATGGCCGTGTTTTCATCATCAAGAGCTACTCAGAAGATGACATCCACCGTTCAATCAAGTACTCCATCTGGTGCAGCACAGAGCACGGCAATAAGAGGCTGGACGCAGCATTCCGTGCCCTCAATGGCCGGGGCCCTGTCTACTTGCTGTTTAGCGTAAATGGCAGTGGGCACTTCTGTGGCGTGGCCGAGATGCGCTCACCAGTAGACTACGGCACTAGTGCTGGTGTCTGGGCACAGGACAAGTGGAAGGGCAAATTTGATGTGGACTGGCTCTTTGTCAAGGATGTGCCCAACAGCCAGCTGCGCCATATCCGCCTGGAGAACAATGACAACAAACCTGTGACCAACTCGCGTGACACGCAGGAGGTACCACTGGAGAAGGCCAAGCAGGTGCTGAAGATCATCGCCACCTACAAGCACACCACATCCATCTTTGATGATTTCTCACACTATGAGAAACGACAGGAGGAGGAAGAGGTGGTGAGAAAGGTAATGAATCATTATTGTTTTTCTTTTTTTTTGTGTTCTTGTATGTACACGGTGAACATGCCATAGTTTTATTGAAGGATAAAAAAAATGTATAAAAATACATGATATACATTGTGCATGGTTTTATTTAGCATTGTCTAAATTGGCATTTAAGTTCCTGGGCAGTTAAATAACAATCAACACTTAATCAACAACTTGTTGTACAGGTTGGGAAAAAATGTTGCAAGCACATAATGTTTTTATTCTGTGGGCAGTAATAAATAAACAAACAGATAGCATGAAGTCAGTATGGCCACTATAATATCATTTGATTTTTTTTTTTTTTTTTTTCCCAAACCTGCCAGCCTTTAAGTATTTTGTGTAGGAGCACCGCATTTTAACACTGAAGTATTCTCCTACGAGTTATCACTCAAAGATTCACAAAAATGACTTATTCTTTCACCAAATAAAATTGGCAGATAAGCAAATCAACATGTGAATCTTGAATGACTGACAGTTACGCAGGTGTTTTGAACTCTCGGATGTAGACACCCTTCCCCCTCATCTCACATTTAGTAATCTCTCCTCTCAATTTTCCCGCTTGAACGATGCACTGATGCAGCGCCCTCACTTTCTGTAAGGGTAAATGGAGAATGTTTTGAGTTTGTTAATGTGAAAGAAAATTTATCAGTGTAGGTTCGACATTCCATTTAACTATTAGCTAAGTGTATAGTTAACATCAGGCATATTCTACAGAAAGTGGGCAGAAATGATTCCATCTATTTTTCTGATGAAATCTCAAAGCAATCTGTTATTTCTGTTTTACTTGGTCTTTTTTCGCTAAAACGGGTGTTCACATCAAATTTCAGACCTGGCCCAATCATAATCTAGTTAATAATGCATACAAGGATTCAGTCTGTTGGTAACGTTCGCACAGGAAATCTCACAATTTCTTGCGTGTACCAAACAGTTCTTCGAATTACCTACACGTGCAGTCCATGGCTGTGCTGTTCTTTCCTCGAGTCAACACTTATTCCGCCGCAAAGGAATTTGTAGATGACATATTTCTCTTCTTGAATGATGCATATGTTATTTGAAGCGATCGTTACTTCAGTGGACAGAATATATTTAACTAATTTTGAGCAAAATTAATACGAATTACTCACTTGCAGCTATTGAGATCAAGGTCAAACAATCCCTACCACATGCGATTTTCTACGGTGAGGTAACTTCCGAATTCTAATAAAAGTGGCTCTCGCAGTGTAAATTTTGCGAGCGTTATTCCTCCGTCGCAGACGGAATTAATGTTCGCTTTACAGTGGGGTTCTGTAAGCCTGGATTAACTTTCCCAGATAATAGCAACAAGGTGGTTATGAGTTACATTTACTATGTTTTCCTATATTTTTTTTTGAAGTAAAAGTCATAAAATATGTCTCAAGTAACTCAAATATGCCCACTTTCTGCAGAATATGCCATCAGTTAGCTGCGTTTCTTTAGGATGCCATGAAAACATATTAGCCATAAACAGTCAATTAAAATTTAAAAAAAAATTTATTTTGCGGGAACAAGCCCAAACCCTGAACAACAGCCCCAGGCTATTATCCCTCCTCCACCAAACTTTACTGTTGACACAATGCATTCCGCTAGGTAGTGTTCTCCTGGTATTCGCCAAACCCAGATTCGTCCATTAGACTGCCAGATAGTGATCTTAGGCCTGTGTGCAGCTGTGCAGCTGTTCAGCCATGGAAACCTATTTCATGAAGCTCCCAATGCACAGTTCTTGTGCTGATGTTGCTTCCAGAGGCAGTTTGGAGCTCTGTAGTAAGTGAATCAACAGAGAATAGGCGATGGTTATGTGTGACACGCGTCAGCACTTGGTGGCCCCACTCTGTGAGTTTGCATGGTCTACCACTCCGTGGCTGAGCAGTTGTTGCACCTAGATGCTTCCATTTCATAATAATAGCACTTGCAGTTGACTTGGGCAGATCCGGCAGGGCAGAAATTTCACAGACTGACTGACAGTGCCACATTTAAAGTCAATGAGCCCTTCAATATGACCCATTCTACTTCCAGTGTTTGTCTATGAAGATTTCATGGCTATATGCTTGATTTTATGCACCTGTTAGCAGTGAGTGTGGCTGAGACACCTGAACTCAATAATTAGGAGGGGTGTCCAGGTACTTTGGTCACAGATTGTATATAGGTTCCTACCTTATGCAAGTGATTTGTGAAAGGACTGTATGAAAAATGTAAACGAGTTTTTAACCCCCCAGCCAGGACTACGCATTGTTACTCTTCAGGGTTGGCAGGTCTGTTTTTGTTATTATTTGCAGAAAATTATAGTGCGTGGTCACTGCCATTTGTTTCCTTTTTTCTTTGTTTCATTTGTTTCCTCACATTAAGTATTAACTCCACACAAAGCAAACTTACCTGCTACTAAAAGCAAAGTATTCTTCATGTCCTTGTTAATTGGCATTTCAATTACTTATTTGTGTACATTTAGGAGAATTGGACCAGAAGAATGTATTAGAAAATAATGCAAATCTACATGAAACCATATAATGCTGAGTAACAACAGACGTGTCTCTGTCCCCCCAGTGAGATCAGTAGCATACTGCATTCTAGCTAAAAGTTGGTAGTGAATATTTATGTCAACTAAATAATCGGCTGGAAGTTGAAAACGAAAACGGTAGGATAGCAAGCAGACTGAACAATTTAGAGCTGTGTCTCAAAATGCTGACTTAAGTATTTTGTTTGTTTATTTTTTAAACATGGTTTCTTATAAAACAGTGTTTGTAAAAATACATTCCACCAGGTAATCATTTGGATCTTCTATATCAGTAAATACTGAGTGTATGACAGAAAGAGACTAATATGCATCCGATAATAGTTGGTGTGAAATCTCTAACAATTAGAGTTCAGTGTAGAGCCTTGTTTTGGCCCTGACCTGCCCCCATTTCATCCTCCAGATGCACAAGTATATAAGTAGATATGAAAAATGCTGCTCACTGAGCATCCGTGTGTGTACATGTTCATGTGTGTATAAAATGATTTTTTTTTTTAAATATCTATCTTTTTACGTTCTATTGTTTGTTATAATTACTGACTCATTAAGTTGAGCTACCTACAAAAGATTACATGCTGTTTTCCCTCTCTTCTGGGACACATTGTGTTAGTAATGCTATTCACGCTCTCTTCATTTCTTTATTGGCAGAACTATGAACCCACTTCATCCCAGAATCGATCACGTCTGGATCAGGTAAACAGTTTAAATTGGGGCTTGTAGGGGGAGTGTGGACCTTCGTTGGTGGAATACGGATATCTTGTATTGGTCATGCAGTGCAAGGGCCATGATCTAGTGAAACGTGTATGGCAGCCATCACCTTTGAACACCTTCCATCTTGTTTCCTTCTTCCAGGAACGCCAAAATCGAAGTAAACAATAGAAGACTGCACCTCATCCCAATAGCTTGATCAACTGTTTTAGGACTGACCATTTGAAAATGAAATTTAAAAACAGGACACAAGAAGAAATTTTAAAAAAGAAAAATAAACAGTTGTCTATTTAATTCTGGGGACTTGGGCCAGCATCAAACTCAAGGCTCTGCCCTACTGGTTCTGGTTCCAGCTCCGTTGGAGATGAAATCAATTAGCGCCTATCACATAATGGCACCGTGATCAACTTTGTCTCTCTTTTGTCATTTGGTTTGGTTTCCACACACCTCCCTCCTTCTTTACATAACCGACTTTGGCCAACAGTTATCTGCACTTTTTTTTTTTTCTTCTTCTTCTTTTCCCCTTTTTTTTTTTTTTTTTTTTTTTTTTTTTAAAACCGTACTTGCCACTGGCTGTGAGAGTCAAAGTGAGTCAGTGACTGTTAAAAGCCCAAGATGCGTGTTTGTAAGTGTGTGTTGACATGGTGGTTGGTAAGGTGAGGAAAAGACTAATCTGGAAGCACCGTAGACTCCTCCCCAGCATCAGTCACTGTACTTGGCCAGTTGAATTTTGTACAATCAAAATGTTCATCTTTGTTGTTGGTTGTAGGGATTTGAAAGGGGTTGACTGAGGAGTACATGTGCCACTGCGTATAAGGGACAGAGAAATGTGTCTTGATACATGATGATAATGTTGCTGTAAAAGAAAACTATATTTTTGAATTATGTAACACTCAGCTTATAACTTTTTTGTGGGAAGTCATATTGGTCACAAGACTTTGCTTTTCATTTACTTTTCATGCTCGGAGCCTTAACATTTTAAAGCTATTTTGTCATCAAAACCGTTAAATAATTGCTGTACTATACCTCAACAGCATAATCAGGGAAAAGACGTCCCATGCACCCTCAACCCAAGGGAAGTCAACATCATCACTGGCTGAAGTGAAGAGGAAAAATATTGTCTGAGTTATGGTTCTGAGCCAAGTGCTATGATTTGTTTTACTCTGCTTATGGTTCGAAAGCACCATTCTAACTGTACTGTTCCACTGATGTCCAGCAGAGGTTGTTATTTCTTTGCTCAAGCCAATTTAAGAGAAATGTAGCATTCACTGCTTACTGAAATCAGTTTAGGTGCGTCACTTCCAATGTTTGTTTCTCATCCTTTCTTAACAGAATTCAGTTTATTGATCTTTTCTTCCCCTCATCCTGAGTATAATGCTAAGCTTTAATGTAGGAGCATATAATAACTGAGAACGCCTCAAATGTGTAACCTGAAAAATTAATGTTACTGATTTACTGTTAAAAGTAGAAAAAAATGAAACAAAAAGAGTATACGGTTTCTGTGCGTGATTTTTTTAGGACCTGCTTGCTGTTGTGCGTGTGTTTGTGTGTGAAAGAGGGAGTCTATCATGTGAGGAATTGAGATTTATATAATCATATAACAAATGATTTATGAGAATATATGAAATACTAAAAAAAAAAAAAAATTACAAGGCAAACATTTTAGTCACCCCTGAAATGAATATGCATTGTATGGAAGGTCACTATCTATCACGTTCTTAGATTTGATCATGGTCATTATTAAAATAATACTATATGTTGTAACTGGTGTTTGTTCTGGTGTTTGTTCAAGACTCAAAAAGGTCTTGTTTTTAACTGATTTGTCATTTGTAGGAGTTCCATCATCTCTTTTCTCTTTTTCTGAACTGTCAGATGTGTGATGTGTGCATCTCTAAAATGCTATGTAAAAGGCCTTTTCCCCAAAGCAGCACTGAAGTCATTAAGTGTAATGTAAAGGCAACTTTAATGCAGTATAGGTTAGACCAGAAGAGCATTACTCTGGCCCATAAGGAAGAGGAAATACATTCCATGAGCCTTTCAGAAATAATACAGTATTTATGTACCTCATTAGTGCCTTAACAGTTAATCAGATAAGCCTTAATGTTGGTAATAAAGCATGAAATGTGATAGTGGTCAGACAGTGTTGTGCGAATAAGGTCATGTTAGCAGGACTGCATTAGTGTCCTTTCACGTTTAGCTATATTAGCAGTTTGTCCCTTTTTAATATACAGTCGGCTCCAGAATTAATGGCAGCCTTGGTAAAGATGGGTAAAATAATGTTATGAAACATTGTCTTTGTGGTTCATTGGTTTAATCTCACACTGAAATGTGAGAAATCTAACCTTTAATTGAAGTAAATACGCTCTAAGAACATTATCAAAAAATACATATTTTTTTAAACAAAACCATGTGTCACAATTATTGGCACCCCTACATTTAGCACTTTGTCCAACCTCTATTTGTCAGTATAACGGCACTATGTCTTCTGTAATGATTGATGAGATTGCAAACCAAATAAGGGTCAAGAATCCTTGACTCTCCTTTTCTGCTCATCTCACGGGTTTTCACTTGGTTTTGGGGACTGTAATTGCCATGTCAGAAGATTGCTTCTGTGGTCATTTTACCATTTTTCCATGGATTCAGATGCATGGTCTGGATCTTTGTCCTGCTAGAAGATCCCACCACAACCTAGTTGTAGCTTTTTGTCAGCGGCAGCTAGGTTTTCATTTAAAATCTGGTGTTTCATGGAGTCCATGTCATGTATCCTAACAAGGTTCAGAGTGCCTCTGGAGGAAAGCAGCTCTTTCTACAGATCCTCCACTGTACTTAACACGACATATTTGGTTCTTTTTTATATAACCCATTATCCTTCTTTGTACACCGAGCTGACCTTTAGTATTTGTTGCAATAAAGCTCTATATTTGTCTCATGTGACCTAAGAATCGGCTTCCAGGCAAAGTTCCAGCAGACGCCATGGATGTGGTGTCGAATTGAAAATTTCTGACCTTAATCCTTAGAGAAATGTTTGCCTCTCGAACATCCTTCTCACTGTGTGTAGGGTAAAAAAACACTTCTTGTTCCAGGAAGGTTCACTACAGCTTCGGTTGTTTTAAGCTTCTTGATTATTGTCCTAACAGTAGATAGGTGCATGTTCTAGCATGCAGTAATTTTTATAGCCATTGCCTGAAGTTCATCTCACTTCCGTGCTCATTTCTCATGTTCTCTAATATTGCTCATGTTGACGAATGACTAAGGGACTGGCCTCTGTCACCTCATATTTACACTGCAGTGAAACAGGAAGTCATGGATGACCACTTAAAGCTTTCTAAGTAAAATATAAATGAGAACAAGCTTCAGTTTGTTTTGTTCATAAGATTTTCTAGGGGTGCCAATAATTGTGATACGTTTGTTCTTTTTTTTTTTTATTACTTCAATTAAAGCTTAGATTCCTCTCATATTTCAGGGTGATATTAAGCTAATTAAACACAGTCGTTTTTAATAGCGTTCTTTGGCAGATTGTAGGTCAAATGAATAATAATAATATTAAAAAAAAAAAGATTGATGTATTCCACAAATTGAACAAAATATGATCAATCAGAAATCGTGTTTTTGCTGCACTGCATTGTCATGCAATTAGATTGTGCAATTTGCATATTTATTGTCCCAGATCGTAGCAGCGGCCTGTCTGAGCATGTTATCCTGGAAATTATGTAATTCTTTTTTAATTAAATATTCCATATTCTCTCTTTTCTTCACCTCTTTACGCACCGTTGAATCTGTGGGGTGTTAAGCCAACCTAAACCAGAGAGCTGATGGAAAAAAATGAAGCAGTCGATCATCAAAACACTGACCTTGCATGCTATTCTGTTCAGACATCAATTACATTCAGTATCAATTGCAAAAAGTGAAGTGAAAATCAACTCAATATTTTGGAGGTATTTTATTTATTTCACATTCTCTGTGCGACCTCCATCATGTTATACGACCAACAAGAAGGTCACAAGCTTTCCAATGAGACAAGTGAATCCCAAAGACAAAGGAAAGTAAAGGGGAATTAGAGGGCTGACAGTCATTTAGGACAACATTTTATTTAAGAAAAAAAAAAAAGAAAAGAAAGAAAGATGAAGACACTAAGAGTATTATGTGACACTGGTGTGCTGGAAGGATATTCAATTAAATATTTTATTTAAAAGAAGAAGTAGAAGACCTTGATAGTATGACATTGGTGTGCGGGAAGGATAAGGAACACATTCAGCAATCTTTGCTCATATTCACGTTTAAATTTCTGCAGAGGTACAGAAGCAAAATGAAGGCCAAAGCCAAAGATTTATTATTCATAAATCTATTATTATTATTATTATTATTGCTGCAATTACAATGCATTTTCAGGATGTAGCATGATATTATTTAAATCTATTCGCATATATACGTATATTTATTCACTTTCCATTTTTTTTTTTTTTAAATCTTTTTTAGTAGCCTTCTAATGTGCGCATGCACGTCATTATCCAGCCATTTACTGTAAACCTAATCTCAGGCCATTTAACACAGAGCTATAGGCTAAAGCTCAACCATCTGATGCTCATTAGCCATCTGATGCTCTATGACACGTTTACTGTAATGCGAGCAGACTTTAAAGAGCAAGGCTTTCAAATGGAGGAGGGGTTCTAGCTCTCTCCAAGTTGCTATTTCTATCATGCAATCATGCATGTGCCTCACACACACGCACACACACACATACACACACTGCTCCTGAGCTTGTACAATTCTACACGTTATGTCGTTGCCTTCGCTCATTCCTGTCCCGCACATCCTGCAGATGAATCCCGCAGTTTTCGAGGAGCCTCTCTTGGCATTCACCGCGTGCCTTAATTGTATCGGATATTAAATCAAGGTCCGCCGTGAACACGCAGAGCTGGAGCCCGGGGTCGACAGGAGAAGCTGCAATCTGCCGCATTAAATCGCTGACGATTAAAAATCCCTCCTGCGCGTCCGTATCCATTGCACAGCGCATGCAGGCGCACTGAGAGCAGGCCGGCGGCCTGTGCTTTCTGCCCGTCAATGCACTGCAACGCTGCACTGTGCAGCTCGCATCCAGGTGCCACCGCTATTGTCCCTCAGTCAACCAGGCTTTTTTAGACACCCTGACAATCCCTATTGCACAACCTCACATCTCCGACATACCAATCTATCGATGTGCTCGACAGGCCTCCAATCGCAACTAATATATAAATACACAATTACCACTTAGAGAAATCAAGGGCGCACTATCCATCACATCTGAGCCCTAAACCCTACAAAAATGCTTCCTATAATTCTGTGACTGTAGCCTGCATCCTTCTGCTCATCAGGGTGGTAAACAAAACGGATCATTTCTTAGCACCCCTGTAGCTACATCCTTCTATTCCTCAAACAGCTATAAAAAATAAAATAAAACCCTTCAAAGCCCCTCCCCAAACATTTTATCCCAGCAAAAATCAGCAAAGCTTCGGCACCGAGTCGGTCCTCAAGCATCTCCGTAAACAAAGGTTCCTTCGCCAAGGCTCTTTTCACTCAACCTGACTGTTATCCCTGCATCCCGCTGGACTTGCGCACTTCATGTGAAGCGCACAGGCACACAATGCAGCTTATTCCCTTCGTGATCTCTCTGTCTCTGTCTCTCTCTCTCTCTCTCTCTGTGTCTCTCTGTCTCTCTCTGCCGCAGCGTTCAGGTCTGTCGTTTGTGTCTCAGGTCCAGTGTTGCAGAGATTAGCGCTTCCTTGTGCGCTCACCCTGCTCTGCTGATGATAAGGCTCGGCGCAAAGAGGATTACATTGGGACAAGGTGACGTCATGACATGGACCGAGAGTCCCTCCCCCCTCCTTCTAACCCGTTATAACCAAATCCCCATCAGGAGAATATGCCCTTGAAAATCAGCGACACTGACATTCACAGAGAAGCAAAATCACTTGATTAAGAACCAAAAAAAAAAATGCAATAATAGGTTATACAGTCTCCTCATCCAAAACTGACACTAAACACAGAGAACAAATAGCTACAAATAACCTAAATCTAGCCTATAGGAATCAATCTGGGCTTATCAACTCTGAAAATAAAGAAACAATTAAAGATCTGGAAATAGATTCGTAAAACAGAGTGTTTTACTCTGTAATCGTAAAAAAACAAACAAAAAAAAAAACCAGTAACAACAACAAAACAAAGCATTAAGCTAGGGATTAAGCACGTTGCAGACTACAGAGCTTGGAAACATATAGGCTAGGTTCTGCAGCAGCACTGATTAAACGACGCAGGAGACAACATGAAGCAAAATGGCGCAGGCACCTGCTCATTCCTCACACTGCGACCTGATCTCATCCCTTTCCCTCACACCAAATCACGATCCTTACAATCACCGCGCCCAGTAGCTCTCTAAAGCACTCTGGTCAGTTCTCCGCCGGATAGCAGCTACTAGCTTACAGTCTAGTTTACATTAGACACTCTTACTCCGTTTATTCGCATTTTGCAGCGTCCCCATCCCCATCATGGCCTTCTCCTATTCCGTTAGGAAGGTGCAGCTCGCTGGAGTGTCCGGAAATTTGCTAAAACGTGGTGCGGTTTCTTCGTTTTTTAGGGGGGGACTGTCCTTTTATGGGTGATGGAGGGAGGAGCCCCCCACTTCCGTCTCTGCCTCTGCATTACAATACGGCCGCAGCTCATTCATTTCCATTCATATGGCTGCTGTGCTGTAAGGCTCTTTGAGTGGACAGTCAGAGCAGGGGGCCTCTCCATTACAGCCAGCCCTGACCACAGAACATGCAGAGGGAACATGCAATACCCAGCCTTTAGTCATGCAGAGAGATGGGACTGAGCGGTATTGTTATTTACGAGAATTCAGAATAAAACCCGTTAAAGAGACATTAGGAAAAAAAAAGTTCAGCTGCAGTAACAACTGCTATTGACTTCTTTCTGGGAAGGCCCAGTAGTTTGACCTATCAGCTAACCTGTTTAAGAATGCACGAGTTTATTCCACACTTTTGTAGAATTATATGCCCAATTTTATTAATTTAATTTATTTTAATTGTTTTTTAAATTTCTTTTAATTAATTATTTTATCTCTAAAACTGCGACAGGCTGGCATTCAAAAGTTAAAAATAAATATATTTTAAATATTTAATTATATATATATATATATATATATGTGTGTGTGTGTGTGTGTGTGTGTGTGTGCATGTATGTATGTATGTATGTATATATATATATATATATATATGAGAATCTAAGTCCCTTTAATATTATACCAGGTATTATCTTCTAAATTTAAACTGGGTCAAATTGTTGACCCAATTAGATGAGATGACAATCCCCAGAAGTGGACATTAAATCCAACCTGGTGTTCCACTCCTATTCCCTTACCATATCTCTCTCCCATCTCTTCTTGACAGACCACCCATCCATCACCACCACCACCACCACCCAACCCCCCCACCCCCCACCCCCCCAACACACACACACAGACACACACACATGCCTTCCACCCTCTGCATCCTCTGTTCTCCAATCTTCCTCCCACGTGTGCATCTCTGAGTAGCACGAGACCCACTCTGGCCCACATGGTCTCGGATGATTGGCTCAGCTGCTTGATTCAAGTTTACTATGGCAACCGTGATTCAGTCGCCCGGCAACGGCTTTTCTTTCACCCCACTAACTAGTCGAAGACTCCCCCCTTCCCCATCGCCAACAGTCCACGGTGCAGCGGGTGGTGTGAGGCGCAAGGATGAGTGGGCCGGTCTGATCTACACTCCAGTATGGATTATCTGGAGAGTGACATAAGAAGGCTAGTAGCAGAAAAATTGTGGGCTCTAAATTATATGACCTAGCTATTACATTAGAACCTGAAAATAGAAAGAGTAGAATTTTAAATTTATCCCTCTGACTCTGAATCTCTCTGAATTGCTATAATGTTATTAGTGTCGTTCTAACTTTTGTTCTCATTTTAGTCACGTACTTTTATGTGGGTTTGCAGAACTGGTCAGTAATACACATGACTGTCATATGAAATTCGGCATCAGTTAGTGCGTTCATTGCTTAAAAAGTGTATGTGTTATTTTTCCACTTTGGACAAGCACAGATGCAATAATGACATTCTGAATGTCCTGAAAATTCTTTTTGTTCTCTGTTTCTTGGTAATTCATATTGACATGTCTGCCTAACACAGTTTTTTTTTTTTTTTTTTTTGATGACTCATTATCTTTCTGAATATCTGAGGCATATTCCAAAAATTCTGTGCATTTTCCACAGGACATTTTGAGCATAGTCTATGCTTTGATACTCTGTTTTTATTATTTACCATAATCATTTTTGCCTTATTTGAACAGATTACCTGCACCCTGCATTTTAAAGACATAAATTAGGCCAGGCACCCCCTCAGGGTGGAAGGTCATATGCAAATGTTGCTCTGAGGGTGTGTCAGCATCTGTGTGTATGTGTGCAGATGGGTGTGCCTGCCACGCTTATTCATGCTTTAATTTCCATATATTAATATATTAGTTACCCTCCAACCCTGTGTCTCTACCCATCTATTTCTCTTATGCTTTGTTCTCTGACACCATCCCCCTGTACAGCACTGCTGATATGAGCAGAGCTCTTAATTGTGATCTGTGTGTGTAGGTTGTAGTTTGTTCAAATAATACTATAACAGTACTAAAAAAAATTTTGGTTTCATTACTATGTCATTTCTTTGTAACCTTCATGAAATGGTGATGGATAGTTTAAAATTCCCTGATCACACATCATAAAAGTGTGCAATGTTTAGAAACATTGTTAGTAGCAACAAATTGGAGCTTCTATCCCCCATTAAGCAGATGTGTTTCTACAGAACGCTTGATTGCATTCCATCAACCCCCTCCTTATGAAGAGACAGTGAGGGTCTAATTTCTAATCACAGACATTTGCATTTGAAAATGATGACTAATTAATCTGGCTCATTTAGAGCATTTCTCACAAGTGGGAAGAATATAGTCATTTATTATATTGTCTATTCAACAGAAATCAAATCAACATAAAAAGACAATCAGCCTCCTGCTTCCCTTTTCTGTAATTAATAGAAAGAGAAAAAAAAACAAGGGTATGATATGAAGTGGACACCAGGGAAAGTCAGTAAACACATATTTCTCTCTCTCTCTCTTTCTCTGTCTCTCATATTGTACCTATTGTATTATAATAAACATTACCACATAAACACACAACTAAGACAATATCCATATAAACACGATCTAAATAATAAAATAAACATAAAGAAAAGCTTTGAAACAGTTGTTTAATACTGTAATAACTAGTTCTATAAGAAGGTCATTAAGGAGTGGGTTTGTGGTTTAACTCAGATATTCTTGAAGCTACTGTATAAAAAATCTACACTCAGATGTCTGCCATGACAGTGACATGGTTACACTGTAAAAAATAAATAAATAAATAAACATAAATCAAATAAATAGCCTTGTAAATATACAGTGTCCTACAGGCAGCAATATTGCCAGTTAGTGTAATTAATATTTACAGATATTTACAGTAATGGCATGTTGTACTGTATATTTAAACATAATACAAAACTGTATTTTTATAGGACTACATATTGGCACCAACTTCACAGTTATACTGTCGTTTTAAATCTTTATTGCTAAATATACATTTTAGACACACATTACTGCTGTTCTTACTGGCCTCCATGGCAAAACCATCTCTTAATTTCAGTACATCCTAACTTTGACTGTTTGAGTTCTCTCACACATTAAATGTTCTCCCTATATTTAACCCATTATATAAAATTTTCTGGTTACCTATCATTTACCATATTCAGTACAAGTACCCGTCCTCACCCACAAATATAAGGCTGCGCCTGCACCTGCTATTGATCCCTGGATTTAGACTTTTCACCATGGAAAATTCAAGTCAGGTGGAGTCAAGTCAAGTGGAGTTTATTGTCATTTCAACCATATACAGCCAGTTAGTACATAGTGAAACGAAACGACGTTTCTCCAGGACCAAGGTGCTACATAAGACAAACACAGAACAACACAACTACAGGACTACATAAATTTACACAAAGTGCACAAGTGCAAACATGTGCAGACAGCACAAGACAGTACAATGACTACTGGGTTAGACAATGGGCACAGTAAGTCCCAGTGCAGCGCCGACCAGTACACAGTTCTATTACAAATTGGATGGCACGTCTTTCAATGTTGTGGCACCCATTTGAATCATAGCTCAAAATGCAGCTTTTCTCTCAGTGCTCTCGCTGTGGAACTCACTACCCAGGTCTCCTATAGTTGGAAAAAGCTCTCATGGGCCCTAAACTAAAAAGATGTTAAGGGAATTTGATCACAAAGACTGCGGGAGGCCTAGAAACCTTTGGAACACCCCTTGGCTATATCACACTCTTATAGCTGTGGTGGTCTGGTCTTCTTAATGCTGTATATCATCTTTATATTCAACCTATCTCTATTTAAGTAACCTCTCAATGCACCTTGTATAGTGCTTGTACCAGTGTGACTTGCTGTGCTGCTCACTTGATTTCTTTGTTTGTCTTGTTGTATAAGAGGATCGATTAATCATTCGTTGTGACCTATATAAGGAGCTATAGAAATACAATAGCTATATTCTTCTTCTTATTATTATTGTTATTATTATCATCATCTCCAGTTTCAGTTCACGTATTGCACAAACCCTCTCAAGTTCCTTCTTATCACTTCATAGATAGATAGATAGATAGATAGATAGATAGATATACTTTATTGATCCCATGAGGGAAATTCTTGTGTTACAGCAGCATGGTCAGTAGCAAGATACAACACGTACACACACAAAATATAAAATACAATAAGTTAAATTAAATTAAAGTTAAATTAAGTTGTTTCATGCTCCATAAATTATGTAAAAAAAAAAAAAAAAAGAAGAAGAAAAGAAATCTCTGTAAAGATAAAGGACACATCAAGAAAGCTGGTCTACAAATATCAGTGAAGTTGTTTTGATCAGTTATATTGTTTTGAAACTATGAAATCCGTTATAATCTTTTCAGCTTGAGGACTCGAGCATCATGACAGTATTATTGAGCAACAGTAACAAATGGAGGAGATCACTGCGACATCATGTAACCGAATAAACTACCACATCTCCCGCACTGAGGTGCTCTGTGTCTGCCCCGGTAGTGCAGTGTTTGTGACATGCTTTGACATTGTGTGTAAAAACAGACTGTTTGTGTTTACTTAATTTCCTGATGTGACAGGGCATCTTGCTAATCCCTGAGTGTAGAGGTTATAGAGCAGAGCAGCACAGGGAGACGGTTAAGGCGCTCAGGTGGAGGTGCTTGTTTTCTTTTCTGAAACAGGTGGAAACAGTTAGTCCGGTTTCGGCCACAGCTCACCCTGCAGTTTGTGTTTCTTCGGTGTCGTCTCGGAAAAGTCACGAACAGAGCTACACACGAGTTGCACCTTAACGAACAACAACGAAAGAAGCTTTCAGCCTCCTGGCGAATCTAACAAACGGGTCCAGCATCGTGCTGTAGCCACAGCCAGTCCCCAAGGCTCGCGCCTGACCGTTAACGCGCGCGAGCGACCGCGCATGCGCGCCCTGAACGCCGCTCTGGACGATCTGCGGGCCGCGATACAGTGCAGAGGAAATCACAGCAAGAAACTGTCAAAGATCGTCACACTGCTGCTGGCCAAGAACTACATCCTCATGCAGGCTCACGCCTTGGAGCACATGTGCAAGACTGTCGAGCAGCGAAACCTGGAACAAAATGTCCTGTCCGCCGTGTTTCTCCCGCAAGATCAGTCTGCAGGCTATGTGGAGGATAGCATATTCATTTTATTATGTGATTTTATTTCATATGTAACACCTTTACATTTCTGACACTTTTAATCTGTGACACTACCCTTAGCTCTATGTTTTAACTCGTGATGCCTGAAACAAACCATGAATAAAAACATTCATCTGAAAACTGGAGTCATGTGTGTGAATCAGTCTAATACTGATCCAGAGCGGATTATATCAGAGTGATCTTTTTCAGAAATTAATTACTGCCTCATCTACGCGGAATTTTTTTTTTTTTTTTTAATTAATCTAAATTATAACTTGGATAAGAGAAATGAAGTCATAAATCTCTTTTAAATTATGCTTTTGATAATTCTCACTCAAACTTCACAAGGATTATCAGTGTGCTTTTGTAAGGAAGTCACAAAATGTCACAGAACGGTTTTTTTTGCATTTTATAAATGCTAAGAGCCTAATTTAAAATCTTATGTGGATCACGTGATAAACAAATTAGCATATCCTCTGTAGTCGCCCGTTAGTTTATATTCCTGTTATTTATAACATTGGATGTGATTTAATAAAATATAAGGTAGCCTATATATGCCTGCATTTTATACATAAAAGATTTTGATTGATTCAGATTTAGTATAACAAACGCAATGCCTCAGTGTCCGAGCCGAGTTCAATACATACGAATAATTGTTAATCATTAAAATAATTTATTTTTGGCAGATCATATGGCCACCTTTAAAAAAACAAACAAATCCCCCGTATATATATATATCCCTGGATGTATATGTGTGTATGCGTGTGTGTGTGAGACTGGTTCAGAAGCTCTGTATTTCCGTAGTTCAGCACGCAGCACGTCTGATATTAAACAATCATTATTCAGTGTGATTGAGAAAAAATGTAGCTCACAAACAAAGGATTTGGCAACCTGAACAGCTCTGCCACAGCAACCATGACATCACTGTCCTGGCCAATCACAGAGCTCGTCTGAAATCTCGTTCTGGACGCACTATTCTATCGCGTGATTTCAGCCTCAGGCCCACTGCCATCGCCAATACTTATTTTGTAAGTATTTTATCGTAAATGAATGTGCTTAACATATTTAGGCAAAAGAAATGGACTGTTATCAGGATTATTCATCTGCATGTGCATTTTGCCTCAAACCAGCTGGGCTTTTTTGTGTCGTTTCAGTGACAGTCGTTTTAAGTTTCAGGCTCGGTTGTTTTGCTTCCTCTTGAGGCCGCCATTATTTTGTACACAACCGAGAATGATATCAGATGGATAGCTGTGTCGCGAATTTATTTTAAAAGCGTTGAAACACTAGTTTTTTTTATCTTGGGGATAATGGTTTTGAATTTAAAATTGGTTGTCCTGAAGTGAAGTGTAGTTAACCTGCGTTTAACAGCGCTAAAGAACGCTCCGAGGCTGAAAACACCGCGAAAATCCGAAACGCCGCCTCAGCTGCTGTAGCTGCTCTTCCATTCGTTCATTCACTGCTGACCAACTGTTGCATGCACATGACAAGAAATCCCAGATGTCTCAGGTCCTTAAAAGGGTGTCACATAGTTTAAAGCAGAAGCGTTTCTTTTTCTTTTTTTTCAAGATGGCTGATTATCTCAGTACACTCTCTTTCGACTGTAATTGCAGTTTTATAGGAGAAACTGCTCGAGCGACGGATCCATGATGAGCTATGCGGAAAAGCCTGAAGATGTCACGAAGGAGGAATGGATGGAGAAACTGAATAATGTGCACATCCAAAGAGCAGATATGAACCGCCTCATCATGAACTATTTAGTAACTGGTATGTAAGCTTCATTTGCACATGCTCACATTCGAGTGTAGGAATTGTGCAAAAATTGAATTATGCATGTACTTTAATATTTTTGTGGTATATATGGAAACCTTTTACATGTCCAAATTTTAACATTTGCTGCTTCATATAGTTGTGAAAAACTGCATGAACTAAAATCTGGTTCTCTTTTGCATGTATCTCATCCGTAAGTAAAGGTCTAGCATTTTAAATCCCTCTTACCACCAAAAGGGAGAAATTTTCCTTTAAACATTACTTTCCAGTTCTACTGAAAGATGCATGCCTCTACATTTATAACTAATGGAAAAACAATATTACTACCAAACTTTCCAGAATTACACATTTACAGTAGGAAATGCATCTTCCAAATCACCTGAGGTAAAAGGCACTCATGGCGTTTTAAATATATTTAAACTACATTTTTTAGAAGAAGAGTGGCTGATTAATTCAGTCAGTTCCATTGGCTTATTTACTTTTTTATTAATGTCTTTTTATTAGGTTATTTAAACGTTTTCAAACGTTGTCTGATGTCGTCTGTACAGAAAGTGTAAGCATGCTTCTTTGTTTCGATGTGATGAGCAGGATTACCTCAGACATTTTGACAGCTGGTATCTGATTGAAAACAGAATTGATTGTGTATGTCTGTTTCACTGTGGCATGTAACGATCCAAAAATGTGATCAAAAAAGTGTCAGGAAAGCACATTAGGGTAGCAAGGGCTTTATGCAGCCAATTTTTATCACTGCGTTAACCTGGATAATTACCTGATCTGATCTTTAGAGGTAGATCACCAAGACAAGGTTCGAAAGTAGCCTATAAAATTAATTCCATGTCATTTTGGTAAACTATATTTACTAATTACTGTTTACTACTACTATTAACTACTACTATTTACTTCTACTATTAACTACTACTATTTACTTCTACTATTAACTACTACTATTTACTATTTACTACTACTATTAACTACTACTATTTACTATTTACTACTACTATTAACTACTACTATTTACTTCTACTATTAACTACTACTATTTATTTCTACTATTAACTACTACTATTTACTATTTACTACTACTATTAACTACTACTATTTACTTCTACTATTAACTACTACTATTTATTTCTACTATTAACTACTACTATTTACTATTTACTACTACTATTAACTACTACTATTTACTTCTACTATTAACTACTACTATTTATTTCTACTATTAACTACTACTATTTACTATTTACTACTACTATTAACTACTACTATTTACTTCTACTATTAACTACTACTATTTATTTCTACTATTAACTACTACTATTTACTATTTACTACTACTATTAACTACTACTATTTACTTCTACTATTAACTACTACT
>CM075010.1:12465018-12480713 GCA_037576675.1 Pangasius sanitwongsei | reverse complement strand
TATTAACTACTACTATTTACTATTTACTACTACTATTAACTACTGCTATTTACTTCTACTATTAACTACTACTATTTACTATTTACTACTACTATTAACTACTGCTATTTACTTCTACTATTAACTACTACTATTTACTATTTACTACTACTATTAACTACTGCTATTTACTTCTACTATTAACTACTACTATTTACTATTTACTACTACTATTAACTACTGCTATTTACTTCTACTATTAACTACTACTATTTACTATTTACTACTACTATTAACTACTGCTATTTACTTCTACTATTAACTACTACTATTTACTATTTACTACTACTATTAACTACTGCTATTTACTTCTACTATTAACTACTACTATTTACTATTTACTACTACTATTAACTACTGCTATTTACTTCTACTATTAACTACTACTATTTGCAAACTATTTGTTTTCTTAAAGTAGAGCTGTCAACATATGTTATTTGGAGAAAAACTCCATTTTTGTCAAAATCATTTTTTTTAAATGGTAGAATTCAGCCATAGCAACAGCTTTGCATATGAAGCGTAGAGCTCATTTTCACTGTGACTGAAAGCGTTGGATGAGTTGTAGCCCTTTGATGTTAGTAGCCCACTCATACACACAGTCATCAGATTTTACATTTGTGTGAAGAAAATAAGTTACCACTAGATTGATAGATGTTTGCATTTCACAGAGGGTTTTAAGGAGGCCGCAGAGAAGTTCCGGATGGAGTCAGGCATTGAGCCCAGTGTGGATCTGGACTCGCTGGATGAGAGGATAAAGATCAGGGAGATGATTCTGAAAGGGCAGATTCAGGAAGCCATCTCTCTCATTAACAGCCTTCATCCAGAACTCTTGGATACCAATCGATATTTGTACTTCCATCTTCAGGTAAACATGTTATTCTTTATCATTAACAACATCGAACTCAAGGACCACAGGACTAATACAGAGCATCCTTACAAAACCTAGTATTGAAATGGACTTTGAAAATAACCTTCGCAGTAGAGTATGTTTACATCACAGAAAGAAAATATATGTATATAAAAATATTGCGTGTTTTTTGTTAAACATCTTACGTTTTACTTTAAGAACTGAGACTGAACTGAAGCAATGTTTTAAGAAGAGTGGGCCAAAATTTCTTCAAAACAATGTGAGAGACTGATAAACTCCTACAGAAAATGTTTACTTCAGGTTATTGTTAGTAAAGTTGGTTCTGCATGTTACTGAATTATAGGGTGTACTTAGTTTTTCCCACCTGGTTTCTGAATGTTGGTTTACTTTTTTGGGGAAAAAAATACCTAGATATTGAATTCTGTGGTGAATTTTTTGTTATCACCTGAGGTTATTTGTTTGTTTATAGAAGTTGGTGAGGACCACATAATTGTTATTTAGGCACTGATAAATTATTTTTTTAAAAAAATAAAAAAATCTAAAATTGAAGGATTGTGTTCTTTCTTTTTTCCATGACTGTATGTATTTCTAACTTGTACAGTAGTTTGAGTATGGTAATTTGCTTCCGTTAAAAATCACTCATTTCAAAGCTTAGATTTACAAAAAAAAGATCAAGCTTTTATCAGCCAATATTTAAGGTTTCAGTATCGGAAAAAGAAGAAGTGACATTTGGCCATCTCTACTTTGGAAGTGTGAAAGTGGAGATAGGAGAAGGTGCCCTTGAGCTAGGTCAGAAATGCTGAAATGTTTTCCTCTCTTGCAGCAGCAGCATTTGATTGAGCTGATCCGTCTGCGGGAGACGGAGGCTGCGCTGGAGTTCGCACAGTCGCAGCTGGCTGAACAAGGTGAGGAGAGCAGAGAGTGTCTGACTGAGATGGAGAGAACTCTGGCCCTGCTTGCTTTTGACAACCCTGAAGAGTCACCTTTCGGAGACCTTCTTAACATGATGCAGCGACAGAAGGTGAGAGTCGTGTGTGTGTGTGTGTGTGTATAGGTAATATACACTATATGGCCAAAAGTATGTTCCCTTCACTGGAACTAAGAGGCCCAAACATATTCCAGCATGACAGCACCCCTGTGCACAAAGCGTGGTTTATAAAGACATGGTTTGCTAAGGTTGGAGTGGAAGCACTCTAGTGGCCTGCACAGGGCCCTGGCCTCAACCCCACTGAACACCTTTAGGATAAATTTGGAATGCTGACTTCGCCCCAGGCTTCCTCACCTAACATCAGTGCCTGACCTCATTAATGCTCTTGTGGCTGAATGGGCAAATCCCCACAGCTGCGCTCCAAAATCTAGTGGAAAGCCTTCCCAGAAGAGTGGAGGTTTTTAATAACAGCAAAGTGGGACTAAATCTGGAATGAGATGTTCAACAAGCACGTATGGGTGTGATAGTCAGGAGTCAACAGACTTTTGGCCATATAGTTTAATAAAGAAATACACACAGGTCTATAAATATTTGGACATTGACAAAGTTATTTTAGCTGTCTGCCACGGTATATAAAGAGTTGAAATTATATAATATATGAGTTCAAAATGCAGCTGTGCGGTGCTTTAAAGTGCAAATGGCACTTTATTACAGCACTTGTGGTTTTTTAATTGACTGCCTAGCAGTTCCATGACCAGATGTGTGTTATTCCCTCATTATTTCACATATTAAGCAGATGAACGGTCTAGAGTTGATTTCAGGTGTGGCATTTGCATTTGGAATCTGTTGCTGTTAACTCTCAAAATGAACTCCAAAGACCTGTCACTGCTCGTGAAGCAAGCCGTCATTATGCTGAAAAATCAAAATTGGAGAGATAGCTAAAACATTAGGTGTGGCCAAATCATCTATTTAGTACATTCTTAAAAAGAAAGCACACACTGGTGAGCTCAGGAACACCAAGGCCCAGAAGACCACTGAAAACAACTGAGAGAAGAATTCTTTCCCTGGTGAAGAAAAACACCTTCCCAACAGTTGACCAGATCAAGAACACCCTCCAGGAGGTAGGCGTATCTGTGTCAGTCAACAATCAAAAAAAAGCCTTCACCAGAGTAAATACAGAGGGTTTTTCTAAAGATGTAAGGCTCAAAAACAGGAAGAGAGCTTTAGAGTTTAGAATAGATTAGAGTTTGCCAAAAACATCTAAAAACCCTGTACAGTTCTGAAACAACAGCCTATGGACAAATGAGGAAAAAGATCAACTTGTACAAGAATGACAGGAAGAGAAGAGTATGGAGAAGGGATGGAAAAGATCAAAGCATATCACCTCATCTGTGAAGCATGGTGGAAGTAGTGTTATGGAGTGGGCATGCATGGCTGCCAATGGAACTGGGTCCCTTGTATTTATTGATGTGACTGCTGGCACAAGCACTAGGTTGAATTCTGTGTTATCTGCTCAGATTCAGCCAAATGCTTCAAAACTCATTGGATGGTGCTTCACAGTGCAGATGGACAATGACCCGACACCTAATATGAAAGCAACCCAAGACTTTTTTTTTTTAAGGCAGAGGAGTGGAATGTTCTGCAATGGCCGAGTCAGTCACCTGACCTGAGTACAGTTGAGCATGCATTTCTCTTGCTGAAGACGAAACTGAATGCAAAACAAGCAAGAACTGAAGATAGCTGAAGCAAAGGCCTGGCAGAGCATCACCAGGGAAGAAACCCAGCGTCTGGTGATGTCTGTGGTTTCCAAACATCAGGTAGTCATTGACTGCAAAGTTTTTGCATCCAAGTATTAAAGATGACAGTGTAATTTATAATTGTTAGTTTGTCCAATAACCTTTGGGCCCTTAAAAAAAGGGAGTGGAGGGAGGGTTACAGAAAAGTGCTGTAATTTCTGTAAGTAAATAAATAAATACTGGCGTTAGGTGTGTTAATTGAATAGGTATTTGAGAAATGTGTTCTGGTTCTTATCCACAAGGTGGCATCATTTTGTGTAGAAAGTTTGATGCTGAGCAAAACATGTCTCCTCTTGCAGGTTTGGAGTGAGGTAAACCAGGCGGTACTCGACTATGAGAACAGGGAGTCAACACCAAAACTGGCCAAGCTGCTGAAGCTCTTGTTATGGGCACAGAATGAACTTGACCAGAAAAAAGTCAAATACCCCAAAATGACAGACCTTAGTAAGGGCACAATTGAAGACCCCAAGTAAGAACTGGCAACAACATGGACATCTGTGCTATACTGTAACATTTCCCCCTATTTATAAACAGTCAGTGAATGGACTAATATATATATATATATATATATATATATATATATATATATAAAATGAACATGAGCTAGGAATTTGTTTGCATCTCGTACAAGGGAATTAACTTTACTGTATATTGTATTATATTTTGAAAGCAGATATGCTAATCAAAGTATATATATCAGAAAGTAATTTAGCTGGACACCCATCTTCTGAATGAAAAATAATTCTATACTATTGACTTATTTTATTTGCAAATATCCAACTCATCTTGTTTTTAAGTACTGGCATTTTATGTTCTGTTTGGTAACTTTTTTAAATTTTTTTTAATTTGACATTCATTCAGTGCTTTTATGCCTAAACTAGAAGGGTAAAATCAGCTAAGGGTTGTTATTAGGGGTGTACCGATCAGACAATTTGGATAAATGCATTGATTTAAAGGCAACGTCTGAGATGAATCGAGGCAACAATCAGTTATTGTTATTATTAAAATTGATTAGAAATCAATTATTAAAAGGACAGACAGCTGGTGTGTAAAAAAAAAAAATTCATATTTTTAAACTGATGTGTAAATAAGCTAGCAAGATGAAACACTGATACTTGAAACGGTCCCTTTGTACCTCTTCGTCATTTGCAAATTAAAGGTAGGCTTACTCCAGGCTCTGAACAAAGTTGGTCACATACTGATGAGAGGTTACTAAATCGCATCTTACTGTAGCAGATTCAGTGGCATCAACAAATATCTAATCGTAGCCTGAAGAATCGAAATCACATTGTATTGTGTGGAAGCCTGACGTTTACACCCCTAGTTATGAGAGTGTTAAGCGTAAAATTCATTTTCTATATGAAAAGGTTCCTGGATTGTTCCACTCTGGAAATCGATACTTAAGTTGTCTGAATTTGTGCTTTTTACAGTTGGCGTGTTGATGATAAGGACATGGTCTTCTGGTTTGTCCTGTTGATGCTGTGCCTTGTGTTGGTCGGCTAGGTTAAGGTGCGTGTTTGTGTGTGTGTGTGTGTTTGTTTGTTTGTGTGTGTGTGTGTGTGTGTGTGTGTGTGTGTGTGTGTGTGTGTGAGAGAGAGACAGAGAGAGAGAGAGAGAGAGAATGATACTAGCCTTGTATTTTCACTTGGAATGGAAATGAGCCTGCTCATATGGTGAGCAAAGGAAAATGTATATTTCAAGCAGGTGAATGGGGGCAGGGTTTTTTGTTTTTTTTTTTGCTTTTCTTTTCTTTTCTTTTTTTTTTTTTTTTTTAGGATTTACACAACATAAGCTATTTTTTATTTTAAATTTGGGTATATTTAAATGCCTCAAGAATTTGCTACATCACCAATTTTATTTTAGATTTGTACATGCTACTGAAGTTTATAGTTTATTTATAGTTGTAATTTTTTTTGTTATTATTTATTCAACAATGCATTCTTCAACCTCTCCTGTTTTTAAATTCAAAATTTTCGGTACAATAAAGTATTTCTTTGAAACAAACATGTGTGTCTTGCCTCTTTCACACCGCATACTTCGGCAGTATTGAAGGCATAAGTATGCAGATTTACGGCTCCACCCATGTCCTACCTGTCGTTCCTGTCCAGTGGTACATGCTTTCTGGCATTTTTCCAATCCAAGTTCTGTTCAAAAGCTCGGCTTAATCGACTTAATGAAGTGCAGCCCCATGAACACCAAACGGTGCCACTGTTGAAAGGCAGTTGAAAAATACACACTTGCAGGCGAGCCCGAGAGAACAGGAATGAACGAAAGTGCAGGACTTTGGCCCAGGTGAGTTGTGGGCTAACATTTTTCTCTACTACACAATTTTACAAAAAAGTTATTTACGGTTTAGAAAGACTAGTGACTTAGTAGCTTATTGATATACACTCATCGTCCACTTTATTCGGAACACCTGAACATTCATGTAATCGTGGCAGCAGCATAATGTATAAAATCATGCAGATACAGGTCAAGAGCTTCAGTTAATGTTCACCTCAAACATCAGAATGGGGTGTGTGATCTCTGAGACTTTAACCATAGCATGATTGTTGGTATCTAGAGTTTACAGAGAATGGTGCAAAATACAAAAAACATCCTGTGAGTAGAGGGTCTGCAGGCTGAAACCTTGTTGATGAGAGAGATCAGAGGAGAATGACCAGACTGGTGTGAGCTGACAGGAAGTTTATAGTAACTGAAATAAACACTCTCTACAACCATGGTGAGCAAAAAGCATCTCAGAGTGCACAACACATCAAAACTTGAGGTGGATGGGCTACAACAGCAGAAGACCACATCAGGTTCCACTCCTGTCAGCCAAGAACAAGAATTTGAGACTATCATGGGCACAGACTCAATGAAACTGAACAGTTGAAGGCTGGAAAAAGACTGAAGGTTGATTCTTCAACTGTCCGGTTTCAATAACTTTTCGGTGCAGCTGTGGGGATTTATGCTCCTTCAGCCACAAGAGCATTAGTGAGGTCGGGCACTGATGTTGGGTGAGGAGGCCTGGGGTGCAGTCTGCGTTCCAGTTCATCCCAAAGGTGTTCAGTGGGGTTGAGGTCAGGGCTGTGTGCAGGACACTCGAGTTCTTCCACTCCAAACTTGTCAGACCTTGTCTTTGTGGACCACTCTGTGCACAGGGGCATTGTCATGCTGGAACATGGGCCTCTTAGTTCCAGTGAAGGCAAATTGTAATGGCACAGGATACAAAGACATTCTGGACAATTGTGTGCTTCTAAATTTGTGCTAACAGTTTGGGGAAGAACCACATATGAGTGTAAAGGTCAGGTGTCCACAAACCTTTGGCCATGTAGTGTATTAATTATGTCAGCCTGTTTCCTTTGCCAGGTGAGGCTAGCTTTAGTAGCTAACAAATTGGCTAGGCAGCAAGTCAAATTCTAGCTAGTGGTAAATATTGGTTATTTACAGGATATTTTACATTATGAAACTACACAGTGTTAGTCATGCATATGACCAGCAAACATACAGAGACTTAACCACGTGAGTGCCTTGGAATATTTTGTTGTTTCATCTGATATTTACCTCTCATAAAATATCCAATGAGCACCAGTGGCCACACAAGTGTTTACACCCATGTAACACACCCAGTTGTCTTGTTTTGGAAGAAATGTTAATACTTGAGTACATTTAAAAGTAGCAATGCTTTTTAAATTTCACTTGATTACATTTTGGCCGGATACTTTCACTTTTAATTGAGTAAGATTTTACTTATATATATACTTTCACTTAAGTGTAATTTCTCAGAAATTTTTTCCCACCCCTGCACTTTTTACTCTTGATTCTACAAAAAAAAAAAGTGTATTTAAAAAAAACAGTTATGCTATGTTTACATAGGGTTGTGTATCTATAGAAATCAAATCAAATCTTAATCACAAACATTGTAACACTGTGCAATGTTTAGCTCAGCAAAATTACTGTGTAATATATATATAGTTTTTTATGGTTATGTTTATAGTTGTATTTTAATAGATAATTATTTATGCACCAACACATTCTTCAAATTCAATTTTAAATTCAACTTTTTAGGAGCAATATATTTTTTCTTTGAAACATATATGAAAGAAAAATGTATGTGTCCCGCCTCTTTCATGCCACATGCTTCATCATTATTTAAGTATGCAAATTTATGGATCTGAATGAGTCCAACCCTACCTGTCGTTCCTGTCCAGAGTTACTCGCGTTCTGATGTTTTTTCCATCCAAATTCTTTTCAGTAGTTGGTTTAATCGACTTTTCGCAGTGCCACTACTGAATGGAACAGAAATCAGAAAGCTTCACTTCAGATCTGGTTAAAAACATCTGTGAACATGCCCACGCACACGAGCCCGAGAGCACAGGAGTGAATTCGGGACTATGGCCCAGGTGAGTGGCGGACTACCAACATCTAATCTGCTGCCCAATGTACAAGTCAATATTTACTTTTTAGAAAGACATAGCCTATCTGATATACTGTAGTCCAGCTGTCATTGCATAGATTTTTCATCATGAATTGTTATAGTGCTTTTATTTGGCAAATGTACAAGCAGAACTCGACAGAAGCGAGCTTTGGTTAAGAACATGTGAAGTCATGTTAATTTCTATGGAATGTAGCTCACTATGCTTAGGCTGTTAGTATGTTATAGGGGCGAACGGGGTATGACGAGCTACTCATGATTATACAGACAAACAAATGGCTTTAAAAAAACAACAGTTGGGATGTATACATAGGGTTGTTGTGTATCCATTGAAAGCAAAACCTTATCTTTAACTAATATAGTTCAGAAGTATGACCCATCAGAGTAAACCGAGGCGTATGAGGGTAAAATGTACCACACCTACGTAAAGAATAAAAAACGCTACATTATAACTTCTTAAACTGTACAAATGGTTTCAATATTTCGAAGTTGTAAATTTTTTCAACACTCTCACATTGTTTTGCTGTGTGTGTGTGTGTGTGTGTGTGTGTGTGTGAGAGAGAGAGAGAGACAGAGAGACAGAGATATGCTGATATTTAAACCAGATTGAGAAATTGTTGGGAAAGGTTGTGGTACTAATGCTTACTCCATGTTCCACTTCTCAGTAGTGCATTTAAAGACCATCTCCTTCTGGCTGTTCAACTAACTGTAAGGAAAAAAACTGTAACTTCTCAAGCATGCAGGAAGTAGGGGTCTTTCAGGATTCCTTTAGCTGCAAATTCATCTACTGAAATAATAATAATGATGATGATGATGTCATCATCAATAACAACATCAATGATAATATCGATAAACAAATAACAAAATACACATACAATCTTTAAAATTGAGTATTTTGAGTAGTTTCTGAGGTATTTGGGAGATAGTATTCCTCTTATATTACATTTGTCAGCGATTACAATTTATTAATGGACAACACATCATGCTTTTTATCTGTTTATAGTTACATTATTGTTATGTTATTATAACATTATTGTTGGAATGCCCACGAGACTCGAGTCTTCAGGAGAAAGGAGTTTGTTTCGGGTTTCTCTGGAACACAACAGGCAGTGTGGGTTTTTCTCTTTTTTTTCGGCTTGTAAACCGTAAGAAAGAGAAAAGGAGATCATGTAAAGAGAAGGACTGGATAGTGGCTACAGAAGCTACTGGAATGTAATTGATAAAAGGAACTAACTCCCATGTTAGGAAACAAAGTGATGACACTTGAAACTCCTTCCATACATGTTAAATAAATGTCTCCAAACAGAAAACTTCACAATATCAACGATTATACTCCTTTCTTTGTTAAACGACGTGTTTTTTAAGCATTTGTTAGTAGGCTTAGATTATGTGGAGTGTCCAGCATCCTGTGCATGAGCTGTTACTGTAAGAAAGATGATGTATTGAAGTGTATTAGAAAGAGAATGTGAATATAAACCTGTTGTTTATGTTACAGCACTGTCAGAGCCATGCTAACTGCTATGTGGAATATATTATTTTGTACCACAGCAGGGTTAAATATTTAAATCTTGTCGTCAGCTGGTGTGCATTACTGTTGTACACGGCTCGGACAGTAGCTCCGGCTGTAACATGCCCGATAGGTTAATATTAATGCGCTCCTTCTGATGCGTTATACGTTATTTCTATAGTAACAGCTCAACATAATCTAAGACTAATAATAAATAGATTTTTAAAAATGTGCTGTTTAACAAAGAAAAACATATGATCACTGATGTTGTGAAGTTTTTGTTGGGGGACCTGTATTTCTCAGCTGTCAGTGCTTTCTAACAGTGGAGGTGCTTTGTAACATTTCCCAGCATGGAAAAGTCTTCAGGACAGAGGAATGTGTATGTGTGTGTGTGTGTGTGTGTGTGTGTGTGTGTGTGTGAGAGAGAGAGAGAGAGAGAGAGATAAGGGTGAGGGACTGACTTTATCAGTGCTATACCAGCGATAAGAGGTCCAACTTGTCTTGACTTGACAATTTTTGTGTTATTGTCATCTGAGCCTTCTATAATTGTCTGCTTCATTCTTACTTTACTTCTATATTGGTTTTTTTTGTACTTCTAATCTTGTTTTGTTCTCTCTTTCCTTGTTCTGATGCTTGCAGAGTGGAAATATCACATACGCTAACCTACTGTACATTAGATAACATGCAGTACCACTTAATGAAAATAACAACTGAATGTATATATGCATTTAACCTAATCATATTTAAGGAAACGTGAATATTATTTTAATTGGGGTAAATTGAGATATTGCTCTACCAGGGGCCAAACCCACAGGCACAGATAACTTGGTAGAGGGTGCCAAATCTACTCGGGGAGGAATTTTCTAAGGTCTTCAGGCCACTAGTGAGAGCAGCAGTAGTAAATGTCTTGCTGGCTATAACAGAATTAATTGCCTTTATATGCCACATCTGAGGCAATGTCAAAAGATCTCAACAAAATGTCAGTGCATCTGCATTCAGGGCAGCACGTGTCTTGACGTAAGGACGCAATACAAATATCAGTGGGTAGGTCCGTGGCCTAGATCAATCTGCTCGTAATCAGTTGTGTTAGATCAGGTGTGATAGATCCCAGGAGCAATATAACAGGTCCAAAACCTCCTTTAGTGTTCTCAGTGAAGTCTTTCGTGACTAGAATTGTGTCGATGAACACATTCATTGCTACGGCTTGAAAGTCAGAATTCAGTTCAATTCAGGCCACCACCGTTTTAAGGATGGCTGTCATGGCCTGTTTAGAGTCTGTCAGCTGTGCATGCCAACTGGTAGAGGTCAATCCAGATTTGGTTCTGGATGCCATGGAAGCTGATATTAAACATCATGGCTCAATGGTTAAAGGCTCTGGGTGACTGATCAGAATGTCGGGGGCTCAAGCCCCAGCACTGCAAAGCTGCCACTGTTAGGCCCTTGAACAAGGCCTTTAAGCCTATTGGCTCCAGTGTCGCTATATCATGGATTACCCCCCAATTCCTAACAAGCTGGGTTATGTGAAGAACGAATTTTACTGTACTGTAATGTATATGTGACAAATAAAGGCTTCTATTCTATTGTGGAGGGAAACTCTACTCTCTGGTTATAAGGAGGCGTCTGTTAGAGGACATGAGCCTTCACTGCATGAATCAGCAATTTCAAATGAGTCATGTCCGAGACTCAAAAAGCTTTCTGGATTTCTTACTCTGCTTATCTGCTGTTGTCAGACATGGACATTTATAACTAGCAGGCTGTTTAGGTTGTGGTGCTGTTAATTGGGTTTGCAGCTCAGTCAGAGCAGGGGATGTCTGAATTTGAGACTGCTTCATTAGGATGACCAATGCCACGGCAACATACACAGGTTGTTGTAGTTGTTTCCTGGGAACTCATATAAAGTTGCATGAGCATGTGTCTGGCATCATGCCTCATTAGTGACTTAGTGCTGAACTAAGAAAAGCATGTATCATGGCAGGGGAAAAAGTCTCAGTTCTAAATTTTCTCAGTACCACAATAATTAAAGTACTGGTTCATACTGGTTATTGCTGGTTTCATTTTACTCATTAGTGTTATGAACACTCCTTCATCATCCTTCTTACTGTCTAGTGGGACAGTATACACATAGGTCCATTTTCAAATTTCCAACTGTTTCAAATATGTCAAACTCTTTATTATTGTCCTAATTATGCTTAATGGCATTTTTAATTGCTTATGTATTTTTGTATCCATTACCTGATTTGTTTATCCATCTATTTTGTGTTGAAATTTCTTTAGGTTTTTCCATGGTAATGGATGACAAAGGGATTTTGTTTTATATGGGTGCAATTTCATATTTATACCTCAGGGAAACAGGACATCATTAAAAGCAATAGCAGGGTTACTGTGAACATATTAAAATTACATTAAATTAAGTTTTTCAAGATTTTGAAAAAAAAAAAAAAATTATTAGGGCCGTTAATAATTTTGCCACATATATTTCTGAGAGAAACATAAAAAAACAACAACAAATCACTAAATAAAAAAGTTGTTCTAATGTAATTTTTGTTGTTGTTTTTTAGAATAAAGATAAGTAGTTTCTTCTATTGGAAAGTTTGAATGTGTGTGTAATGCTTATTTATTTATTTAATTAAATGCTTATTTTATTGAACAATTATAATGTACAGTTAATTATACCAGTAAGGCTGGATTGCAAATGACTATTAGAGATGAACCGAATTGCTAAAGATACACCCTTCTCCTTATCTGAACTGAGAAATGCAAGAAAATGACAGAATTCCAGAAATGACAGAAAAGATGGTTACTGTTTCAAAAATACAGAGGTGCAAAAGCTAAAAAAAAAAAAAAACTCTAAGCTATCAATTCTTTCTCCTAAAAATCCTAAAACACTTACACTTTTGAAACTGTCTAACTCTTGACTTGAACCATTAACTATTAGGATTTCTCAAACAGGGTCTGGGTTCATTATCTGTGGATGTTCTCAGTATTGTCAGTTAGAAATAAATTGACTCCTCCGTGCTTCACAGTTATAGACTAACCTACCTGGAATACTTTATGATTACGGTATAATAATCTCTTGCTGCCCAGCCTAAGAGCTATGTTACAAACTAACAATGCAGTAGGAATGATGATAATTGCATGAGGGCAGATAATAAATCCCTTCATTTTTTTTTTTTTTTTTTAGAATTTAAAGATTCTTTTATGAATTTATTTATTATTTAAATTTATTTTAATTTATTTATTTATTAAGTTTTAGAAGCCCTCAAATTTTATTGTAATTGCCACTGTCTCTTAAAAATCTTGTGCTGATTTTTTAGTTTATTTTGTCCTTATTTTCTTTACTAATAATATTACACTAATAAACAATAATAAAGTACTACTACTACTACTACTACTACTAATAATAATAATAAATTGTTGATTATTATTATTATTATTATTAGTAGTAGTAGTAAGAGGAGGAAGAGGAGTAATGGCATCACATTGTAGCATTACAGTTCATTAAATCAATCAGTTTGTTTTCCACTGCCGCTGTAGGTCGCTTGTGCGGACATGGACTCTGATGCTGCTGTTGGTCTCCTGCCTGCTTTATTGGGCAAGAATGGCCATGCCAGTTTGTGCAGCTACTATGGCGAAGCAATTTGGATGGAACAAGATGGAGTCTGGATTCGTACTGGGTGTCTTCTTTTGGGGTTACTGCTTCACACAAGTGTTAGGAGGCCATGCCAGTGATAAGTAGGTAACATTAGCCAGTGTACATTCAATACATACAGCGTACATACATGCAGTTTTCTGGATGGTGTTCTAAATAAAGGAACCTTCTTGACTAAATTGGACTTAAAATTAAAAAAGATATTGCTTTTTACAAGTTGACGTAGTTCAAGATATATATTTTTTATAATTACTAATAATGTAATTATAGGACATTCAATTTAGCGTAATACACATTTGGATAGTCCATCTCAGAAAGTATTCTGAGCAATTCCTGGCTGTCTAATCAATCTGAATAATTCAGTCTAGGACTAGTTTAATTGAAAATTCTAAGCACTTCAAGATATTACAAGAAACAACAAATATCACACTCTTCATTTATTCCAGGGTTTTTATATATACAGTACTGTGCAAAAGTCTTAGGAACCCTATTTTTTTTTTTTTAGTACAGGCTTTGTTATAGATTTTTATTTTATGACTTCTACATTATCGTTTTCCAGCAAAAAATTAAATGTTACAGAAAAATGTTTGCATGTCAGTAAAGAAAGCAGCATATTACATGAGAGACCACTTTTCAGACAAAAAACATAGTTTGAAGGAATGAACATAAGAATTGCTGCAAATATAAGAAGGAAGTGTGACAGTCAAAGTCTCCAGAAGAACTGTGGCTGCTTCTGCAAGATGCTCAGTAACACTTACAGCTCATTTCCTTATAAAACTGCACACATTGTAACTGAGACTCCAATATCTTTTTTAAAGCAAAGGATCGTCACACCATACACACACACACACACACACACACACAGTGAATGTCCATTTGTGCCAAATCCAGTTACTGACAGCAGATAGTAGATACACATATATCCATATATCTAATCCTAAACCCTCCTGCAAAGTTTTGTAGCTTTACAAACAGGTAGTCTTATACACCAGGCCATGCTATATTATTAAGCAGCTTGGAAAGGTTAAAACTTAAATCTGGTCTTCTCTTAATGACTTAGCAGGATTCTGTTCCTGTCGTTTATCAGACAGAACTTTGTAATTGTCTCCATACAAAAGTCAACACAAATGACACAAATGTTTCGACAGAATTGGTGGAGAGAGAGTCCTGATAATATCCACGTCTTCCTGGGCAATTATGACAACCATAACTCCTCTTCTGGTGACCATGGGGTTCCCACCACTCATCACCATCATGCTATCCAGGTTCTCCATGGGTGTGCTGCAAGGTAAGCAGACAGAAAAATAGATGACAGTCAAATGAAGAAGGAGAGTGTGTGTATGAGCAACAATGTGTTTGTGTGTGTGTGTGCGTGTGAGAAAGAGAAACAAAGTGTTCGAAATGAGAATTCAAAGTGTTGTTAATGTGGGAAGCTGCTTTGAATACTGATCTGCTGAATGTTGGGGGCAGGGTTTCTGTTAGCCTAATTCGACTTTGCACGCAGTGAATTATTTGGTACTAAAAGATACTTTATGGTATTTTATGGAGTCTGACGGACTGATTCCTGAGGTCAGAATGCACAATGTCCAGGAAATATCACAGTATCTCTTAAAAATAATTTACCTTTCAGCAGGTCCAGGTTAATATACCCTGCTTTCTTAATAGTAGCAGCTGAATAATATGGTTTAAAATGAATAATTACTTGGGGCTAGACTTCATATTTGAATTTCAGAACAAACAAAAAGTACATATATTATATAAAGAATAAAACACGGTATGGCATGCTGTTATATGGAAATAATCAATGCTGGGGTTGTGTGATAAGGCTTGCTCACAAGCAAACAAGCATAAGCAGATCTATTCTTTTTCCACACTTTGGCCTTTCCATCACTTTGGTAGAGGTTATTTCTGTATTTCTTTGCAAATTCAAATCTGGCCTTTTGATTCTTACTGCTGATGAGTGGTTTGCATCTTGTGGTATGGCCTCTATATTTCTTCCCTAGTAGTCTAGAAGTGGTGGATTGTCATACTTTCACTCCTGTCCTGTGGAGTTTGTCACTGACTGTTGTTTTTTGTTTTTTCTTCACAGCTCTCACATTGTTTCTGTCTTCAACTGCTGTTGTTTACCTTGCCCAACCTGTTCCATGTCTGTTTTAGTATACCAGTGGTTTCTTTCTTTTTCAGGACATTCCAAATTGGCTATGCCATATTGGTCATGCCCAGTGCTTGTGCAATGGCTCTGACTGATTTTCCCTGTTCTCTCAGCTTCAAAATGGCTTGCTTTTCTCTCATAGACAGCTCTCTGGTCTTCATGTTGGTTTATCCTTTTTAACAATAAATGCAGTCTTCACATGTGAAATCCAGGGCTTAAACCAAGAATAGAGATTCAGAGCTAACAACTGTTTAAACAATCAATCTACACTATATTACCAAAAGTATTCGGTCACCTGCCTTGACTCACATATGAACTTAAGTGCCATCCCATTCCTAA
>CM075010.1:12434259-12455485 GCA_037576675.1 Pangasius sanitwongsei | reverse complement strand
CAATAGCACTGCTAGTAAACAACGTAGTAGAAAGAGAGTTTGTTTTGTTAACAAAAAAAAAAAAAAAAAAAAAAAAAAAAAAAAAAAAAAAAAAAAAAAAATCTATCGCACTAAAATGCACTAAGCACAAAGTATGGGTACATTTGCACATGTTTATAATTATATGTAATTTCTCTCCTTTTAGTGTTTTGGATGCAGTGCAAGTCTTTCACTCCTGTTAAATTCCCCAATGTCGATGCTTTCTTTCCAGGCTCGTGCACCATCACGATCATGCATTGTGTTGCGTTGGTCAGAGGCTGGCAGTGCTGAGTAAACCAGCTGAAACAGGAGAGTCAGCGGACAAGCACTAGAACCTCTTGTGCTAGTTGGAAATAAGCCCAAGCCTTGCCGAACATGCGACTAGCAGGCGTGGTATAATTTGCGAAAATAGATTTCTCTAGGACAGTTAAGGGTTCTTGGCTGCCTAAATGAGGGTTCTACATAGAGCGACAAACTGAAGAAATCTATAGAGTGTTAGCTGAAACCTTTCTTCCTCTATGACTGTATATTATCCACACTTGTTAAAGGAATGCTTTGTGGACATTTTTTTCCCGTTTATCTCTGATATAGTCGATGAGCCAAGGCAAGACATGGTGCTTCTTTAGCTTTGCACTGGTGCTATGAGGCTCATGACCACCAATTAGCAGGATGTAAACTGTACCATCACACTCCCTGCAAACCGCACTGACTTGCTAAGTAGACTTACCAAGGAGGTTTATAATGGCCTTGCTTCACCTATGTACAAAATTATGGTACAAAATGGAAAACTGTAGTTCCATGATCTTTCACTACAGTACTTTAGCTCCAGTATCAGTCTAGGCAGCCTTTATGATTTTGACCTATTTTCTGTCTCAGAAAGAAGGCACCTCTACCGGGTTAAGATCATAAGATCTTAAGGTACAGTCTACTGAGCAGCTGATGAGAAAATGGTGAATCAGCAGATGAATCATGGGTAATTGTTTTGAGTAGGGGCTGGTGATGCCATGTTATCACATCGGTTGGCCAGCGTTAGGATTTGTAAACAGCCAGGAAAAGCACATTTGATGTTCACTCTGTGGGAACTCTCTCTAAGGCCCTTTGGACACTACACAGTCTAATACTTTCAAAGAATTGTCACTGAGCCCATTTAAATGGATTATAATGGTTTTTGCCAAGTAAGCAAACCTAGAGAAGACATTTTCATTTACTGACTAACTGACTGGTACTGATTCTACAGGGTGTCCCAAAAGCTTCCATCCATAGGGGAAATTAACACTTTGTAGCAAAATGTCTTCCAAAATTTGTTATACTTAGTTTATGTTATATATATTTTTTCACGTAGCTTTTAAGAATGCCTTTGACGAAAGAAGAATGTATTGAAATCATTCTCATGGCTGGATCGGGAAGCTGCCTCATGGTTGCGATGGACATGCAATTACATGCATAACACCAGATGTGTTAACACCAGTTCATCATGAGTGGGAGAGATGAGTGTGTGTGCTCTTACAAAGAAGTGGTGATCATGTAGAGGATGTTTTGAAATAAAGTTACATTTTGCTAAGAAGTGTTAATCTCCCCTATGTATGGAGACTTTTGGGACACACTCTATGTGACTGGCTTGGAACGTTCATACAGTAGGTGGCTCTATGCCTCTATGCAAAACATGAGCTTGCTACTAATAATAAAGTAAGTTAATAATAAATCTAAATAAAAATTAAAATTAGGGATGCATCATTGCTAATACTGGTCATGGGCGTCAGTCTGATACTGATGTCTGTTACATTTGCTAAAAATATTTAAAAAATGGTACGGTACCAGCATTTGATACCAGCTGATACTGTGTGACGTAAAATGTCATGCTAATGAACAGATGACATGAAATGCCAGCAATCTGGACTTATTTCATGATTAATAATGGCAGTCAAAGCAACGCAGACCGCAACTTGTGCTCTGCAAAAATATCAAGGAACTATAGCAACTTCTGGAACTCAGCATGAGGAATTCATTGCTAGCAGCATACAGCAGCAAGCGACTCTGCTGCGAATGCTGGCTAGGAGAGAAAAATGTCTACAGATGACGCTAGGTGAGTTGTTCATGATGATCAACTGAGTTATTCAGGTGAGTTGTTCATGATGACCACTATTGGACACTGACATCTAGGGATTCTTACTCGCAGCAGAACCTGCAGTTTTCAACTCCTTACCCTAGTCAATCAAATGTAACCAATCTAGCCAGATAATGCACTTTATTTAAAAACAGCTGGCTAACATTAGCAAGCCTGGTAGCTTAAGTGCATGGACATGCACATGTGCACTTTTCATGGCCATGATGTGAAGCGGGGAAACAGAAACAGAGCTCAGTAAAACGTGCCATGATGTGGTGTCCCTGCTTGAGTAGATTACTCATTTCTGTATCAGTACTGGTAATAACGAGTACAAAAAAATCTACTGTACACAATACAATGTACCTGTATTGCTGTTGATGCATCCCTGATTGAAATTGCCTTTCATTATTTTTGAATTTCTCATATTCTGTAAATCCAGCTATTTACACCTTTAACCCTATGTGGCATGCTACAGCGCTCTAAAGCACCATGGCACATCCAGCTGATTTATCATAAAAACTGCAAGCTAGTGCTGAATATACTGATAGTGGGCACAGGTAATGAAAATATACGATTTTATCATGACCAGAGGAGAAGAACCTTCTGCTGTAGTTTAATGCAGTATTGATCAGTCCTCCATTTAAACCTCTAATTAATGTAAGTGGCTTTAGTGTTTAAATCTCACACTGATGTGCACTATATTGAAGCTGCAAGCTGTGGCTTCTTCTCTGGAAATGTCGATTACAAAATACACTTTACTTTGGAGCAAAAGACAAAATGCAGATTTGTCCCAGGTTCAGCAGCCTACACTACTGTTAGCAGAGACTGGCTCATGTAAGCAAGAACTCTGAGAAATGCCAGCTGGAGGAAATTATTCCACTTTTGTGATTTTTTTTTTTTTTTTTTTATTACGAAAACCAAAGCTGAAAGTTTTCATCTGTAGCTATAGTAGGGCTGGCTCTTGCATTTACTTCAGTGAAACCCTCAGTAATAGCTGCCTTTGTCTCTCTCTGACAGAAAGGAGGACAGCTAGGATTATCACTCGAGTCTATGTTATCACATTGCTGTTGATTTGCAACATTGTGGCTTCGTGCTGTTTCATTCTTTATATAGATCAGGGAAAGGTTAGTTGAATTGTGTGGATAGCGTGATAAGCATGCTTATCAGTGTATCTAACTCATGAAGGAGTCTTGGAGTTGTCTGTTATGTACCCACATAAAATTCCCAGTGCTCTGGGGCCATTATCACAGAAATATTACAGACAGTTCTCTTAAGTGGGACTAAACATTTCTTAGTGATCTGCTTCTTAAAAGATATTCATAAACGAAACCGTCTTTTTTTTTTGGCAGTGATTGGCAGATATGATACTGCGGGATAAATTGAGAATTAAAATGTCATTATATACATGAAAACAGATATTCTTACATTTTACTACAGTTTAGTCTAATGGGAAATTATTGCTTTATTTATTTATTTATTTTTTGAGGGAAGAGCACATGGAGGGTGAGCCTGTTACTGTAATACTGTACGCCTGTAGATAAATGACACATCAGCGTTGTTCATATCAGCTGTATCAGAATACCTAATTAAGACCGATCCAGATTTATGCTTTTTTCCATTTATATTATCCAGTATAAGTTACCTTTTAACAAACATTCCTCATTTCACTTATACCTATTCCTATGTAATGTAAGGAGTGCTGTCATAGCAGGCATTTATAGGCTTTTTGAAAATTATAACAATTGTGTGGCTTTACCAAGCAAAGAAAATCAGTTTTATTTTCATTTATTTATTCATACTGATGTTTTTTTTTTCTCTTTTTAGCCAAATTTGGCATTTGGCTAAAGAATGCCATTCACTGCATTTATTCAGAGCCAGCTACAACAGGTAACACAAGGGTCATTTAGTCACCTTAAGAAGTGCTTGTTTAGGCTAAATGAGTGTGTTGAGGATGAGTACTATGACATGAAGTCTTACACATTCAGATGTTAGTTTGTTTTGCCTTGGGGGACATTAATATTATAAACACTGGAAAAGCATTTGAGCTGTGATGTTTGGTTCAACAGCCCAGTGTAGCTGGCTGGTTTTGTTTGGGGATAAACATTTACAGCTCATTTGCCAGCATTACCATTATTGTTGTGAGATATTATTTATATTTTACAAATTTAAGACAGTGTTTTGTGTTTCAACATAAATCTGAGGTTCAAGTTTCCTAGTCTCAAAGCTAGTACAGAGTTCCTGTTTAACTCCTCATGAATCGGATAAAACATAAGTGGCTATAAATGATTCGAAGGAGGCACAATGTAAAATGTAGGCTTAATTGATTCGATTTGATATTGTACAAAAAAGTACAGTATGTAGGTATATACTGTAGTATAAAAATAATAAGTATTTAATTTGTATGACAGGCATACACCATTGGTCTTGTAAATAGTGGTTTAAAATAAGTCAAGAATATTAACATGAACCCCTAAACTGCTGAAGGCCGTAATTATAAGTACGAGCTCTGCAGTACTCTTTACAGGATGTGATGTACATGAGATCATTCCTTTGCTTCTCAAACATTCAAATGTGTACAAACAAGGCAGTTAGTGCAGCAGGAATGCCTGCTGTGTACTGCATTTTTGGAAGAGGAAGAAAAAAGAAACAAACTGCGTGAATAACAAAGAAAAGATAGCACACCCAAAACAAGCACAAATACAAGGCTACAAGCTTTAAACTGCATGCAACAACAAGGCACTGAGATTGGACATGCAAAAAAAATTGGATTTGAACTGCGTGCCTGAATATAGCTCTAGTATCATGGAACAGTTCGATACAGTTACTTCTAAAGCAACTCGTCAGCGTGCTGGAGTCCTTAATCCGGATTAATTCTGTGCTTGTTTAGGGGAGGGCATCATCACAGATTACTTTCCATACATCTGAATTCCTTCCCAACCTTGGATCACTTATACAGTTTTATCTGTCGCTTTGCAGGAGTGATGACCGGTATATCCCATTATTATAATGTTTATTTAATTTATTAATTAACATTGCTTTGTTTTTGCTTGGATTAAAGGTTCAGTCACTTGACACTTAAAGGCTTTCAGTCAGAGGCCCTGTGTACTGCTTTGTTGCAGTAAACAAAGGCCCTGCATTAACATAATTTAGTTTTTTAAGTTGCAGTCACTTATGTTTATAATGCTTATAATTTTTTTTTAGCTTAATGTATCTAGAAGACCTCTAGAAGTCTGCTTTATCTGCATACCTACCACAGCATTGTCCAACTTTGGATGAAGGTTTCTTTTACTCCAGCTCTGTTGAAGCTTGAAACAGCCTTGGGCCTGGAAATAAAGTGAAATATGTAGTGAAATGCCCTGATGTAAACCTGTCTAAAATTGCAGAGGCTTAAAGAGGCTAAAGGGGCGTTCGCACATACGGCGACTCGCAGCAGCAAAGCAACTCTTATTTTCAATGAGAGCTGGTGACAAGAGCGACTGCGACCGTTGGCGAATAGATGTGGGCTTGTCCAGAGACGCGGCAAAACTTGATGCAAATATGGAGTGACTTAGTGCAGCGACTACCGATGGGAGTGAAGGCAGTAGCGTGCACTTGATCCGTCTCCTGTCAGAAACTGTAGTGCAGAAAAGATGGATGAAAAACTAATTCTAGCAGTTAGCAATTGGCCAGTTCTTTGACATGTCTCTGGCCGCATACATTATTAAACGAGTCGACCATGTGTGACATGACAAATAGCATGCAATACCATGATTAGCTGAGTAACCTTACCTCAAAGGCAATCAGATTTGGTTGACCCTCAACTGCTCCCCGGGCGCCGCAGCAAAAAAAGGCTGCCCACTGCTCCGGGTGTGTGTGTGTGTGTGTGTGTGTGTGTGTGTGTGTGTGTGTGTTCACTACTGTGTGTGTGTGCACTTGGATGGGTTAAATGCAGAGCACAAATTCCGAGTATGGGTCACCATACTTGGCCACAAGTCACTTCACTTGATTAAATCCTAAAAGAATGCATTTCAAACGGAGTTCTCTCCAGCCTGCAATGCTGCTCGAACCGGACCTCATTCAGCCGTAGCTTCCGTACCAGCCGGTGGAACTCGCTACACTGCCTACGAGTCCGAATTGTTTTGTGGACCCAGACAGTCTGCCGCTTGTGCTTTTGCCACAGATAAATGGCCGCAATGGCAAAGGGCACGCACTGCTTCTCCTTCATCTCGTATGATATGATGCATATTTACACTGGTGAATTTTAAATACAAATGCTCTCCCTCCAGAATGTTTAATTTTAGCGGCAAGAAAACTGATTGGTTGTCAAAAGTGGAATGCTGTTTGCGCCACCCACTGACTGTGGAAACCAGTAGTAGGAACGTCTTCTGGCTTCTAAATAGTATAACGACTGTAGACTTGCAACGCAAATCGCTACATTTGTGAACGTACAGTTCCACTTATCACTCGGGCTTGCCTGCTGCACAATCATTAATGAGTAAATTATATGAAGTAATACACACAAGAACTTAGAATTCCATTGTACCAAACATTACCTTTCTTTACATAGCTTTACATGGCTCTTGAGAAAGAGCATTTAAGCACTGCTTACCAGCTTCAATCATGATACCAGGCAACAGCAAGCCTGTCCTTTTCCCAAAAGAACATAATACCCAAGGGCACTCTTCTACAACGGACAACTAAACATCTTAAACTAATATATAAACATAGGATTTAATATTATATATAAATATAGTGCTGAACATTGTTTTAATAACAAATTAAGTATGTTGGCTTTGCTAGCTATTAATGGTAACACTAAATATGCTTCTTTCCAGTCAGCACTAGCTAGGAGCAGGTTGGCCTGTGATTTTGGCAGTTTAGCAATATGCATGTTTTTTTTTTTTTGTTTTTTTTTAAATCCCTAAATGTTGTATGTTGCTTGCTTTTGTTTAGTTTTATGGGTGGTTGGACATATCTATGACTGAGGAAATGCTGCTAACCGCTAGGTTTCTGTTAAAGTGTGATGAAACTTAATGTCCTGATGAAGTGTCTAAACTGAACTGGGCTTTTTGGACTGCTGTTTTACGTGCAGTCATTAAGCAGCTTTTTTGTCTTGCAGATTGTTAAGAACGTAAATTGCCATGACTGAGCAACAGAGGCAGCGCACCCTCTCCACCTCTGGAGAATCCCTCTATCATGTGCTGGGCGTCGACAAACTGGCCACTACTGATGACATCAAAAAGTCTTACAGGTGAGTGTGAAATGTCTGTAAAATAGAATAAACCATACTTGACAGTAAGGAGGTAGTGTTCACACCCATTCTGATAGCTGATAATGAGCTAATACAGACATTGTCTAGCTAGCAGTCACCATAACACTAGTTCATGAAATAAAATACATCAGTGCACTGATTTGGAAAATATTTCAATTTCAAGCCCATACCAATTCAGCAGTCAAACCAGCCCTACACTCCAGCTGACCACTACACACATTTATAATAGAACAACTGTAATACTAGCAACTGCCAACTTCTTTCTCAAAGGAAACTGGCCCTGAAATACCACCCTGACAAGAACCCGGACAATCCAGAGGCAGCGGAAAAGTTTAAAGAGATCAACAATGCCCATGCCATCCTGAACGATCCTACCAAACGCAACATTTATGACAAGTACGGCTCCCTGGGGCTCTACGTAGCGGAGCAGTTTGGAGAGGAGAACGTCAACACTTACTTTGTCCTGTCCAGCTGGTGGGCCAAGGTCAGACTATGCATAAGAAATGTCAGAAAAGTTTATTTAGTCTTGAGTTTTACATACATTCCCCTCGGAAAGCACTGGAACGGCAAAGCCAGTGTCTTTGATTTTGCAATCAAAAGATGAATGTGAGACGATATATCAGAATTTCAGCATTCATTTCCTGATATTTACCATATTGTGTGTGTGTGTGTGTGTGTGTGTGTGTATGTGTATGTATATATATATATATATATATATATATATATATATATATTTTTTTTTTTTTTTTTTTTTGCATATTTATGCTTGCGTAATGAATGTTTATTTCACGTCAACATAAAAGCAGTATGTTTAGGGAGCTTATTGTTTCACACCATAGCCATTAGTAGTTTTATGTTACATCTTATTTAATATATTATATACTTACTTAAGATATCACCTGCTTACAGATGGCTCTCTTACTTCTTTCTGGAATAATCCATGTCTCCTCTCATCCTGCTTCCTGTTCTATGGCACGTTCTGTCTCCCTCTGCAGGCGCTCTTTGTGTTCTGCGGCTTGGCTACAGGCTGCTATTTCTGCTGCTGTCTGTGTTGTTGCTGTAACTGCTGCTGTGGAAAGTGTAAACCACGGCCACCCGAGGGACAGGACCAGGAGTTCTACGTCTCTCCTGAAGACCTGGAGGCCCAGCTGCAGTCTGACGAGAGAGGTTAGATGCTACACTGTAACTTGCGCTGCGGACACGTTCCAGTTTTGTAATCGCTTTTATGTAATCGCTCACGGTGTTCATTTCACAGGATGGTAGTGTCTGTAATAAAATGTCTTCTTTATGTTAAAACTTTTGCATCTGAACAGATCTAGGCTAAATGAGCACAGCATGTGTGATGAGTGAGTTTCTACCAGGTTTTCGTTCCTACAAACCTAGGTGTCTGCATCAAAAATGATATGATCATAGAAAAGTATCAGGATATTGTGTTATATGTGGTGCTTTATACAAGCTGTAGATAACATTGTAATGACCAGTTGAATCATTCTGCAGGATCTTGCTCTTTAACTGACTGTGGGAACAGTATGAAGGTGACCTCAACCATGAACTAAATTTTAAAACATTCATCATTCTGTGATTCTCATATATTTAAAAAAAAAAAATCTGGTGTGAATTTCAACACTGGTTAAATAAAAAGCATATCATTTTTGTGATATGTGCATAATACAGATGACTGGGAAAAAAGAAAAAAAAAAGCTTTAGAAATGCCATTGGTACAAATTAATGTGACCGTGTTTTCTCCCCCCTTTCCTGTCTCTCAGCATACACATGGTATCTATTATATGATGCCTTACCAAGTCATGTATTTTAGGGCAATCACACAATGTTTTCTGCATGCAGTTAGTTGGGTTTTCTTCATTCACTACACTTGTCAGTGACAATTGTGCAAATTGTTTTTGAATTCTCATAGTTGTTCAATACATTGTAATGAATATCGTACTTATGGAAGGAGGAATGTCCTGTTTATATTTTGAAAAAAAACCCCAAATATACAGACAAGTGACAAATTAAAGGAAGAAACGCTAGCCCTGTTGTGCATTTTGCCGGCACGGTTTGTCCACTTGTCCCCTTTGAGGGAAGAGTCACTGCAAATCAATACAAAGTTTTTGTGGCTGATCAGTTTTATCCTGTGATGAAACCTTCCTATCCTGATGAGAGTGGTCTCTTTCGGATGACAATGCCCACATCTACAGGGTACAAGGAGACACTGAATGGTTTGATGAGTATGAAAATGATGCAGATCATATGCTATGGCCTTCACAGTCACCAGATCTCAATTCAATTGAACATCTGTAAGAGATTTTGGAGCAGTGTGTTAGACAACACTCTCCGTCACCACATCACCATCACCACATCACCATCAACAAAACACCAGCAAACGGAATATCTTTTGGAAGAAGGCTGTTCATCCCTCCCTACAGTGCCAGAGACATGTAGAATCTACGCCAGGATGCATTGAAGCTGTTCTGGAGGCTTGTGATGGCCTAACACTTAATTAAACGCTTTATGTTGCTTATTCCTTTAATTTGTCACCCATCTGTACAGTCATCTCAGCTGAATGAACAATGTGTGTGGAAGTACGATAGTTTTTTTGTACATTCTTTTGAAGGGTGCCAATACTACAGAATATGAAGCAAGTCATTATTCGTTTGACTGTTTTTGCTGTAGCATATTTAAATGCAAGCATGAACTGTGACCCTTTACCAAAATCTAGCAGTAGGGTTGATGAAGTAACACACACAAGTCACAAATTTCTTTTCACAATTTTTTTTCCCCCCAATTTGTTCATCTGCCAATTCCCACCCACCAGCCAGCTCTCCCTTATCATACAACAGCTACTAAATGGGGAGGGTGAGGGCTGGCATGTGCTTCCTCTGCCACATGAAGCCAGCCAAACACTTCTTTTCAAATTGCTGCTCATGCTGCATCATGGGGTGGCATAAAACACTCTGAGGAAAGAGCTATTCGCCCTCTTCCGCATACATGAGCTCACAGATGCCCACGATTGGCTAGTGTCGCTGTGATTGATAAGGGAGAGAGAGCGTGCCATCCCTCCCACCCAGAGAGCACGAGCACTGTTGCTCTCTTGGATTCCTGTCCATCGATGGCTGTGGCGTCATCGGGATTCGAGCTCATGATCTCTGGACAATAGGGCGAATGCTTTTCTATTGCTCTCGGGAGCCTCAGTTCACAAATCTTTGCTATTGTAAATGTTCTCTTTGTGGTTAAACAGAGGCTGGTGGAGGCGAGCCCATTGTCCTGCAACCGTCAGCCACAGAGACCACCCAGCTAACATCCGACGGCCACCACACCACCTACCGGACCGACACCGGCTTCAACTAATACCGTCTCTCTCCAGCTGCCATTCTTCTCCCACCCCTGAGTCCGAGGAACAGGCAGAGGAGCAACTCCAGCAACTTAAAAGAAAAAGCCACCATTGGCAGGGAGAAAAGCCAGTGAGAGTGGAACACAAGCTGAACTCTTTCAGACATTCCCACCCGTTTCTCATATCCACCACCATTATCATTCTTCCAGAGTGGCATACATTCACCTCAGTGTAGCTTGAAAATAAGGAGTTTAATGAAAAAAAGAATACAAGATATTTTCTCTCTTGTTTTTTGGCCTTTGACTTCCAAACTTGCCTTTCCATCGCCTCCAGCCAGATTCGCTCGCTGTCCTGTAGCATGCACTGTTCCCCAGTCAGTAGTTGAGGTTAAACACAGTAGGTCTGCTTATGTGCATAGTTTTTCTCACAGTCAGGAGTTTATGATGGACGTTCTTGTTGAAATGATGTACTTGACATGCATGTGTCTGTAAGAAAAGCCACGTTTAAGGATTTTCCTTAACCCCCTCCCACCCCACCCCACCCCCCTTTACTGGCACTGCATGCTTTCATTCTTCCCATTGCACTTCTGGGGGGACAGAAATCGGACACAAAATAGGTTTAATCAATAGTTTTACGCCCTTGTATATAATATACTATCCACTCTCTGTTAACTGTCTACACTCTGTGTTAATTGTCTTATTATGTCTGAACCTAAACACTAAATGCAGTTCTAGTCTTTAGCATTACTGTTTTCCCCATCAGTTATTTGAGTTTAATAGACAAAAGTGATGCAAAAGATGCTGCCAAACATGATATTTCCAAAATCTATTTTCTTAATATTTATTTATGCCATCTGGATTTTAAATAGTGTTGAAGTGTTAAAAGGGACGAGCCAAAATGAGTATGTATCAGTCGCTAATCGGAAGTTGTGCAGTGTGGGTGTTGGTGTGTGTAGCAGCCTGATCAGGCTACTGGGATCTTGTCTTCGTAGCATGTCCTGATTCTTAGCATCAGTCGTATTATTTAGCTCACTTTGCCTTGGTAATATCCCTATACTCACTTTTTAAGGGATTTACTATTGAAACATTCTGTTCCATCATATCAGACTATACATCCCCAGTGTGTATGTAAAGAGGAAAGAAAAAATGTTTTTATATAGATATACAATGTACACACCCTGTGTGTATGTACAGTATATGTATATGTATTTATTCAAGTGTGTTATTGCTCATGGTGATGTGCGTTAGTGGTTTATTAGAGTGCATCTCCCCTCCCTGTTTGCGCCAAGAGATCATGGTGATTGTGAACGAATTACCTGTGCTAGATGGAAGTTGTTTATTCAGCAGCAAACAATGTCTTTGACTGCAATGTGTTCTTCATTTTTAAAAGACGATAAGGATTTAATGTCAGCAGTGTAATGACAATTTCAATAACTGTGTAAAAAATGACGTCAGGCATCCATCTGAACACCATTACACTCTCTCTTTGTGATTACTGTTTTTAAAGCATCATGTTTTCGTGTTTTTTTTTTTGTTTTTTTTTATCATGCTATTGTGTCAACTCCTTTTTCTTTGTATGTGAGCTGGAGTGAGATGTCTGTCAGCAGTGATGGACAGTATTTCACCCCTGCACATACTATGTAGTGAAGTGAAGTAAAAGCAAGTGTGTTTTTACCAATTGTGCTCTGAGCCAAGGTGTGACATTCCTCCATAATACCAATTAATGTAATGCTTTTTTTGTTTTATTTTTAGCGTATGAACAGGGTGATTAAAAAATGTTAGCACATGACACTACACCACTAACACAAGGAGCATAGCTTACTAATAGACATTTCGTCTTTACTCCAAACTCAATTTGGTAGAAATTTGGTAGGATAACAGTACTGAAAAGAAAACTGATGGAAAATGTAGCCAGTGAGTGTTAACATTATTTTGAATCACCCTGTGCATTTTCTGATAGAATCAGTCCTAAGTGTAGGTAGTGCTCTGTTTACATTTTTTTTTTTCTGTGTAAAGCTCCTGTTTTGGATTTTCATGCTGCTGTACAGTTAAACAGCCATTCGAAGTTGCCATACATGTGCATACCAATGCCAAGCCGCGTATCATTTCTACATCACGTTCATATATTTTTACTACCATCATGCAGCCTCCATTCAGGGTGTTGTGTTATGTTTTGTGGCTTATGTTACACTGCAGTAACCACATCACCAGCCTTGTTCACACTTATTTCTTTGGATTTTAAAGGCTAAAAACCATTTCACAATTGTATACACTGAGCTTTTGAGCACAGTTCTCTGCAGATGGATATTCTGTATCTCTCTCACTCTTTCCCCCCTTGTGTGTCCCTGCTTTTGATGGCTTTTCCTTCCCCTCCACAAACTTACACTGGTTTGCCCATTAAGGGTTCTACATTGAAATGTTGGAAAATGCAACATGTTTAAGTTACATGCAATGGAGTAACATGGGCAGGACACAGTTCCTTAAAATGTGTGTAATTATAGTGAAATGGTAATCTGTTGTTTTTCTATTTTATTTATGACCTTATTTTGTCATGTTTTTAAAAGACTGTCCTTGTTTCAGATGGTATGTTATTTGGATGTGGCTGTGAAACTATGCTACTCCTAGTTAAATGGTCAAGGTCTCATGTACATACACGGAATAATGGAGTATAACTATCGACCTTTATGTTGTAGCATGGTTATTGTCTGTCCAAAAGAAAACATACATTTATCTGATTTGCTGGTGTAAAAATAAATGTTTATGAACATTTCAAACGTTTCTTCTCTGCTTGAATGGCGTTTTAATCTAAAACAGAACATGAGAAATTGCATTAAATTAACACCACTACCATGTGTTTTCCACCTCTAGATTTATTTGTTATGTTTATAACAATGTTAAATGTTAAATACCATAAAATCACACGTTACAAGCCAGACAGACCAGTTTTCAGATTTGTGTATGGGATAAAGGTAACAGTCTGAGGGTAAAGTCAACATCTTTGCATAAAGATCATTTCATATTTTAGTTCAACCTTAAGCACAGCCTGAGTATTAACTTCAGGACAGCCAGGCAAACAAACACTTGTCTATTGTATGTTTAATTGTACCTAAATATTTCCTTTTACCATAGTCACACCTGGGAAAAAAAAAACAAAAGTACAAACAGATAATTTAACCAAATATCAGTATACAGATCATAACAGAGTCCTTCATTTAACCCAAAAAAGATCAGTTATTTTAATTAAATCAGGAACATTTACCTCATATTTCATAAAGCAGCTAACGCATTAGTTACATTCATCACATTATAGTCAGCGCTAGCACCTGTTGCCCTGAGTTATAAGGGATGTAGTAAGCAGTCTGTTACATTCTCATTAATCTCATTAATCATATGCAGCAGGAGGGACATATACTGCCAAGGAAGCGTTTTCAATTAATCCACAGTGTGTCGGAGTGTATACGATGCTGCATGGAACCACAAGCGAGTTACGTCAGTAGTAATATCAGAGCAGACACCATTCTGAAAACCTTTTCATACGTTAGATACAAGTGAGACAGTAGTACAGGTCGTGTGCGTCATGCATTCACACACTGTCAGTTTGTACAGGGTTTTTTTTTTTTTTCCACAAGGTTTAAATGTTTCTCCTTTTAAAGCAAGCAGGAGAGATGTAGTTGTAGACTTTAACAGCATTTTGGGAGTTTAGTACTGTTCAGCATTATTTATTCAAACGTTTTGACATCTCTTGGCTTTCAGCAGAGCGCTTTAAAGGACTTGGGGTAGTTTGGATCACAGAGGTCAGTTTTGGTGATGAATCTGTGCTTCCTGTTCAGAACCATTGCCAGGTGGCGGTTACGCATCTTCACCATTCGTGCTTCCTCTAGCTGACTTGGACTTGGAAAGAAAGTTTAAAAAAACATTTGCAACATATCAATTTAAAAGATACAGGTGTCCCAAAAGTCTCCATACATAGGGGAAATGAACAATTTTTAGGAAAATATCTCCCAAAATGTTTCATACTTATTTAATTTTTCATACATACTTGCATTTATTTATTTCAGACAGCCTTTAAGAATGCCTTTGACAAAAGAAGAACGTATTGAAATCATTCTCATGGCTGGATCGGGAAGCTGTCACAAGGTTGCGATGGACTTTAACAGGAAAACTGACAAACACATCACACACACAACACCGTTGCCAAAGTTGGGAGAGACGACTCCGTGTTTGTTTACAAAGAAATGGCAACCATGTTAGAGGATGTTTTGTAAACAAAGTTACATTTTGCTAAAAAGTGTTAATTCCCCCTATGCATGGAGACTTTTGGTATTATATGATATGATATGCTTACCATTTTTTCCTCCAAGTTTTTAAACGTTGGCGAATTCCTATGAAAGGAAGAAATGGCAGAACAAGCAAATGTAAAATCTTTGGTTTGTGTTCAATTTAAACATGTATTAAACCCAGAATAAAGAGAAATGATGCTTGTACTCAATAATGATATATAAGTACAAAGATACACCACACATGCATTATGTCCACATAAACATTTGAGATGTATAGAAACCCACCAAACACATCAGTGTGCAGAGGTTAACACAACAATACTTTCCAGTGACATGGCAACAAGTGGGATATTTAGAGGAAGAGGAATAGGAGAGAGAGGAAGAGGAGGTCTGGTGTACCTGGTACTTTACCTCATAGTGGGCATACTTAGGGAGTGGCGCATGGAGTAGCTGCTACTTCCGACAGCAGTGAGAACACAGAAGCATTAGAGCGAGCAGAGAGCGTTAGCCAAGCAAGAGTAAAGGACTGCGAGCACATACTGTACAACACACTTTAGAGCAAAACTCTAACGATCCAATCCTTGGGTTGAAAAGTGGTGTTGAAAGAAGGTGTGTGTGTGTTTAAAGGATGGAATAAGAGATTAGGAAACATTCAGTATTACACCACAGTGCTGTTAAACTGAAGTGTTGATTCAGTTTCTAAAACTGTGCCTGCTGTGATGAACATTACAGCTTTAATTAATGCGCTCCTAACACATTATTGATACTGTGGTAACAACTTGCATGGCGGTTGCTCACATAATTTAAATCTAACAATAAATAGATTAAAAAACGATTGACAAAGTATAATCCTTGATAGGAGCTTTCCATAATTAGGTGTTTAATATTTTTGGAAGGAGTGTCGGAGCTTTATAACAGTCAGAGATACCACCATGGGAAAGTGTCTTATTAACCTCAAGAGAGAGAAAAAAACTGGTGAGGGGACGAATGTTTATAGTTTTCATAACATAAGTGATAACAGTTAAACGTCTTAACTTGTCTTGCCTTCCATTACATTAAATGCAGCTATACTTGGTTTAAAAGTGACGTTCTTTAATACATAAAACTTTAGAGTTATTGGCAAATTGTTGTGGTGTAAGTGGAATAAAACACTTTGTACTGTTATACGAATTATTCGACTTCAGGGTGGTTACGCATCACACCGCCCAGTCAGTGATTCCTTTCCTATAGCACATCATGTTCTGTTCCTTACTTGAGTAATGATACAGTCTTCTGCAACAGGTCATTTGGGAATGAGTAATATCTACAGCGTTAAATGTTTTCTGTGAATGTAAGAATAAAAAGAAAGCTAGAACTGTAGATTGTCAGTAAATTCTTACCCTGATGGGGGCGTGTAAGTCAAAGCCCTGAGCATCCCAATGCAGCATTGAAGGAAGAAATACAGTCATGGACAATGGACTCATTCAAAAAAGCAACACTAAGCACAAAGCCAACACTTTATTGTTGGAGCAATTATTTATATGGGTCAAATGTGGAAAAAAAGCTGCCTGGGACCTTGGGAATTATATCAGTGCTTTATAAGGCGAGTTTCGGATTAGGTATGAATTTTGAAATATGGATTAGGTATGAATTTTGAAACTTTCCTCAGAGAAAAGCATGCATGTGAGCAAGAACAAACATTTCATTAATGTTAAATCTGAACAGTGCCTGATCAGGGCTCGGTTTTACATAAGGATCAGAAAAATTTAAGATCATCTTAACCTCTAGAGGGAATACTTAATGTGATACTCAATCTACCGTCTTTGTGCTGTGATACTTTTGAGAAACTCAAAAAAAAAAAAAAAAAAGTTAGTGACTAATTGCACTAATTGCTTAAGGAGCAAACAAGATAGAAAGAAACAAGGTGACTGTTAACCTCATTTCTCCCAGTCTGCCTCTGATCGCTGTACCCAGTGACGAGAAAGCAGATGATGTCATCATACCAGCCTGGGACAGAGTCTCCTGAGTTTTCTTATACCTACAGACAGAGGTGAAGAGAATTCATTTATTAATCAGGAACATGACTAAATTTTAGCTACTGCAAAAAAACAGGACCTAGAACAAAACTGCGACAGTCAAGCGTGGAATCTGATGGCTGTGTGCTGTTTTCTTGTGCAATTCTTTACGGCACAATGAGTTTTAATGACAGGTTCAGGAATGGGACCCTGTGTTAGTTTGTTCACATAAGTTCAAGCAAAATATAGCACTAATTCCTAGCCAAAGACACAAAAGAACCAAACAACGAACAACAGCTCAGGTTGCACACATAGGAGAAATTCATCCCTTGCTAACATAAAAAATGATCATGATCACACTCCTACACAAGAACTCTATGGTCTATGATATCTATATCTATATCTATATCTAAGTCCTAGTGCAAGTGGTAGTTGTGGTCTGTACAAAAAGACACATTCTGTCTGTTTATTTGACATATTTTACAAATTATGTTGATTAACACTGTTTAGACATATGATTATGGACTCATCTCAGTGCTACAGTTTGTGCTAGAACACAAACTTTTTGACCAAGGAGAGCTGGTAATTTATAAAAAAAATAAAAAAAAATAAAAAACATTTACATTTAAAAGATTAATGAAAATCTGCAGAACAATGATTAAATCCTGTACTCTGAGAGAAACGGATAAACTGAGGGAAAAACTACAGGGTGTCCATATATAGGGGAAATTAACACTTTCTTAGCAAAATGTCTTTCAAAATGTTTCATACTTATTCTATATATATTTTTCGGTTAGCCTTTAAGAATGCCTTTGACAAAAGAAGAAGGTATTGAAATCATTCTCATGGCTGGATCGGGAAGCTGTCGCAAGGTTGTGATGGGCTTTGACAGGAAACATGGTAGGCGCACCACACATGACACTGTTCCCAAACTTCTTAACAAATTCAAAAAGACTGCAAGTGTTGCGGACCAACCGAGAAGTGGATGTCCACGAACATTCACTGACGAAGGCACAGCTGACATTGTTGACATTGAGATCTGTAGATTAGATTCAGTGCTATCTGGTGTAAACTCCTCTTGAACTCAAGAGAGTGATTTTTAAATGATTAACAACCGGTGAGACACTGATTTCAATTACTAGTTTGGTACTTGGATCAAATGTGTTAAAGGTTTTAAATGGAAAAATGTGACTCTAGCATAGAGACTTTCTTAGTATGCCTTTTTTCTTTTCTTTTTAAAAAAAAACATATCAGCTCAGTTTGTGATGTCATGAAATGTGGATACATGGCTTTGGACTGATCTGGCATTAGATGCTGACATGGTATCCTTTTAAGGACAGAACCTGCTCATAAGCTAGCTAGCTGAGCTATTGCTAGTGATGAACACAATGGGTAATTGCTGTGGTACATTTCGAGTGGTTTAGCTAATGTTGAACAAATAGCTGAAAATGAGACAATGCAAACTGAGAATCAGATGTGTGTGTGTCCCTGTGACAAATTCAAGCTAAATTACTAGCTGGCTATCAGAGTTGGCAGGAGGAAATGGGGGTCTTTTTAATGATGGAAAAGATGTACATACAGTTCTGTGCAGAAGTCTTACGCACATGCAAAGAAATGCTGTAGAGCAAAGATGCCTTCAAAATTAATGAAATTAAATGTTTCTACATTTTAAAAAAAATACTATAAAGAGCAGTAAACAGTAATAAATAAAACAAAGTCAATATTTGGTGTGATGATCCTTCTCTTTAAAAAAAATAAATAAATAGGAGTCTCAGGTACAATGTGTGCAGTTTTATAAGGAAATGAGCTGTAAGTGTTACTGAGCATCTTGCACAAGCAGCCACGGTTCTTCTGGAGACTTTGACTGTCACACTTGCTTCTTATTTTTGCAGCAAAAGCCAGCAGCCTTCATTATGTTTTTTGTCTGAAAAGTGGTCTCTTATGTAATATGCTGCTTTCTTTACTGACATACAAACATTTTTCTGTAACATTTAATTTTGTGCGAAAACTAACGTTTAGAAATCTAAAATGTTTTTGTACTGAATCCATAATGTCAAAGTTGCCTAAGACTTTTGCACAGTACTGTATATTACTTAGCCATTGGGCATTAAAAACAATAAACACTGTGTTATGCTACATAGATTTTAATATTTATAAATCACGTGTTCAGGGGTATTTCAAGATACATGAAAGTGACATGTATAGTGGGTGAGGGAAGTGAAAACTCGGCTGAAACCCAAACCCCCGAGTTCACTCACTCTCTTAAATGAATACTCTAGCGCAGACAAGAACTTTTATGTCTCTCTGTAGAGAAAAGAACAGAAAGCCTGTTTACTCAAACCTAATCTATAATTGAGGGGAGTTGCTGGGGCAGGCAATAAACATCCAAATCTGTAACTTCTTTTTCAGCAGGAAGAATTAGAAGAACGATGATCAACCAATGTAGGTCAAAGTAAACACAAGCGCCTCCGTTTCAGCCTTTTAAAAAAAAAGGCCCTATATCTGAAATACACATATTTAAATCTAAAAATTAAAAATACATTTAAGTGAAGAATTCATGAAAGCATTCTTCAAAAACACTTTAACTGTTTATTCAGCAACTGCCCTTAGACTTCCATTATAAATGAATCTCAAGTAAACTGAATGCATGTTCTGAAATACTGTCTGTGGTATTAGACAGATATCGCAGATGGACAGTATGGAGTAATGGAGTATTTTTTGTAAACGCTGCACAAAGGAACCCATAATTAACACAGACACACTGGCTCTGTCCTCTGTCCTTCTCGGCTATAATCACAGCCACTGAGCCAGTGTAAGCTCTCAATCCCATCAGGTGTCCCCTAGCCTGTTCCTCCTAAACACAACTGAGCCGGGCATGCCACACGGCCTCCCCATAAACCTGACCGATTTAAAAAAAATAATAATAAAAAAAAAAAATAATCACACACCACTCTACACTCTTCCTTCAAATCAACCATCCTGTCATCCATCCACATGATTCTCCACACTTCTGATCCGGTCATTAAAGCAAGAAACTTCTTTTCAAAATAGTGGGATCATGTATCAGTGGGTGCCGACTTTTCTACTGTTGATGTCCCCAAACGTGGAAGCAGCTGCAAGACTTGGCTCTGAGTCACACACAGAAGATAACATCTCTACTATGACACTTTTCTTTCCCACATTAATTTACAGTAACGTTCATTATATAGTCTATTATTAGCTCAATTTAGTATTACCGTTATCATAGTATTAGGTAGGTAGTTAATGTTAGCCAGCTAGTATTTTTTTTTCTCTATTCTAAGCTGTGTTCATATTGTAAGCATTTCAAATAGCGTTTCGTTTTATCCGTTTAGTTTAGGCCATAGCTACAGGACCATGGTTACAGCTTGTGCTGTTCAGAGATGTGTCGTTCCCTGCAGTCTCTCCTCACTTATTCGACACAGACTCGTGGGAAAGCAGGTGGACTCGCCTACACTGCTGGCCTGAGCCTTCGTGCCTAGCGCTTCTCTCCAAGTGATTAGGTTGAGATTAGAAACTTTATTGATCCCATCAGAGAAGATGCGTCAAACACTTTTCAATTTGATGACTAAGTCACATTGCAAGGTGCAATATTATTTTTGATTTTCCCCACTGAAACATACAGACAATAAAGCCCCTACACCGGAGTGCTCCAGAACACCAAACTGCTGAAGGTTCTGCTTTTATAGAGTTAGTCACACTTCCTGACGCTGACTAAATAATAATAATAATAATAATAATAATAAATTATTGTTTTGAGAGTCTGAGACAACTTTGAAAACTGTTGGAATATGTCCCAGAGTAGGATGCCAAAATTAAAAAAAAAAAAAATATTGTGAAATTTCATTATCACGCAGCATCAGTTACATTTTCAGGTGATATTGTTTCACCCCTGTTAATCTCCGTCTCCATCCCATAGGGGCCCCTGCCTTACTCTTGATCATAGAACAACATTCTTAGAAGAGCATGACACACACTTTGGTCAAAGAAACGGTAAACACTTACAGCCCTGCTGGTTATAAAATCTTGTACCTACTTCTGCTGTATGTAAATTGAACAAGTTTTTTTTTTTCCCCCACAACTCCTACCTGCCAGAGTGGTGAGAATCACCTGGATACTTTCCTGTGCATGTGCGCATGCATGCCAGGACTTTCAGTATATATACAGTCAGGTCCATAAATATTGGGACATCGACACAATTCTAACATTTTTGGCTCTATACACCACCACA